>OY787613.1:3297525-3729905 GCA_963678935.1 Umbilicus rupestris | reverse complement strand
TAAAATGTTTAATTTCTATTATCATGCATGATTGATATGAGGAGAGGCGCAATGCGCGCTTGGAGAATAACGCTACATCCAAACCTATCCAGGACGATGAGGACCTGGAGATGTTTATTGCTGAAGTGGGACTATCCTTGAGACACAAGATTCCTAGATTCACTGGTGTTGTGATATGTGGAGTCAATTCCAGGGAGATTTCAGTCAGCCCTGAGTCACATCCCCACCCAATGCCACCAAGATCCAGCAATCAATTGAAGCAAACATGACTGCAATGTTCGAAAAATTCACAACAAACCTGTCAGAGATAGTGAAGCAGCAGGTTCACGATGCCTTGCACGTCTTGAGGGTAGTGTTCCTAGGCATCCACCATCTGGTAGAGGGATGATGACGACAATGAAGACAATGTCGGACACCCTTGCTAGCTGTTAGTACTACTGTCGGATTCTTGATTTGTAATGATATTTGTAGTCGTAAATATTTGAATTTGGCTTTATTCTGTGTTTTGGATTTAGATTGCAGTTTTATTGATATGCAATTTTGAGTATTTAATATTTTAAAATCTAATTAAAATATTATTATTAGCAATTTAACTAATTTTGTAAATTTTTTATAAAACCGTCGAATAAGCATTAGAAAACCATTGCACTTTTTCTTGAATTTTGTCGCAATATCGTCGTGTATCGTTATTGGCTTCTGTCGTATCATTTTTTGCATTGCAATTCGAATTTTGTCTTATCATCGTCGGAAACCATTGCTTCGTTTGGTTGAATAAATGTCTTATAGTCACCCATCTTTAGCTGTGGATATTTGACGCTGTTACGATGATGTTTTTACTATAGTGTTGTAAATATCATCGTATTTCTATCGAATATTGTATTCGACGATTGGTTCTATGACTTTATTTTTATGACAGAAAATCTCCGCTTTTCTTAATTATTTGATGATTGATGGATCCTTATGCGACGGAAGTGGACCAGTGAATAAAAAACAGAATTTGTAGTAAAGTGTAACTTTGGGGTACCATTGTAATATTTTTATCATAAGAATCAAGCTTGTAAGGAAATCCTTAACCATTGAACGAAACCCAGTTTGTGTGTATTCCCTAATTCTCATGTAACACCTGACAACAGTGGTTGTTGATAGTTTGCAACAAATTTGAAGAGTAAAAAAAAGTGAGTAGAAAAGAAGTAGGTTGATATTGGATATCCTTACTAGCTATATATAATACATTTTAATAATACCTCATCAATATTAATAATAATGCATTGCCCATCATATTTGTTGTTAGGGAGGGAAGAAGGCAAGGAAGAGGAAAGATACCCAGCTGAACCAAAGTTTGCCTATAAAAGAAATAAAGATATGCATCATCACCATTTGACTTGAATCTATCATAATGAGTTGAGCTGTGACTTTCTCTTAGTAATTGATTATAATGCAATAATGTGAAGAGTGCAGATGCCAAGTGTTCAGGTATGTATCTTAACTTAGAACTTGAGATTCAGAAGAAACGGCATCTTATCAGCAAAGGGTGGATCCGAGTACTTCCCAGTCAGTATTTGTGATGCCACATACTCGTTTGCAGCTTCAGTGTAATGGATCCCATCCCAGCTCACGTATTCCGAGCTATCATCACATGCTTCGACCGTCACTGATGTCCCGTTTATAACTTTCGTTTCGCCACAACTGATTTGGCTGTTGTAGTTCAATGGCGGACCTCCATACCCGCAACAAGCCATTATAGCCTGCTCAAAACCTGCACATAAACACATATAATAAATCAATCTTGTCCATTTTCGGTTCCACCAAACCCTTCCCTTACCATTCTTAGAGTAGTTCGCAATGAGGTTGGATTTTATGGCGTAGATGTCCACATATATGACATTTGTATCAGGCTTTTGGGCTTGAAACTTTTTGGTAAGAGCATGGAGCTGCAGATTGAAGAGCTTAGCAGCTTGGTTATGCCCGCTGACGCATCCTAGCTCATCCAGTTTGGATGGATCTGTCCCAAAGAAAGCAATGTTTTGGGGTAAGCACCCCAGTGGACCCGTGTTGTGCATCCAGAACTTCCTCGCCCCTAGCTCGTAGAGGGTCTGAAAATGAGAGCAGCTTAAAAAAGAAGCAGTTGAGATAAGTGAAGAGAAGGTGAATAAAACCTGGAGTCCAGTTTCATATTCTTCCAATGTTGAAGGAATGCTGGCAACGACTTGATCAAAAGGCTTGGAGTAAAATGCGCCAGCAAGATCATTCTGGCCTATGTCGAAAGTGTAAAGAGCATCCTTGAAGTAACTATCGCTAGGCAAGTACTTATTATACTTCCTTCCTGTAAACATACAACAAGGACAGACAGTCTGTCTTTAACTAGTACTTTGTAACATAGAAATGGACAGAAGAAGTGAAGCCACCTTGAGCTAACAATTGGCGCACACGGGACTGAAATCGCACAAACTGGTCCACTTGAATCCCGAATGAGAATGGGCTGACAGATGTAGCCGTTGCAGGGTGGATGGTGGAGCCTGCAGCAGCGAAGTTGCAGCCCTTGTGGAACACCGGTGCCCCCACTGATTCCAAGTAGGCATTCAAAAATGGCAGGTCCATAGCATCCACTGTTACACAACATGGCAGATCAAAAACGGAGAGCATTGCATTGCAGACAAAATGAGAGAGATAATTACTCAAAAAATCAATGATCAAACGGCCATCGCAGAATCGGCCAGATGGGGTTTTAAAGTAAGTGTGGCCATTGGGTGGATGGAGCTGAGCACCAATTCCAGCAACCAGGTCGCCTGTGTCAGAGTTGGAGTCACCAAAGTTGAAAACTGCTGGATAATTGAAAGACAAACAGGCAGCGTTGTGTATGCATGTTGAAAGAAATGCAAAGAGGAGGAGGTGGGATTTGGAGTTGGCCATGGGTTATTGGGAGTTTGGTAGCCCTGACTTTTTAAAGAGATTTTGATAGATGATGACAATGGAATGATTGCTTTCAACTACGGGAAGTCTAGAGACAAGCAAACCAAACCAAACCACTGAATGTTTTGTTTCTGGTTGGTTGGGTTTTCATTTTTTCTAATTAGAAGAATTTGGCAAGTACGTGTGTCGTCCAAATCAGCCCCACCTTTCCCTTCTCTTTTCTTTCTACTTTGGTTTTTTGTTCATATCCTCAACTAAGGGAAAGGAATATAATGTATTAAGAGAATTTCAGCAGTTGGTGAAATTCATTCGAGAAGCAATCAGGTATAACATGCTTGCACCAATGGCAATAATCATACACCTTCTTTTCCATGTTTACACCTAATTCCTCCTCTCACTAATTAATACTTCCATTGCATTCCTAACCAAATACAATTTCTATGATTTTTGTAATTGAGAAAACTTGTTTGCAATAGAGAAATTTTATTAAGAAATAAAGCTTCACAAGACTCACTTTTCTTTTGGAAGAGATCACTCACAATTACTTGAGTGCTTCTCCTCTTATTTTTCACCTACATTTATACTAATCCTTCTCACTAATGGAAGGCTATGATTAGTTTAATCATACGGCTACAAATACAAGCTCTGGAAAATTTCTTTTTGGGTTATCTTTCTCTTAAGCTTAGATTTGAATTTAGCCCAATTAGACAATTATAACTTAATACAAATATCGTGTACTTTGTCTAGTTGCAACGTCTCTCTTGCGTTGTAACAACATTTTGTGTTGAACTCTAACTTGGGTGATCTAGAGGATCATGATGGCAAGAGACGGATGGAGCAGACTAAGCTTATAACGAATCGGTGTCGATCATAGAATCTTTTTTTTTTAAAAAAAAAAAAAAACCCACCCCGTTAGAGCCCCAGCCCTAACACCCACCAGAAATCGAACCTGTGACATGAAGTTTATAATACACCACCACGACCACTAAGCTAGCCCTTGGTGGGCTGTCGATCCTAGAATCGAGTCATTACAGCTTTACATGACAGGTCGGGTAGGAGCTGACCAAAATCAGTGAGTATTGATCATAACTACAACTCAGAATCCCAACTTGCAGTCTAGGCCAAGAGAAGTATGCCGTTGGTCCTTTCTTTCATTGGGGTAAGATTGTAATTGATGACATTCTTATAGTAAAATCAGGCCAGCAACTCTGAGGCCACATTCCCCATCTACTTAAGCTCCGAACAAAGACGCTAGTTTAGAAACCGATACCATTATACTATTTTGTTTCTCCATGGAGGTGTTGAACGTAGTCAGTTGCATCGGTTATCAGCTCCATCAATTCACAAAATTTACAAGATTGTTATGTAGGAATTTACAATCTCATGTCTACTTACAAAAGCCAAAACACACATTACATAGTGGAATTGTCAACTAAGTTTATCACAAGGCCCCGAGAAGTATAAAACTATTTACTTCCGAGAGACTGAGAAAACCGTATTGCTGAATATGCTTATTATTCTTTTAATAGCACCAGAAATGTTTTGTATTGCACCTGGTTCATCAGCAAGGATTTTCAAAGTTGCAACTGTGGCTCTCAGTACTCCATTCTCTTTCTTAAGCTGCGACATCAAGAAAACAGGCTAAAAAGCTCTTAAGAAGTTCAGGAAAAGAGTACGTAATACATGCAACTAGATTAAGGCTATAAAATGCATTTTGAACTATAATAAATTATAAAATGTGAATTGAGAGCAGTTCACTGCTTTTTATACCTCATCATTAGCAATCACAAGCTCTTTCACAGCCTTTTGCAGTGAAGAAATTGTCCTAGATGTCAGATTCTCATACTCCTCTTCTGACACTTCAATTGAATAAGGATCAAAGAAAATTCCTTCCAATATGAATAGCTCCTCAAGTAGCTTCATATCTTCGTCTTCAAGTTTCTCCCTTAACTAAATAAGAATTTAAATGAACTTGGTTACTTATTTCATGGATTAATCGTGTTCTTTTTATGGATAAAATATTTTGGATATCTTGATCCGCTAAATAGATTATAGGGGACAATAGGCGACTTCCTACTCATACGAAATAATTTACTGGATAACTTTTTTCATTATTACTGGAAATAGTTTGTCACCTTGTTAAGAATCCTCTCGCATTGGTCTTGTTTAGCTGGAGAAACAAATCCTTGCTTCTGAATGCATACTTCATCAAAGTTGCTTAAACGTGCTGATGCCTTTATATACTTGGCTCTGACGGTAATGATACATATAATCAGTCATGCTTCATTTTACTAAGAAAAGAGTACCATCTATACAAAACACTGTAGCAAGTCATGTATGCTACATTCTATTTATTCTTTAAGGATGCATCAAACTGCTTTAGGATTGAGATTAATCAAATGAATACATCTTTTATACTTCAGATCTGTATGATGTATACAGACCTGGCACCAAACCGTAGAGTTGAAAGGCTCTCAAGCGCATTTGCAGGGCTCGGTGAACAACAGCAAAGTAATGCAGCTCGAGAGTTACCGCCCTAAATAGTCACTATTATGAGATAAATATCACGCACACACGCATGATGAACCATAATGAGGTAACGACTTACAAGAGCATCTTGCAAGATTCGAGTTAGCTTAGAATCACGATATGGAATGTGAACACTTTTGCCTTGTGAACCTGTCAGAGCATGTACTACGTTTCCAAGGGCTGATAGAGATTTGTTGATGGTCTTTGCTTCCTCGAGAACTTTACCTTCAGCTCCAGTTTTTTCTACTTTCTCTGATCCAGCAAGGTCCACAAGAACGAGCTTTCCAGTTCTGACTCTGAATTTCACAATAACTTATGAGTAATTTCAGTTGCCAGATTAAGTAAATAAAAATATTTTGGAGAAGGTTCAATACCTCTTGTCTCCCTTAAACTCCTGGATGGCAGTAAAAGTATATATTGAATGACTTCTACTACTGGCCATGTTCATATCTAACGACTGTTAAAGTTCAGAGTTTATGATGGAAACCAGCTAAACTCCAAATATCATGGGAGGAAGTAGTAAAGGATACGGGTCTCGCCAACTGCTCTGTTTGCTATTCCATTCTATATTAACATTATCCATCATCATAAATGTTCGAGGAAGAAAATTGGTAAACTAAGGATTTCAAAAGGTTGCAGCCTTACATATAGCCTTTGAATTGTATCCATCTCGTCCACTACAGTTATCTGGAAATAAAAATGTCTACAATGTGAATCCAGCCATGTTTTAGAAAAAAAAAAGGGTTGATCCCACCACGTAAAAGAGCATTATGTTTTTATGACGTTTGCTTCAAAGACATTGACTGAGATTATAACAGAAACCAAAAAGATTCAACAAAGAGTGTATGTGTTCAGTTGAAATAATCTACTCTTCTATTACTACGTTGCATACTAATAACATAATCCACTACTCATAACATCGATCTTCAATGTTCAAGCGCTGTTGATTAATGAAGTCCACTGGAATGGTACAGATGCCAATTGTGTTGTCAAGGCTTCCATCATAAACAGTATAAGGGTAAATCTCATAACATTACACTAATATATCTGTTGCATATTAGAAAAGTTTACCTCAGTTACTCCCGACAAGAATATGCCCTGGGCTTTGTTCTCCTTAATCTGGATGTTATCCTTAGTCAAATCAAAAAGATCCCTAGGGAGTGGATTATGTTGGGGTGATTAATTCCTTGGTTTAGTGGAAACAGGCCCTTCTCAGTATAATATATGAGTAAACTTGAAATCCTCATACGAACCTTACTTTCTCCATATAGATTTCCACCTATAAGTTTTGAAGGGAACCAATATTAATGATGTGAGGTATAACAAATTTATAAGCCAGTTCTACTACTGGTCCAAAGCATTACAAGAAAAGAAGTACCAGTACCATGGACAACTTGATAGAGTATTTGACTGATTCTTTAGAGGATTTTATGCACTCAAATAATCCACCAACAACTCTTTGTAGTAAGCCTTTCTTCAGATCATCACATCCTGTAATGTTTGGCCCCTGGCACAAAAGTGTATTATATTAAACACCGTGCCACATTAAAAGAATCTGCCTACCATATACGGCTTGAGAACCAATTATCACCTCCATTGTATATGTCTTTCCTGCTCCAGTCTGTTCCAAAAAGTTTACAAATGATTAGATTTAAGTCATATGACCCAAGGCTTCATAGAAAATAGCTATAGATAATTTGTCTGAAGAAGTGCATAACATGCAGCTTCTACACAATACACCTATTGTGCTCAATACTTAAACAGTAAATTAAAAATGTTGGAATCCCAGGCTCCTCTGGATATTTAAGCATTGTGACTCATAATTACAAAACTTACAGCTTTAATAACACAAGTATGATTAATCTTTAGCTTTTTAATTATGTGCTATTTTGACCCTTTCAGCTTAAACAGAGCCCTAAATCAATGATCTGACCTTAAAGATGCTCATAACTACATGGTCGTGTAAATGATTGCCAGATTAGAAGATCGATTGGCCAAAAAAGAAAATCATATACCAGTTTCACCTAAGAATTCTGACCTGTCCATATGTGATAATTGTTCCATTTATCGCATTTACAGCATCTGTTTATGAAATAACAAAATCATTGATCATATTGTTGAAAATGGAATTTAAATCAAGGTCTACATGATTAGCCCAGAAAAATAGTCACGTGGCTGAGCAGGATGGGCAATAACATCACGTCCTTCTACTTTAAGTCTTTAATTAATGAAATCGTGAGAGTTCACCAACAGCTAAGTTTTTTTCTGTGCAAGCTTTCAGCAAGTTGACCACGATTTTCATTTAACTAGATGAATGTTGTCTAGAATAGTAATAAAGAATAAAAGTAGCTGAAATCAGATAACAAGATATTTACCTCAGCAATGCATTACACAATAGCATATACACATAAAAAGCACCTTTGACTATAGGCAACGCAATAAACTCGTAGACACTGGCTTGCTCAGATGCTGAGTAGAATACCCTGTCAAAGTTGAAGGTATTGTCTTCATCCTTCTCATCCTGCATACATAATTGAATTCAGATGAACAACTGGAACATACAAGTTAGCAACCTGGAAAATACACCGTGACGGATATGACTGCTTTCATAGAACCAGCATCACAAGTTAACCACATTTGCATCTAGGATTTTACAGGGAAAACTCGTGGTAAAACTCATGAGTACTCAAACTGATAAGCACATGGCTCCAGAATCTGAAGGAATATTGCTATAATGTACCTATGCATACTTTCACTAGCATATTGATAAGACCACTTACTTCATAAGATATATGTGTGCACATACCTTGTTCTACAGGCTTGGTGATAATTCATGTTTAAGCGTCAAAGTAATCAGGCCAGTTTTTAAACAACTTCTAGAATCTTCAATAACTTCAGTTTAATAATTTGAATAATCTCTATAAAGGATTGCAGCATTTCCCTTGCATATAGAAAACACTATAATTTTCAATACATGCCATTTTATATTAGAAATATCACTGATTGTGGCTCTGTGTTGTGATGCCTTGTATATTCTAACTATCATTTAATGAAACACATGGTAATATCTGATTTGTGACTTTTTTTTTATTTGCAATACTCATCAAAGCTTCAATTGGAGTTATGCAACTTTTTCAACATATAAGTTTCAACACAAGCAAATAGACAGTTAAAAATATCACTATCTAGAATCACTGAAGCCTGCTAGCCTAAAAATATTAGCAGTAAGTATAATTATCCATTTATATTATCCAACTACTGACTTGAAGTACATTATTGTCAACTGAAGCATATATATTCTCCTTTCATTAAAAAAATACACAAATGAGTAACAAAATTTCAACTACATATATTCCTAACATCCCAATCATTTATCTGTTTATTTATTTTTTCAACAATGAATCTGAATAGCTTCAACCATTATTATGATAGTCCATAGACAACTGTATCATTTTATAATAAGGCATAGAGAACCAACGATTCATCATCTAGGACACTCGGGTATAAATTTCCAGGAAGTTATTACGGTAATCACACACCTCTCCGTACCTTAAAAACGAAAGACTTGTCATCAAGGCTTCTGATACACACTTCATCTCCATGTTCGGATATCTCTTTGGAACTCAACGGCCGAAAGCGAACGCACACAGTAAAATTTGACATACCTTGATCGATCGCCTCGCGGAGAAAATAGTGTGACGATTGAGAAGCTTATCAAGCTTAATCGATTGGGAGTAGTGAATTTGGGGCGGTGGAATTCAGCCTTCTGCAAAACCTCAAACTCAACCTCGGAGGTAAACTTGGCTTTTGGCGGGAAAATGTGTTTTGGGCCGGGAATACAATTATAAACCGAGCCCAATAACGACGAGGATGGGATGGTTTCCTAGAAAAGAAAATGGTCATCACATTAATAAAACGTCGTTTTATGATCTTGGTTAAAAATAAGCCGTAGTTTTTTATTTTTCAATTTTTTCTTCACATAAAATTAAATCATTTTAGCATTCAAAATAAATCGTTTTCATATTGTTGTGTTTAAGATGACTGTACCGGATCAAAATTTATTATCACACAATACAAATAGAGATAAGCCCGAGCTTAAATCCCATGAGCATCAAAACAAATAAAAGGATAAAAAAGTACACAACCGATTTTGAACTATCGCCTCATTTCAAATCAAGTATCAAACTATCAAAGTTTTAATACCAATACTGAATTATATACAAAAAGTACAAAATAGACCTTGAACGACCGCTCTATTTCAAATCAAATAACGAACTATTAAATATTACAAATTGATCTTAATTTACTTGTTGTGTGGTTTCATTCAATGATATGAGTTTGAATTGAAATAGATAAATGAGTTTGGTAAAGATATTTGAACAAAGTGGGGATATTTTTTACACCAAATAAATGAATTGATTTTTTTTAGAAGTCAATACTTGAATTGAAATATTTATATTAAAAAATTAGTTATAATCGAAAATTGTAGATAGTTCGATAATTGATTTGAAATGAGATGGTATTTGCTGCTATACTTTTCCCAAAATAATAATAATAGGATGACTGACTTTCCTAAGCAAAAGCATAAGGCTAGTCACGCTAATTAAGCAGCATAAGATCTCCGATAAACCCCCGCCTTATCTGCAAGCGATAAATTCTCCATCCGGTGTTAGATGAGTGATCAGTGGCAATCGAGAAATTTTCAGAGTTGGGGCAAGGGCAACATAAAATACTCTGGAAGTAAAACCTCAGCTGCATGTTTATGTTAATTATGCCTAGTGATAGGAGGATTAAAAGAACATGTGCACATTGGTTGTAAAATTACTTCAAACAGAGTACTTTGAAGCCTGTAATGCATTGTGTTGATAGTATCGAGACAGACTCATGCATGCAGAGGCGGAGCCAGAATTTAAAATCATATAAGACTAATTTTTTTTAACGAACAAAATGAGAGCTTCAGCCGCAAGATTGTTCATTCTTTCAAAATATATTACAAGGAGACAAAAATCAAAATCATGTTAAAGTATACAAAATATAACTAGCTAAATTTAACCGTACGGAGTCCACTCATTTCAAACTCAGTATCGAATTGTTGGAGAAATATATTTCACATTTTTTGGAGCATTGTCAAGGACTTTGTGATATTCCCCATTCACTAGTTTCAACACGTCCAAAATTGCATCAAAATTTCCACCATTAAGAGAGTCGCGATTCATCATGACTTTAAAAGAACATCCTTGTCGTGCCAATACCTTTACGACTTCTATAGTAGCAACAAATCGAAGTCGGTTATCTGCTACTTCTTTTGAAGACAATGTGTTCATCACTCTCTATATGCTTGGAGGGATTTTTTAAACTTTCTCACTTGTGCACGGAAGAACTATGCATATAATTAACCCTCCCACATGAGCTATAATGTCTGACTTCTTGGACATTGCATTCTTCCATCCATTAAACTCGATTACAATAAACAAGAATGAGTAGATGATTTGCTATCAAATAAGAAACAAGGACAAGAATGTGCTTTATCCTTCTCAGGGGAATACTCAAGCCAAGACCACTCTTTAAACTATTTGCGTCCAAATCTTCGATTTTGAACTTTATCTTAAGTAGGTGGATAACAACTTAAATGGGGTTGATAAGGGCCCAACACAACATAAGTTCTCCGAACATTATCACGCTCCTTCACAGGATACTTGCATATTGCAGGTCGTTTCCCCGGATTTCTTTAAAGTGAATTAATATCATAAATATCTCCCACATCAATCCCTTCGTTCACGGATTTTTCGAAAATATTTTGAATTTCTGCCTCATTTTCACTTCCGATATCACAAGGATCACTCTCATTATAACTTGAAGGGACATCACTTTTCCACCATGATAATAAATTCTTCAAACGTTTGAGATTTCTATTATCTGTCATTGTATTTAATACAACTGAAATATTATCAGTAGCTGCATAAATAAATATGTAGTCAATTAATCAAATTGTGATGTCCCAAATAATATTCAAATATAATCAGCACCTCCACAAACAAACATGTAATCAATAGATATTACTATGAAAATAGATCAACTTAAATTGAACAGTTTTGCAAATTGATGGATCTATCCATTCTTAGTTTAACTGCTTTTTTAAACAATTAAGTATGACTATGCCTCCATTTGGCTTATTCACCGGAGGCAGTCTCCTAGCTCAAAGCTGCAAATTGTAATAAAATAAATAAATAAGCACTAAAAAAAATTAAAATAATCAAATCAATTACTTGAAATCCGACCTAAAAAAATGACCAGCTAAATCTCCGATAAACCTCAAATCCAAATCCACGACCTAGTCCCCAATCCGATCGATCCGCGATCAAATTCAAAATAAAGAAAATGAAACTAAAATTTCAGAACTCAGCAGCGCACTTCTTCACCGCTTCTTCGTCTCCTCTCTCTACTTCTGTACACTTTCTCAGCTAGCAATGATCTGGTCGGCCGCCGAAGATGAAACCTCCCTTCTCTCTTCTCTTTCTAAAGTCTAACCGACTATGTTGTCTCACTTGTCATTGTGTCTACCATATGTTCGATTCGATGAAAAGTTGTCTCTTCCACATGACGATTGACGATGATGAGGCGGCAGAGCAGTATGAGGAAGTGTCGGCTGAAATTGGGAAGGAGGAAAAGGGGAAGAGAGAGAGTTTCGGAAATTGAGGAGGAGGTGTTTGGGAGGTCGGATGAAGTAGGGTTTTGATCTCTTTAAAGTAACACAGTCCATACAAATTTAAGATTTTGATTTATATCGACTACCAAAAACCATACATTCTTGAGGGCAGGACCAGTTGGTAGGGACAGTATAAATAGAGGTGAAGAAGAAGGGAGAAGAATACAAGTTCTAGAGAATTCCTTGCAAAATATATTTCACTTTGTCTTCCACACTTCTCCATAGAATTCTAGAAAATTCTTCTCCTTGCGCTTGGGCTAGCTTGTCTTTTGGATCAAACCTAATGGGCTAGACATTAATCTTAATACTCCCCCTTAATGCCTAGTTATGCTTGTCCTTATAGTCATTCCCAATAACTCTATAAACTTCTGAAACTTTGAACTACCGAGACTCTTGGTGAAGATATCAGCAACTTGATCTTCTGTCCTTATGGGCTCCATTTGGATCTTGCTTTCCAAGACCTTCTCTCGTATAAAGTGATAGTGAACCTCCACATGTTTCATGCGAGCATGAAACACTGGATTTTCTGCAAGTAGGATAGACAACTTCACTTCACAGTCACATAGTTGATTCAAATCTTCCATGAGTCGCGTAAGCCATGTGCTCTCCTGTGCTGCAAGCACTGCTGCTCTATATTCGACTTCAGTTGTAGATAGTGATACTATAGGTTGTCTTTTACTGCACCACGATATTGCGGCCGAGCTCAAGTGAAACACATAGCCAGTCGTTGATCGTCGTGTATCATGATCCCCGGCGTAGTCAGCATCACTGTGTTGAACGACTTTGTTTTCTATTCCTTTCTTCTATAAGATACCGTAATTGAAAGTGCCCTTCACATACTTTAGTATTCTTCGTACTGCTTCGAGATAAGGTTTTCTTGGATTCTACATAAATCGGCTGACCACGCCTACTACGAACGAGATGTCTGGCCTCGTTAGAGTCAGATAGATTAAACTACCGACTAATTGGTGATACATCTTGGGATCTTTAAGCTCTTTTCCTTCTTCAGAGCAGTACTTCACGTTAGCCTCCAAAGGGGTTGATATTGGCTTGCTTTCAAACATTCCGCACTTGGTGAGTAGATCTTTTGCGTACTTCTCTTGGCACATAAATATTCCTTCTTTGGCTGTCTCCACCTCTAGTCCTAGAAAGTGCTTCAGCTCCCCAAGTTCTTTCATCTGAAACCTTATTGATAGATTCTTTCCTGTTAGTAGAATATCTTCTTCATCGTCTCCTGTGAGTGTTAAGTCATCCACATATATCAGCACGATTGTAATCCTGGCTCCTTGAACCTTCACGAATAGACTTGAGTCTGCCAAAGTCATTTTGTATACACAATGTACCAGAAATTCAGCTATTTTCCCATGCCGTGTCGTGGAGCTTGCTTTAGACCATAAAGAGCTTTCTTCAATTTGCACATGTGGGTAGGATGACTCATCTTCAAATCCCGTAGGTTGCTCCATGAAAATCTCTCGATCTAGTTCTCCGTGTAGGAAAGCGTTCTTCACGTCCATCTGGCATAACTTCCACGAGTTATTTGCTGCCAGCGCGAGTAGGACACGTACCGTAGTAAGTTTAGCAACTGGACTGAAAATCTCATCATAGTCCACTCCATACTCATGTGAGAAGCCTCGTGCCACAAGTCGAGCTTTATATCTCTCGATCGATCCATAGGGACATGTCTTCACCTTGTATACCCATTTGCAAGATATGAGTTTTATATTTGTGGGCCTTGGTACTAACTCTCACGTTTCGTTCTCCTAAAGCGCATTGATCTCTCTTGCATTGCATTTTTCCAAATTTCTTTCCTAAATGCCTCCTCAAATGATGATGGTTCTTGAAGGTTAGATTCTTCTATGAGAGCCACATTAGCGTACTTTGGATTAGGTTTATGAGATCTGGAACTCCTTCGTTGTTGATTTTCTTCATCTTCCGTCTCTCTTAGATTGTGATCCGGATGAACTCCTGTTTTCCACGAACTTTGTGCCTTCTCCTTAGGTGGACTTGTCACTACCTCATCTTCATTAGTAGTGATATCTTCCCTTATCTTGGGATCAGTTGACCCCATCATCTCTTGCAACTTATCAAATTCCTTGGAATCGAACAAAACAGTCTTCTCCGACGACCACCAAGACGATGCTTTGTCAAACACCACATTTCTTGATGTGTAGCAGCGACCAGTAGTAGGGTCACAACACTTCCACCCTTTCCTTTGATTATCATAACCCACAAAGATGCATCTGATAGCCTTCTTATCAAACTTTGTGCGTAAGTGATCTGGCACGAAACATACGCACCCGAATACTCTAAAGTGACTTACAGTGGGTTTGGTGTGCCATAGTCTTTGATAGGGTGAGGTGAACCCTAATATTTCCTGAGGTAGTCTGTTAATGATGTGCGCTGTTATCTTCATGCACTCAGCCCAAAATCTTCCTGGCATGTAGCATACTTCTACAAATCTCTGCAAGGTGCCGATTTTTCTGCTCTGCGACGCCATTTTGTTGCGGAGTTCCAGGACAAATTAGTTGTCGTCGAATTTGATTTTCTTAGAGATATTTTGAGAACTCCTCCGATAAATATTCTCCTCCATTATCAGTGCATAGACATTTGACCTTTCTTCCCACCTCATTCTCCACTTTCATTTTTGAACTCCTTGAATATTTCTAGTGCCTCAGACTTGTCCTTCATGAAATACACCCATGTGTATCTCGAGTAGTCATCTATAAATGTGATCATATATTGAAATCCTTTGATTGAAGGTTGAGAGACCTTACCGAATACATCTGAGTGCACTAGCTCCAGTGGTTCTTTTGCTTTGTGCTCCGACTCCGTATATGGTAGCTGATGTGACTTTCCGAATTGACACCTTGCGCACACCGTGTCTGTTCGTACTTCAAGTTGAGGGAGTCTTTGGACTACTGACTTGCTCACCAACGCCTACAACTTGCGATAGCTCACATGTCCTAGTCGTGCATGCCATACTTCCGATGTCTCGTTTTTGCGAGTTTTATCAACATATGCAGTCTCTGCCGACATTACGTAGATAGACTCCATCTTTAGACCCTCTAGTACAGGCATGCCAAATATCTTCACATCACGATATACTTTAACATCTTGAGGACCAAACACTACGTAGTTACCTGATGCGGCAAGCTGAGACACGGACAATAGGTTTTTCTTCATCCCAGGTACGTGGAACACTCTCTCCAATTGCACCTGAGTGTCTCCATATTGAGGTGTGAATGTTGTCTCTCCAACATGAGTGATGGGTAGTCTCGAATTATTTGCTGTCACCACTTGTCTATACCCTTGATACTTAGACACGCATACGAGCTTTTTCTTATCTCCTGTCATATGATTGGAGCAACCGGAGTCGACAATCCAATTATTTTCATAGTCTATCTTACTGAGACTGCTTGTAACGAGAGCCATCTCCTTAGCCTCCATATTGTTTGATGACCCTTTGTCATCAACCGCAAATGATGCTTCAAAATCCCACTCATCCTCACTTGCATCATTTCGATAGAGATGAGTAGCTGTGTTACCGTGGGCTGGTCTCCTGGTAGCTCTACAGTCTCGTGCAAAGTGTCCTCTCTTTCCACAGTTATAACATTTATCATCTATTTTTAGAGTTGCCCTTTGACGATCTCCATTCCTGCTTTGTTTTTGTTGATCTCCCCTTTATAGAAGCTCCTACGTTCGTGTCGTCTAGCAACACCTCGTTGTTGTGGTTGGCCACCTTTGTTGCGGGTGTACAAAGCTTCCTTGGTACTTTGTATAGACAGTTTAGTCATCTGTTTAGTAAATGCTTCTTGATTGGCCAACAAATTCTCTAAGTCAATTAGTGAAGGTTGCTCCTTTCAACCTTGTATAGCCGTGATTAACGCATTGTACTCCGGTTTTAGACCAGCAATAACTATCCTTCGAATTTTATCATCTCCGAATTTGGACTTTGCATCGAGTTGTTCAATCTCACGGCAAAGATTCTTTACTTTTAAGAAATAGTCGGAGATGGACATCGTACCTTGCGAGACGTTCATAAGCTCCTTTTCAAGAAGTTGAAGACGTGCTGCATTTTCTCTTGAGAACAGCGGCGAGTGTATCCCATGCCTCCTTTGGGGTTTCCATATCCTCGATTCAATTGAGAAAACTTTTATCGATAGTCATCTCAATCGCAAGAAGTGCTTTGTTAGCCTTCATCTCCCACTTTTCGTATTCATCCGTCTTATCTTTAGAAGGTGGAGTAGTGTTATCACCATCAACAAAACTCCACAATCCTTGACTTTTAAGATAAGTCCTCATACAAGTTCTCCGATATCGATAATTGTGTTCGTTTAACTTCTCCATTGCATTAACCCAAGTTCCAAACTCCGTCATAGTAAGTTCAAAGATGAGAGCGTACCTTAATTGGTCCTTCACCACAAACTTCTTAACAGTCCCCGAATGTACTCCTCGCTATACTCCCTTTAGCGATGCTCCTACGCTCCTCGTCGGTCCCCGACCACCTAGCTCTTGATACCAAATTGTTGAGAAAACTTGTTTGCAATGGAGAAATCTTATTAAGAAAGAAAACCTCACAAGACTCACTCTTCTTTTGGTGGAGATCACTCACAATTGCTTGAGTTCTTCTCCCCTTCTTCTTCACCCCTATTTATACTAATCCTCCTCACAAATGGAGGGCTAAGATTAGTTTAATCTTACGGCTACAAATACAAGCTCTAGAGAATTTCTTGCAAAATATCTTCCACTTTGTCTTCCACACTTCTCCATAGAATTCTAGAGAAAAAATGTCTTCCACTTTGTCTTCCACACTTCTCCATAGAATTCTAGAGAATTCTTCTCCTTGGGGTTGGACTAGCTTGTCTTTTGAATCAAACCTAATGGGCTAAGCATTAATCTTAATAAACTAGGCTTGATTTTCTTGTGTCGGCCGAACTGTTCAACCGAAATCCACTTCTGCCAGAGCAGGCTTGGATCAACCGAATGTAGGATCATGAATGGATCCAGGCCAGCTATGGTTTATTTGACATATCTTATTTGATAATTTAGATCAAGATATCAATCACCATTAATACCATAAACTACTCGATGACATTTGGGTATTATTTTGATCCTAATACTTGATCAAATTATTCTCTTCTGCACACGCCTCACATGTAACTATCTTCATTACTGCCGAGACCAACAAAAAATACTCTTAAGTTGAATCTTCCATATATAGGCCATAGGGCATTCATTTCTTTCTATCAATATCAATATTTATTGGTGGCAATATTAAGAGGATTATATTTCCAAGATTTGTACTCCCTACCAACCTCAAACTCAAACTAGAGGGTAAAGAGATGGAGAGGCACATTGTGGCCGAGGTTCTTTCTTTGTGAACACGGACGTAGTAATTGATGGCGCTAACGGACATCCACCGCTAGAGACCGACAACCTAGCTGTATGCCCTAGGGAGAGCCATGATTTTCTTTTCTACCTTACACAATATATCTCAAATATTATTTTTTATATATTTTCATTTCAATCCAAATAATTTTGATCCAATTCAAATAAATTGTTCATCAAAAAAAAATAAAATTATTAAACGTATTTGATTTTATAATTTACTAATATGGCATACGTCGAAATAAGCTATGAATGCTCTGGTCCAATCCGTTGTTATCGTCCATAAGAATCTATAGCATTATTTGTTAAAAAATATGTATTGAGTGTGAAGAAAATGAAAGTGCAACCCCAGTTTATGAGTCAGGTGGAGTACACTTTGATTAAGATGAATTAATCGTAATTAAATATTTTGAGATGAGAGGTAAAAAATTGATTATTCATAAACCAAAATTCAATTTAAATTGAATGAGATAATGATGCTCAAAGAGTGGAGTAAGTCCATTAATAATAGAACAATCACCCTTGTGGAATAAAACACAAGCAATGTGTAAGTATCCCACATTTTTTGGAAAGTGACTAAACTGTAAGTTTATATATAAACACATTCTACATAGTGGTAAGATAGTAACCAAAGAGACTCTCTCTACATAAGAGTACAATAACGAGCCAATATGGGATTCGAAATCGGGATCAAATGAGTGTGCCCGCGATGTACATTCCATCGAATGATGGATTGATTCCTCTTTTACACTTATTTCTACTCAAATTTTCAGTTTGAGCATGCCATGCAGGTTGAGGCGACACCTCAACATAACTTGGAGGCGGCGCCTTAGTGACATTAATGCATTTAAATGTCATTTAAGGGACGTTATGTTTTGAATACTATAAAAGGAGAAGTTCCCTTCATTTTTAAACACACAATCTAAAACATTCTCCAGCATTCCTCGAAGAGCTAGCCGGTGATTTTTTGAGCTCTCTCCTCCTCTTTGATGTTTTCAAAGTCGTGGTTGTAGAGAAAGACATAAGAAAATTCGATCAGCAATTCTTTGATGCAAGAAGAAAGCTCGATAAATTGGCTGACAAAGAATCTCATTACAGAAAAAGGTCAATAACGCTTTAAAGAGATTGTCTAACGAGCATTGATTTACTCTTCATATGGTTTTGTACAATTTATTTAATTTTAATTATTCAATTTCTATTTATCTCACACATATTATCGAATTTTCAATCAACATAATTATCATTGTTCGTTGCATAAGGTATTTGACTTTTTTGACGATAATGTGAGTAAATTGCAATGGCATTACGAACTTTCTTATGATAACGCATTTACATCATCCTCTTCGCAAAACAGTTTGGCATAACAGTCACAACATTACGTGAGAGCGAACATGATGAATTATAATCGCAACGACGGTTAATGACCGTCTTACATTTGTATAGCGATTAAATAGGAAGAATACATAACTTCCCAAAGTTGGTACCCTTAATAGTGATGGGAATTTGGATCATACTTTTTCGTCAAATTTAAAGTTTATGTTTTATTATGATGTAACAAGATTTCAAAGAGATGCTAAAGTTGTAGATGGCTATGAATAATAATAAAATACCAGAGGTGTGGATTTTTATTTGCATTGAATAAGAGAAAAGTAAACTCATTGACTTGAAAAAACTCAACCTCTGAAACTTCAGCAATAGCTATGTGGATACATTTTCCATTGCAAATAATTTCAATTTTAAAACTAAAAATAGTATCACTCTTTTTCAAAACAAATACTCAGACTATCCCATCTATTCTAATTAAGAGATACATAAAGACTAAAATGCAAAATCAAATTAATAATTAATTAATTCTTCACTTTTTAAGCCTATAATATTTAAAAAAAGAAGAAAATTATCCTGCAAATTCACATAACAATGCTGAAGCTTATTTTAATACTCCACCTTGTATTCAAAAAATCAGAATCTATCTACAGAGGACTTGTCAATCAAACCAATGTGTATCAATCACATTAACCCTGGCGGCCGCCCGAGTCACTTCTCACGAACCCGGTTCACTCCTCGAACCACCGAACCGGTTGAACGACAATCTGCCAACCAGATTGAACCGCTTGCTGCTTCCCTGTCCGCCACTCGTACTTGGGTTCTTTTTTTGCAACGTTATCGACGACTCCCGTGCAAGAAATGGTGGCGTCATCGAAAAAACCCATCGATCGGGACGGTCCAACGACCCCAGCCGCCAATACGACTTTCCTCTGCTGCTCCCTTCTCCATCAGTTCGGTAACCTCTCCTCGAACTGGTTTCTCTAGGTAGAACCAACAAGCTTGTGGTTCGGTTCAATGCTCGGGCCATTATCTCTCGCCTGACTTGGTCTGGCAATCTTAGAGTGAACCGGTCCACATTTTCTCCCGGTCGGACCAACGAGTGGCCGGTCGAATGCGATCTGGGGAACTTGGAGAATATCATTGACTTGATCGATCTCGACTTCACTGGCCTTGCGCGATTCACCGGCCCGCCATCATCGGCGGCATTCACGACCTCTTCCTCCTCCGCCACTTGAATCGATACTGACCCTAGAGGAGCGGGCACGTCGGATTCAACAGGCAAGGTCGTCTCCACCGGAACCTCGGCGAGATTAGCACGACAAACAGGGCAGGTGGCGTGGGAGGAGAGCCAGGCGTCGATGCACTCGGAATGGAACACGTGGTCGCACTTGGGCAGCAGTCGTAGGGTCTCCTCGTCTTCGAACTCGTTCAAGCAGACGGCGCATTCAAGAGCGCCCTTGCCGATCTTCAAGTGCTTCACCTCCGAGTAGGGGAAAGTCGGGAACGTCTCGGTGAGGGTCGCATCAAGGCCGCGGGCTGCGTTTCTAATGCCGGCTATGGGCCGGACAGTGCCGCCGCTAGCGGAGGATCTGTCGGCGCAGTGGCGGAAGTAGATGGCGAAGAATCCAGCGAATAAAACTGAGGTGACGACGAGGAAGATAATGACGGTGACGGATGCCGAGAAGTTGGCGTATTGGGGTTGATCTAGGCTGGTCTGCGAGGCGACGATTTGTAGGTGACAGGTTGCTAGAAAAACAAACCTGAGATGATGAATAACCATTTTGGGGACGATGATATTGCTTTTGTTAGATTTTATTGATAGAAGCCAAGCATCAGAGTTTGGATATTGCACAAGGTGTGACAATTGAGAATTTATTTATAGCTGTTTTCTAAAAACAAAATTTGAATTGTATGTACCCAATTTTAAATTTGTTTCCCCTTTTGTAAGAGAGTTTTAAAAGAGATCGATTTTAACAAGATTGGTCTCTTTGATTTATAGACAATTTTGTCCCTCAAAACAAGTACATATTACCACAATCAGGTCAAAATTGTCCAATTCTATATAAAAGAATAGAGATCGATCTCATAAAAAATTAAAGAAACCGATCTCATTAAAAAGATGACATGAGAAATTTTTTTGGAGACGAGGTATTTTAGAAATATAAAGTTAAAAACAAGGCAAAATTATTTTTTTACTATTTTCTACAAGTAGGATTTGTCATTTGTCATTCATATAAACTATTTTCTACAAAATGGTTTGTGGATAGGATAACAAATCAATGAGTATGGTTTCAATTTGTTAGCATGCTACAGATCAAGCCATCATTCACATTTCTAAAATCCATTTGTCAAACAGATGCAAATCTGAAATAAATTAAAAAAAAGACATTTTTGAAAGAAAAAAAGATAACATTCACAAAAAAAAAAGAAAAAAAAAGAAATTGTGGGAGTTTGGGTGGCTGCCGCATGATGTCAGCAGTGGCGTGTCATTCATTGTCAACCAATTAAATTAGAGAGTCAGCGTTTTTGGAGCGCGGAATAGTTTCTAAGGGGACCTGATTTTATTTGTTTATTTAATGTTCGAGATACTGTCGTTCAAGGAAATACATTTTTTATCGAGTTGTGGTACAAGTTTCATACATATATAAAAGAATTTTAATTTATTCCTTAAAAAGTTAGGCAGTTGGAAAGAATTTTTTTATAAAAGTATATAGAGTTTCTCTAAGAAAAATCTCATGAAAAAACATTTCTCATTTATATTTCGTTTCTTCATTAAAATTTTAAAAATACAAACAAACTTTAAATGATTGGATTGTGGAGATGATTAGTGTTAAATTTATTATCGATAATGCAGCAATTTGTGCATGCCAATATCACATTATTTCTTTAAATGATACAAGTAAATAAGGGAATAAAAGTTTATTGAAGTGTGATATAAAACCATAATAACGAAAAAGTTGCGGCTTGTTCGACGATTTTCTTAAAGCTTGATTGGCCTTCCTCTTGGTGCTGAGATTGTTAGGCCCTGTGCTTTAGACATTAAATTTTCAGCACTTAAGTTAAGTTAAGCTAAGTTAAGTTAAGTTAAGTTCAGTTAAGTTAAGATAAGTTCAGTTAAGTTAAGGTAAGTTAAGTTAAATTAAGTTAAGTTAAATTAAGTTAAGGTAAGTTAAGTTAAGTTAAGTACTACCCATCACCCCAACCCACCATCACACCCCACCACCACCACTCCAACCTACCACCACCATCACCACCCAAACCCACCACCCCAACGACACCACCCCCACCCCCACCCCCACCACCACCACCAACCCACCACCCCAACCACACCACCACCATCAAAACCACACCAACACCACCTCCCACCCCCACCACCAACACCCCAACCCACCACCACCAACCCACCACCCCAACCACACCACCACCATCACCACCACCACCCCAACCACACCACCCACACACCACCACCCCAACCACACCACCACCACCACCACCACCACCACCACCACCACCACCACCACCACCACCACCACCACCACCACCACCACCACCACCAACCCACCACCACAACCCCAACCCCAAGCCAGCACCACCAACACCAACACCCCCACCACCACCACCACCAACAACCCCACCACCACAACCCCAACCACACCACCACCACCGTAAAAATATGTTTGTAAAAGTACTTAAGTTAAGTTCAGTTAAGTTAAGTTAAATTCAGTTAAGTTAAGTTAAGCATAAGTTAAGGTCTAAAGAACAGACCCAACCGCTTGCCTAGATACAAAACTACACAGAAATCTTTCATGCACTAAGAACTTGCTCCTCGAACTAGTATATTTCATTATCACTAGAAAACTCGAAAAAGAGTTGAAAATTCAAGGACTCAAGTGAAGCCGAATTAAAAACCTTCGAGCAAGCACTGCTTGAGAGTTTCTTGTGTTTCTATGTGTTGTTCGTTTTTCGATGTGCGTTCAAGTGAAGATAAATGCTTCTTTTATATAGGAACCGTGACTGTAACGCTCTGACATCGCTTCACTTGTGGCCAGGCGTTGCCTGAGTGCTCGTCAAAGCTTTTAAAGCCACTTAACTCACTCAGGCATTGCTTCAACCTTGGGCTAGGGGACGCTTCATCTCAGGGATCGCCTCATTTCAAGCCATGCGTCGCATGAGTGCTCGTTAATAGCTTTTATTGGCCATTAATCAATTCAGCTGTTGCCCCACTTTTTAGCAAGGCATCACGTTATCTTAGGCATCGATTCACATAGCGCTAGGTAACACCAAGGATCTTAAATGTCATTAAATGATCTTAATGGCTCCTCAGGCATCACCTCAATTAAGCGACTATCTCAAATGACACTTTAACCTTCGGGATTTGCCTCTAAGTTGAAGTGTCGCCTCCCATTAGACCATCTCCTCAACTTTATCTTAAGAATAATTGTGGATCAAATACTTTTCATTTTAAGGTATCTATCCATGATTACTTGACTCGTTTTTTTTTTTTTTTAGGAAGAAAAGGATTACATTTAATAAAGGACAAGGGAGGATACACAAAACACAAGCACTGGATGGAACGGCCCACAGAGCCTTACAAGAAAATTACTCGAAGAATCTAGCTCCTCAAGGCTATATGAACCACAAAAATTAATAGATTAAATGATTTGCATTGACTTCATCCAACTAATGTCCGCGGACTTGTTTGATGTTGTGACTGATGTCATTTTAAGCTTTAGATTCCATATGATCCTTGTTGGAATATGTCCACTTCATGTTTTTGATGAGACAAACACCCAACTAATAATGCTACTTGAGTGTGCAGGGAAAGATCCCTGGAACAGACATTGCAACACGAAAGCAGGAGCTTATAGAATCTTTGAGATTACGATCTCTAGCTAGATTCTCGGAGCAAAACATAAGCTGATAGAATCTACGAGATTACGATCTCTATCTACATTGTCAAGATTATTATGGAATAATTCTTGATAATCTTAGAGATTCAATTCTGAATTTGGAAGGTGGATCTGGGATTTGTTGCCCAACAAATCAGGGATTTGCAGTTGAGCAAATCTAGGGATTTTTCCAAGGAGAACAATATAAAAGAGAAGGCAGAGCTTTCGACCTAGGAAGCGAATTGGAAAAGGTCCTTGACACCCATCAGCGTAAAAGCTAAGGCTCGGAAGACTACACCTCCAAGAAGTAGAGAAAGGAGAAGTTCATTACTTCGGAGGGAACTGAAGACGGTGCTATATTCTGTGTCAAAAGGGAGTACTACTTGTAGTGCGGCTAACCTATGGAGGATACCCTAGCAGATAGTGAACTGGAATGTCTGTGTGCTAGAGGTATAATTTCAAGTGTAACCGATAAACACACCTAAATACAAGAGTATTTCCAAATCCTTCTAGTTTGCTAGAAGGTAGTGGTTTTTCTCTCAGTTATCTTTTAAGGTACCAGAGTTTCCACTATAAATTACTGAGCAAGTCCATTACTTTCTGCATAATTACTTTCCGCTGCTTTATTACCTGGTAAGGAACAAAACCCTTTTGTTACTTGCTATGGAACACTAACCACGATCCAACAATTGGTATCAAAGCCTTGTCTCTAGATTTTTGAATTAGCATTGTAGGAAGAATGACGACTCAGACTGACTCCTTTTGGAAACCACCCACACTGAAACCGAGTGAGTATGACTGGTGGACGGAATAGTTCGAAGCTCACACATGTTCCCTGGATGGACAACTTTGGAGAATTATAGAGAAGGGACGATTACCTATAATTGACACAACAGATTCAACCAAGATTAAGGACAGGGAAGAATATATTGATGCTGACTACAAGATACTTGAAAAGAACAACATAGCCAAGAAGGTGCTCCACATGGCATTGGGACCAGGAAATCTGAAGAAAATGCTTCGGTACAAAATAGCCAAAGAAATATGAAATGCACTCAAACGATTCTATTCAGAAAATGAGGATGTCAAAAGGAATCGCATCCTCGCTGCCATGAGGGACTACGAGAACGCCATCCAAGTTAAAAATGAATCCCTTACTAACTGTCATTCAAGATTTCAGGTGTACATTGGACAAATGGAGTTCCTAGGAGAGGAGATCCTAGAGTGAAAGATCACACACCACTTCCTTCAAGCCTTAAACTCGAAATGGGATGCAGTAACACTAGCTCTCCAAGCTCAGAGAGACATCAAAGAAATCACTCTCGAAGAACTCGTAGCACGACTTCAAAGCAATGACGGAATACAACAGCGTAAGGTTGCTAAGCGGGAACCCGAAAAAGGCCAATCCATAGAGCCGAAAATTGAGAAAGCTTTTGAACTTGCCCAAACAGATGACAAGGAAGAAAATGAGGATGAGACCATGGCCTTACTAACCAGAGCTCTCAAAATGGCAAGGAACGCAAACATTCGTTCCTTCGAGGGGAAGCGATCAAATAGAGACCTCATATGCTACCACTGTCAGAAGAAAGGACATTGGGCCAAGGACTGTTTCAGCAAGAAGGCAGGAAAACCACCTGCTCAGAAAGATAGTAAGGCAATGATGGCTCCTTGGGGAGAATTAGAGGAGGAAAATGAAGACAAAGAGCACTCTAAAGATTTGTGCATAATGGCAATAGATGAAATTCCAACTGATAAGGTAACTAACCCTGATCCTCTTTCATATTTGATTGGCAAAACTAACTCTCAATTGATGGCAATTGTCAAAAACTTAGCACAAAAGAATGTAGATCTTAGCAAAATCATAGAGGAACAAGAGGAGATCATATCAGGTATATCAGAAAAGAGTGAGTTATGGTCCACCAAAGCCCTGAAGCTGGAAGAAGAAAGATAGTCATACAATCACAAAGGAGATGAGCTGAAAGGAAAGATTCAATCCCTGGAAAAGGAAGTTGCTAGCCTGAAATTAGAAAATACTGAACTGAGGAAGAAGAATGAGACACTCCAAGCGAGTGATGAAGACAAGAAAAGAAATGACTCAAGGAACACACCAACTCCAAGGTTGAAGAAGTGAGAAAGGACTTCTCTACACGATTTGTATTAAGACCGGGATTAGGATACTCAGGAACAAGTGATGACATGCCCTCAAAGACTTGCAGCAAGCCTGAAAGACCAGATCAGACAAAGAACCAGACTAGTTGGGAACAAAACATCACTCAGCCAAAGGGGAACATTCCCTCTAGCGATAGTACAGTCCCATGGAACGGAGGAAAGGCTTACACCATGTGGCTCAAACAGCCTAACAACAAGAAAATCTCCCACATAGACTTCCACTCGAGAATAGCAAACAAACCCATATGGGCAGGACAAAGCAAGTATGTGGATCTTAAATGTCACAGGATATGCTGGCACTGCGGGCAAGCAAGACATTACAGAAAAGAGTGTTCCCTCCGAAGGACCCTACATGAAAAAGTGAAGGCCAGGCATGCCTCGAACTCAGGAAACTCAAGGATCCGTATCAACAAGAGAAAATTTTACACATATCACAGTACTAACCAACCCAACCTTATTTGGGTTCGTAAGAACTAAAATTCTCTTGTGCAGATTAGAGGGAGAAACTATTCCTGGTACATTGACAGTGCCTGCTCAGGTCAAATGACAGGAAACAAGAATGGTTTGCCTCTCTTCGACAACATTATGGAGGATCCATCAACTTCGGAAACAAAAGAAAAGGAGAAGTCTTCGGGTTGGGTAAAGTAAATCTCGCTAACACATTCATATAGATATTGTCAATTTGGTAGACAATCTAAAATTCAATTTTCTCAAGGTGTCATAACTTTGTCAAAATGGTAGGAATAAAGTTATCTTTACCTTTACTAATTGTCTTGCTGAGAACATAAGCACAGGGAAAACTCTCCTGAAAGGGAAGTGGGGGAACAGAGTCTACAAGGAACTAGTGAGCAGACTTCCCAAGTATAGGGGCATAAGCCACAACTTCTCCACGTCCGAAACATAACAACAGAACAAGAACCTTCGCAG
Organism: Umbilicus rupestris; assembly: GCA_963678935.1. Classification (NCBI taxonomy): domain Eukaryota; kingdom Viridiplantae; phylum Streptophyta; class Magnoliopsida; order Saxifragales; family Crassulaceae; genus Umbilicus; species Umbilicus rupestris. The sequence continues at coordinate 3,703,061 of OY787613.1, read as the reverse complement.
CCAGATCCACAAAACCAAGATCACCCTTCACACAACTTAGGGCGAACTCTGGAGGAAAATCCAGAAGAACAACGACATGTGTTACCTTAGACGGAACAGACACCCGAAGTAGAGGAGAACCCAATAACAACAAACACTAGATGCGGGGACAGAAACCGTACCCCTCATGTGTGGCCACAAGACTACTCCTGCTACACGTCAAATACAACGGATAATGAGAATCATCCATGCAGAAGAAACCTCATCAATTTAAAAGGAACAAAGTGTGGAGATTGGTTCCGAGACTAGAAAATAGAACAATCACTCTACAGAGGAATGATAGGTACACTTCTATATCTCATTGCAAGTAGACCTAATATTATGTATGGTGTGTGCTTTTGTTGAAATTCGCAGCACCTCTGAGTTGCAGATTCTGTACAAGCAGTTGCTACAGCACACTCTTGAACACCCAAATCTGATGCAGCAAGATAGAATAAGGTACAATGGTTTGTTCACCCAGTTCGGCTAATCAGCCTATGTCTGGGAAGGGCTGAACTCCAACTCTTAATCCACTAGCTTCTCAGGTCCACAGCACAACACGGATCGACGCACGACACCTATGCTACCTGGCCTAAACTAGTCACACAATCAGAACAAGCTCTGATTTCTGTATTGCACACCTACAGACTTGAAATAATTCAGAATAGCTACAACTCTGATCCCAAAGACTCAACCTATTCTAATTAATTCAATGTTACCTGTAGGTTGCTATAGCACCTGCTGTAGCACACAGCTAGTACCTAAACTGTCCGCGTCGCTCCACGCCTTCTGCTGAGTCGATCGAACCTCTCCACGAGCGCTGCACACTCTGGAGCACTCCCCCTCACTCAGTGACCACCTGCCACTAGTGAGTTTAGCCGTCCAGTCACTTGACCGAGTTCGTCCACTCGTCAGTACCTCCGCGGCCTCCCTTGATCAACCAACAAGCATTCGCTGCTCTGAATTGGCTTCCTGATTAAGCTATGATCAGACTCTGCATGTCCTGATCACACTGCTTCAATCACCTCAGCTCTACGCTCACGCTCTGCTCTCGGTGATGATTGAAGATCCTCTCGCACTTGAATTCCACTCTCACGGTGTTCTGTGTATGGTCTGGTGTTTGCTCTCTTATCTTCGATGCCTTTGACACTCTGCCAGGTCTCTTTTAAATATGAACCACCAATTCCATCATTCAGTTTTTGGGAATTTCCTTTAAGCAACAATATTTCCTAATTTGTAAGAGATTAGATTTGATTTGCAAATCTAATCTTCTACAAACAAATCTTCTCCTCCATCTGGGAATCTCCACTGTATTTAAGAACTCCCTTGATGCTTACGGATGCACTGCCAAGCTCCTTTCGCGAAGATCCGAGTTGCTGCTGAAGAACAGATGCTACAGTTTCCTGAACCAGCTCCGGCTATAGCAGCAGCTTGTTCACTTGTGCTGGTTTTGTCAAAGACTGCCATACTGCATCATCAATCTCCCCCTTGGCATTTTGACAAAACCCTTGGCCATAGATGAAGTCTTTCACAAAAAACAAATATTAAACTACTTAACAACAGTTTCAAAGTAAAAGTAAGTTGTGGCTACACTCGGCCTTAGCATAGCCACGCAGGGCTTTAACATCTGGAGAGTTCAGTTCATCTGGCCTTCATTTACTCTCCCCCTTTTTAACACAAATGCTCACGTCCCTGGAGCAGGCCCTTGCTCCTCTGGATATTCCAAGTCCTTGAGCAGGCTTCTGATTTTGGCACGTATGGCATCCCTTCGTTTGGCTTCAGTGTTTAGCATGTACAGCTCTGTCTTCAGGTGGTTCACGATCCTTGCATGGAGAGCTGCTTGAATTGCAGGGGCAGGGGGAAGAGTTTCCTCATTAGAGGGTGGATCAGAAGGGGCAACCAGAAGCGGGTCTTCTTGGGCAATGTCGACTGCGTGCTTCCCTTTGAAGAGCTTGTGATCCACTGTAAACCTGCAGCTCTTCGGACAATCCTTCAGTAATCTCTCCTAACTCTGGATGCTGAGAGACCGTTATTCCATAAATGAGGGATGGCAGCACAATGGGTTTGCTAGAGGAAGCACTGCCGACATGAGCAGCAAGTTGGGGAAACGTCACACTACTCAAGCTGATTCTTCTCCTTTTCCCGATCGAGTGTAAAAGGTTAGCAAAGGATCTGCTAACCTTTCTCCTATGAGAGCTGGGGATCCAGTTCCTAATTCCCAAGTAGTACAACAAGGCATTTTTGGAGGTGAGTTCTGCAGCACTGATATTTGATCCACCCCAAGACATGCACACTCCTCCCGTGAGAACCTTGGCCAACACCTCTTGCTTGACATTTGTAGGCTCTCTGGCATCACTGTCTATTTCTAGAAATTCATCTATCTTCTCAGGGGTGATTTACCCCGCACCCAACTCTTCCCAAAATCATCTCCTTCTTCCTCACCAAATTTTTCTTCCATGTTGACTATGAATTCCCTAACTAGTGATATATTGAATCTGTAAGGGTAAGTCAGGGACTTGAGTAGGTTTACCTCAGTTAGGCGCTGGATGATTGCTGCATATTTGTATTTGTCCAGGTCCAGTCTCTTCTCTGTAACAATGTGCTTCATCTCCACAGAGCACCATGATTGAGAGACATGCCTGTTTCTGAACCATACTCCTCCTATAGTGACTGCAACAGTGTCAGCCAGAACAGGTCTTCTCTCAGAAGGTTCACCTACAACATCCTCTTCACTAGACTCCTCCTTTTCTTCACTGCTGGAATCAGGGATGATGATTGGAGCTTTTCCTTTGTCAAAAGATGGAGGAGGATGTGCTGCAGCAGTTTCTTATTCAGGAAGATCCGCGTCAATCTCCTCACCTTCTCCTTCTATGCCAGGGGACGTGACAAGGGTTCTGCAGGACTCTTCAACCTTTTGACCGGCTGTAGTAACCTCTGCAGCTTGTACTCCCCTTGAGCCTTCTTCGATCACTGCCTCTTCAGTCACTGGTTGAAGGCTCCCTGTCATGAACCAGTCGTCTCCTTTTCTGTGGAGTTCCTCCTTGTGGAGAAGGAGCATTGTGCGACACCGGGAGAGGTGCAGGCTCCCAGAACACCAAGTCTAGTCGTTGAATAGGCGCTTCACTACTAGACTTAGACTTCCTTCCAGATCTGCCTTGTCGTGCTGCTGCTAGGTTATTCTTCAGTCCGCGAGTCTTCACCATTGTTAGCAATTTGCAGAAGGAGTACGAGTAGAGGAGGATTTGATCTGCGAGTGATTTGGGAAAAACTTCAACCGAATGTGCTCTAGAAATTTGGGTTACCCGCTGATTTTCTTTCTTTTCCAGAAGCACGTGCCCAGCATGTGACCTCTTTTGTCTTTAGCAACCAAATGTTTTGAACAAGCTTCTTCAAGCTCTGGTTGCTATAGCATCACGGGGATCACTTATTTGCTGATGCTACCTCCATTGTCTGGTGATTCCTTGTCAGAGTTAGCTGGTTGTTTCTTCATTCATACTTGAGTCGGTCTCTATTTCCACATCTTCTGACAGTCAACTCCCTTGTCTTTCAGTTTGTCACATTTAGGTCTCCACACCTGAGTTTCCTGTGACACTCTTTTGCTTGCTCCATTCCAGTGCGCTGGTTTATCCATTATTCTGACTCTTCATTGCAGTTCTGATCGTTGACGAAGATTTACAGGATAAGCCGAGCTGAAGGACATCTGACAGTGAATGTTGAACTTCGATTTCCTTTTCCTGAAATCATCTCTGATAACCCTTCTGCGTATTTGAGGGCTCTTCAGGCTAAAATGTTTTCTTTGAGTACATTTTGCTTTTCCACAGGCCTGTGGATTACTTCTTCTTCTATGAAGACTTGCATTTGATACAGAGGGTAGATATAGCGGTTGCTGAAGCATCTCCTGGTTAAGGTTGACAGTCAATTTTTCCTTCATCAGTTTCTGGTAGAGCTTACCTTTCTCTTCACAATCCTCGATATTCTCTGTTTCAATAGGCTTAACAAAGACTGTTCTACCAGTGGTTTCCTCACCTGTATATCCCAGGCCCATTCTTCCTCCTCCAAATCTTTGATATGAAAGGATTTCATCCAGTATATTTTTCTGAGGGTCAGTTGTGAGAGGAGTGCTAACAGTAGCGTCTTTGGTAGCAGAATCTTCTTTCTTCGGTAGGTTGACAGGTCTAATAAGTGATGACAGTTTTTCAAGCAGCACCTCTCGCTCTTCTTCCAGTTGATTGACTCTTTCTTTTAATTCTTGATTTATCTTCAGGGCATCCTCACATTGTTGAAGGATGTCTCCCAGACTTTCTAACATGTTGTGTGTAGAGTCATCCTCATCTTCGCTATCTGACACATCAATCCCATAATTGAACTCATTCTTTGTTGCTTCTTCAGAATCATAAGAGGATACACTAGCTAACACCATAAAATTTTCTTCATCACTTTCCTCAAAGTCACTCCATTTTGCAGTTAGTGACTTGTTGTCTTTCTTGTCAGAACCTTTGATCTGCTTGCTAGGACATTCTGCTTCTCTGTGTCCATATCCTTCACAGTTCCAATACTGAATGCATTTCCTTCTTTCTTTCTTTTCTTCTTCCTCTTCGGCTGGTTCTTTGGCTTTTGTCTGATTTCCTCCACCTCTTCTGGATTGTTTTCGAGAGTTTGAGGTCTGATTAGACATTGTTTTCATGTTTTTCAAGAACTTCCCCATATTTTTTACCAGCAAGCTCAGTTGATCATCAGCTGAGGTCTTCTCCTCTTCTGTTTCAGCCTTCAATCCAACATTTTTGATTTTGAGGGGAGCATCTTCTTTGAGCTTCTTCATCTCAAACTGCTTGAGAGATCCAATTAATTCTTCCAGCCTCATTTACCTGACATTCTGAGCTTCTTCAATGGCTGTCACCTTCATGTCAAATCTGGATGGCAATTATTTGAGGACCTTTCTAATTAGCTTTTCTTCAGGGATAGGCTCTCCAAGAGCATGAGCTTCATTTGATAGATCACACAGCTTGGCATTGAATTCTGTGATGGTTTCCTCCTCCTGCATTTTCAAACCTTCAAACTGTGAAGTAATCATCTGAATTCTGGATATCTTCACTTTGTCAGTCCCCTCATGAGCAACTTCCAGTATCTCCCAAGCTTGCTTTCCAATGTCACAATTGGAGATTAATTTGAAGTTGTTGGCATCCACAACAACAAAGATTGCATTCAAGGCTTTTGAACTGCCAGTTGCTGCAGCATCCTCTTCAGCAGTCCACAGCTCTTCAGGTTTCTTCCGAGTGACTCTTTTTTCACCAATGGTTCTGGAAGGAGCCCACTCTGTCACCACAACTTTCCACATTTCTCATCAATAGCTTTGAGAAAAGCCTTCATCCTAGCCTTCCAGTAGCCATAATTGCTTTCTTCTAGCAGTGGAGGGCGGCTAGTGAATTGTCCTTCCTTCATTGTCTTGCTCTTCTCAGCTAGGTGCACAGGATCTTGACTCTGTATGTTGAGCTCCGGCTCTGATACCAATTGAAAGTCGCAGCACCTCTGAATTGTAGATTGTGTACAAGCAGTTGCTACAGCACATTCTTGAACACCCAAATCTGATGCAGCAAGATAGAATAAGGTACAATGGTTTGTTCACCAGTTCGGCCAATCAGCCTACTTCTGGGAAGGGCTGAACTCCAACCCTTAATCCACTAGCTTCTCAGGTCCACAGTACAACACTGTTCGACGCAGGACGCCTATGCTACCTGACCTAAACTAGTCACACAATTAGAACAAGCTCTGATTTGTGTATTGCACACCTACAGACTTGAAATAATTCATATTAGCTACAACTCTGATCCCACAGAATCAGCCTACTCTAATTAATTCAATGTTACCTGCAGGTTGCTATAGCACCTGCTGTAGCACACAGCTAGTACCTAAACTGTCCGCGTCGCTCCACGCCTTCTGCTGAGTCGATCGAACCTCTCCACGAGCGCTGCACACTCTGGAGCACTCCCCCTCACTCAGTGACCACCTGCCACTAGTGAGTTTAGCCGTCCAGTCACTTGACCGAGTTCGTCCACTCGTCAGTACCTCCGCGGCTTCCCTTGATCAACCAACAAGCAACCGCTGCTCTGAATTAGCTTCCTGATCAAGCTATGATCAGACTCTGTAAGTCCTGATCACATTGTGCTTCAATCACCTCAGCTCTGCGCTCACGCTCTGCTCTCGGTGATGATTGAAGATCCTCTCGCACTTGAATTCCACTCTCACGTTGTTCTGTGTATGGTCTGGTGTTTGCTCTCTTATCTTCGATGCGTTTGATACTCTGCCCGGCCTCCTTTAAATAGGAACCACCAATTCCATCATTCAGTTTTTGTGGAATTTCCTTTAAGCAACAATATTTCCTAATTTGTAAGAGATTAGATTAGATTTGCAAATCTAATCTTCTTCAAACAAATCTTCTCCTCCATCTAGGAATCTCTACTAGAATATTCTCTTTGAGTATTTAGGAACTCCCTTGATGCTTACGGATGCACTGCCAAGCTTTTTCTGCGAAGATCCGAGTTGCAGCTGACAAACAGATGCTACAGTTTCCTGAACCAGCTCCGGCTATAGCAGCAGCTTTTTCAGCCACTTGTTCACTTGTGCTAGTTTTGTCAAAGACTGCCATACTGCATCATCATGTGTGCCAGATTTCAGGCCAATCCTCGTGAGACCCATATCAAATTAGTCAAGCGAATCATAAGGTACTTGAAAGGGAGCGGATAACCTGTGCCTATGGTACTCAAGAAATGGAGACTTCTGATTAGCGGATACACAGATACTGACTTCGCAAGGAATAAATTGGATCGGAAGTCCACATCAGGAATGACCCAGTTTCTGGAACTTACCTTATTTCGTGGGGATCTAAGAAGCAGAATTCAGTAGCACTCTCTACTGCAGAGGCAGAACACACTGTGGCCGCCGCTTGTTGCGCCCAACCCTTATCGCTCAAACAACAGCTAAGTGACTACGGTATTTCATTTGCTTTTGTTCCTATCTTTTGTGATGACACTAGTGCCATAAATATCTCCAAGAATCCCGTGCAGCACTCTAGGACAAAACACATTGAGATCAAACATCACTTCCTCCGTGACTGTGTAGAAAAGGGACTAGTTAACATGGATTTCTGTGGGACTAAGGAACAAATCGCTGACATATTCACCAAGGCACCCAACAGGGAACCCTTTGAAAAGCTGCGACTTGAGCTAGGTATGATTTCCTTGGATTGAATATGTGACATCTCATAATCTCCCTATGGAATGGTTGAAATTTGCTAACATGACAATAAGTAGCTTTATATCATAGATTTTATGGACGTATGCTATTTCTCGAAAATGTCTAGGGTCTAATCTGACTAGGATGAGGTGTGATCACTAATAAATTACCATCTGAGTATTGTTATCAGTCATGATAGAGAGAATTCTTCTTGTGGTCCAAAAGATCCTTCCTGATGCTTTGCACCCACATTACAAGCCCAAATGATGGAAGGAATCTAAGACCACCCTAGCCGACTCATGAGTAATCTGTGTCAAAAGGGAGTACTACTTGTGGTGCGGCTAACTTGTGGAGGATACCCTAGCAGACAGTGAACTGGAATGTCTGTGTGCTAGAGGTATAATTTCAAGTGTAACCGATAAACACACCTAATTACAAGAGTATTTCCAAATCCTTCTAGTTTACTAGAAGGTAGTGGTTTTTCTCTCAGGTATCTTTTAAGGTACCGGAGTTTCCACTATAAATTGCTGAGCAAGTCCATTACTTTCTACATAATTTACTTTCTGCTGCTTTACTACCTGGTAAGGAACAAAACCCTTTTGTTACTTGCTATGGAACACTAACCACGATCCAACAATCCTTTTTAAGATTTTGTGATGGTCAGCCGACTCTTGTTAAAAGATGATGTTGTTTATGCTTCTCCAGATTTAATTTATTGTCTACAAAGCAGCAACAGCTATGGATTTTTTCCCTTAAGCTGTTCTTCTTGATGTTTAAACCACGCGATTAGAAGATGCAACTCTGAAATGAAATTATTGGCTCTTTAAAGAAATGAAATGAAATTATTTGCCTCATTTTGAGATGTACTCCATCTTATATTTTGAGTTGTACTCCACCTTAAATATTTGACTCAATTTAAGGTGTACTCCATCTCAACATTTTGGCTCACAAAATTAAGGGGCACCACTATTTTTCCACAATTTTTCCAATAAAAGTTTGGTAGCCCAAATAGATTATAGCCACATTATAACTCAAAATCACATGATTTATGTCATGGTTCTATAATCCAATATAAAGTAGTGCACTGTATTCACTAAACGATGTGGAATAATTTTAATAAGTAATCAACTCAACAATCTCTCTTTAATTAAAGAAAATGCATGTTATCCCAAATGGATTATAGCCACATTCTAACTAAAAGGACATGCTTGAATGTCATGATTTTGTAATCTAATATAAATTTAACTAATTTATTTTCTTCACCAAACGATGTGGGACAATTTTACCAAACAACCAACTAAACAATCTCTCCACAATTGAATAAATTGTGTTTGTTAGCACAAATGTATCATAACCACATTCAAACTTAAAAACACATGCTTGTACGTCATGGTTCTATAATCCAATATAAACTAGTTTATTCTCTTTACCAAAAGACGTGGGACAATTTTACCACGTAATAAATTTAACAATCTCTCGTCAATTGAAGAAATTATGCATGCTCTTCCCATAATCAATATCATGCTACTTCACTCGTAGCCTCCTCGTAGGTGCGCCCTTTTACATCCTTCCCTCTTCATCCTACCTTCTCACGTAGCGGCTCTTTATAGTCCTTTGTATGATGCGAGTCTTTCGATATGCCATGCAACTCGCCTTTAAATTGGGATACCTTCACTCGTGAATTTGATCAACCGTCATATGTTCTAAATCCCTCAAAATTGCTTGGATTGCACCGTGGACTTTGATACCATGTTGTTGTAAATAGGGTATTGCATCCCTTATATGTGTATCAGAATTGCAGATAGAATATTCTGATAAGGTTAGGAATTCTATTTTGAATAGGTACCTGATTACATAATTTGATACAATAAAAAAAAAAATCCTCTTCGCTATGTTATCATGTTATAAAGAGAATGCTCTGATATCAATTTCTGTATATTTTTTGTTAGAGAAACTTGTCACCTTATCTCATAGGATTCCATGTGAGAAAAACCTATTGATGTTGTTGCTATGAATATCAAAATTATTCTTTAAATAATACAATTAAATAAAGAAATAATAGTTTTATTAAAGATTGACAAAGTGAAAGGAGGAGATGAAGCTCGTTCGATGATCTCCTTAAAGCGTTATTAGCCTCCATTTGGTGGTAGGATCCTTTGGCCAATCACTTTCCAGAATACAATAACTCAAGAACAACTCTTCTTGTACCAAAAACTTACTCCTCGATCCTTTTGTATCTTCCACTATAATCTAAAATAACGAAAAATAAGAGTTGGAAAACTCAAAACTCGAGACAAGCCATCTTCCAAAAACTTTCAAGTGAGGAATGTTAAAGAGCTTCTTTACTTTGTGTGTCTCAAGTGTTTTCAATTATGTTGAAATGAAGAGAATGCTTGTCTTTATATAGGCGCTCTGAATTAACGCTGTGAAATCGCCTCCCTTAGAGCCAGGCGCCTCACTTTAGGCGTCACCTCACTTCAAGCATCGCCTCACTTGTTGGAGGCCCAATGCTGAGCCAAATTCAGAAAGAGCATTATGGGATTATAGATGTTAAGGTATTGACCAAGAAGATGCTACAACATTTTGCCTGAGTTAGAAGCTGAAGCATGTCACTAGAATTGACAAAATAAAATAACAACAAGAAGTTGCTGTAGCATCCCCCTGCAACAGAAGCTGGAGCAAGTTTCGAAAGCAGAGAGCAAACATCTACTAGAAGATGCTATAGCATACCATGAAGAAACAAAGCTGTAGCAAAAGTAGCCGTTCAACATGGAGCAGCACAAAAAGCAATCGGAGGGCTGCTGCCGGCATCCAACGGCATGTCGTTGTGTGCGCCAAAATTTATAATCTCATACTATACTAGCAAGCAGTAAGCAGGGTCGAACCCAAAGCAGTAAGCAGAGTAACAATTGTCACACTAAAAGGGGGGGGGGGTTTGCAAGAAGAATGTTGTTGATTATCAAATTCAGAAACATTCAATTCAGGGATATGCATTGCATCTGGTAATCATCGATTGAAACATGTATCAATTAGTAAAACTACTGTTCTAGTCTAACAATCCTACTAAGGTAATGTCAACTTCAAGTTATATCTACTATTAACTGCCAAGTTCTCAAGTAGATGTAATATTTATCCTCCTAGCTACCAGTATTAGTTCCACCGCTAGGCTTACACTAATGTTGGACTAATCAAATATCATGCACTGCTAGTGTAACTAGACAACCGCTAAGTTCCTCCAATCAAAACTACAAGCATGCCATTAAAGTTCCAGAACAGAAATTCACTGAATCGAATTATGAAAATATAAGTATCTCAAACCGTACATGGCAACACAAAATCCCAAAACCGAATTAGGGTTTAGCTACTACTATCCATCTAAAATAATAATGAAAATAAACTGAATTCAGAAAATATGAAAACACTGTTTACTGCACTATTCACCGACGATCACTTTTCACCGGCGCTAACTTCTCCTCTCCAAGCTCTGGTCTTTCTCCCACTTCAAATTAGGTCTCTCCTCTGTCGTTACAACAAAAAAACTATCCCAAAAACTAAGGTTTCTTTCTCCTTTTTACACTTTTGAATTTTGGGCAGGGCTGAACTTTCCTTGCACGATTCAAAAGTGATTCGTGCAATCCTTCGACAAATGATTCGCCCAGAGCTGGGCGAATCAAATACTCAGTGCCGCTCCTCTGCTGCACGAGTCACATTTGGCTGGTCGAGTCACTCCCGACTCGTGCACTCTTAAGCGGATCAAAATGTCTTCATAAGCTGAGCGAATCAATAGCGATTCGGGCTGGCTCCAAAGTGATTTGACCAAAGCTTGAGGGAATCAAATAATCAGTGGCCTCCGGAGCTGGGCGGATCACTTCTGCAGTGTTATAATCTCGCTCGTTTGACCCTTTAAGCTTTCGAATCACGTCTAGATGTAAACAAAGATCAGTAGCTTTTTGAATTAGCTTTCCAACGAGATATGGCACGCCTCAATCGGGTAAGAATCGTATGCTCGGCGAGCCTTCGATGACAAACAGGTCAATCTGCCCAAATTTAGTCTATATTCGTCCAAATGAGCAATAAAGTTCCAAAGCAGTTTTGATACACTTGCGATGCAAAACACTACAAAGAAGTAATCTATCATACGCAAAATGTAACTAAACAATGGGAATAAATAACTCAATGGATCGTATAAATACGCTCCATCAACGTCACAACTCGGCAGAGAGTCGCCCGGACTGACGCAGTTGATTAGCCTTCGCTAGGTGACTAGAAGAAGATAAGATTTCAAATTAATTTTAGGAAATCAATTCTCAACTAAGTTGCAAGAATCTAAGAGAAGACCCTGTGTGCTAAAGGTGGTTGGATTTGCAAATCTTAAAGGGATTACAATTCCTATGGATGTTCGATTGCTGCAGCTATATATGGAAGGGCAGCACATCAACATCAAATACACACCGAGAGAAAGAGAGAGCGGAAGGCTAAAAGCTAGAGCGCTAATTGGTGAGTGTGTGGGCCGAAAGGAGATCAGGACTGGAGAAATCTGGTCTACACTTGATGGAGGAACTTCAACTGGAGCGCTGTCTCATTGAAGGATCAAGTAATAGCTTAGGAGCACAGTTGTGGAGAGGGGCTGGCGCAAACTGGTGAAGATCAAAGCCGAGTTCTCTGATTCTGACTGGAGGTCAATGATCGAGGGGGAACGTTGCTAGTGTCTGGAGTACTCGTGGAAGTCCGGCACAACAACAGAGAGTGCGTGGTGAGTCGGGGACAAAAGCTACAACAACCTGTCTGTGTAAGTTGCTATAACATCTTCCATTTATACATTGTAATAGTATAGGTTGAGCCTGGGTGGTCAGGTTTGTAGCTATCTATTACTAGAGTGTGTAGACAGTGTAAGCTAGTCTGTGTTCGGACTGAGCGTAGATTCAAGGCAGGTTAGAAGTAAAGGTTGAACTAGCGTAGGCTGAGTTCTGGAATCCTTGTACTAGAAACTTTTCTAGTTGAATCTTGAGGACTCAAAAGAAGACCTTAGGCAATTTTCGAACTGGGTGAACAAAGTACTCGTGTCCTTCAGGTTCGGCCATAGAAAGATAATACTGCAAAGTGACACAGAGGTTGCTGTAGCAACATTCTGATACAAGTCACCAGCAGCCCTGGTAATTTCAATTGGTATCTGAAATTTGCTGTAGCACTCTTTGCGGTGAAGAATTACTGCGGTTGGTGAAGAATTAATGCGGTTGCAATAGCACTCTCTGTATCACTTTACACCTGAAAGACACCAATTAATTTGTTCACCCAGCTCGGCAACTGCCTACGTCAAGGGAGGACAACTCCTGGTTCTCAAGGTTTCACTATTCAGGGTTATAGTACAATGGATTCCAGAAACACAACTAACGCTTGTTTTAACCACTACTTCTAACCTAGTCAAACCTTAACTCAATATGATCACACAGATTAGCTCACAGCCTGATTCCACAGACTCGCTTCATGCTAACTACACACTTCTAGTAACGAACAGCTACAGACCTGACTCACAGACTTAGCCTATCCTATTACAATGTGTAGTAGATGAAATGCTATAGCAATCTCTGCAGTAGAATTACTGTAACTTCAGTCGATGACTCTTTTAGCATGCTCGGCCAAACAGTCAGACTTCTATTGAGTTCTTCAAACCCAGACCTTGCTCCCCCTTGATCACTGACCACTGTCACTATCAGGTCGAAGCGATCAGTTCTCCAACAGCCTGCAACAGCACGTGTCTATAGCTGTTCTCCGAAGCAACTGATTGATCCTTCAATGAGTCACGCTCCAGTTGAGTTCTGTGGATCAATGTTAGATCAAACTCAGCGAGTTCTAATCTCCTTTGTGCTTGATCGCGCGTCGTCGTGCGCGTCAAATATAATCCTTCCTCTCCCACTAGTACAACGGTTAAGTAAGGGTCGATCTCCACAGGGAGCAAGCAGTGAGTCTTAGCCAGTAACCTACACTTAAGAAAACGGGGGTTGCGTGAGTGATTGGGGGTTTTGCGCGATGCGCGAGTAGCAGTGAATATCGTAACGCAGGAAATTGCACTAGACGTGCGCAAGCAGTAGAGATGAAGTACTATCTTTATGAGAAGTGCTGGGCAGACAATCCCCTATGAATGCATTCCTTATCATCGACTCTAAACATCTATAGCTTGTGGTTTACTTGGGTTAGTGTCCGGTAAAGGCTTCCTAACACGTGCGCATGTTCCGTTCAAAGTTCATGTGCTATTAATCCTAGAACTAGACTAAACAGCTGCGAATCCTGTCACAGTAGCAACTGCTTACCCTAACTCGTTACTCCTAGTTGTCACGGTAAGTTTGCGGTTCAAGGCTTCCCCTACGCATGCAACTAGTTTAACAGGTGACAAGCAAGCAACACAAATAGGATTGCGGTTCAAGGCTTCCCCTACTTATGCAACTAACTGTCTCAGTACGCACAGAATTAATACAAATAAGTAAACTACGCATTAAGCTCAAGTCTCAAAGGTAATACATCATAGATTCATGCCCGACCAACACTAAGTGTTTAGCTAGACATGCTAGTGGTAAACATCATAAAATAGTAAATAACAACTACTGAATCCAAGAAAACGGTAGCAAACAGTGCGTGCAGTGTCTTCTCTCGGCTGACGCAGTCGGCTGGCGCAAATCTCCTCAATAAGTCCGTGTGTTTTCCAGTTCTGCCACACAGTGCCTCCTTGCGTCCTCTGGTGCCTCTGGAACAACAGTCTTCTCGAACTCTCTGAAACCCTAGACTTACTTCCTTTATATAGGAGGTTCATCTTTCGGCAACTTCCAAATCTGGTCACTAGGACTTTGCGCCTGGCGCACGGCATTGGTTGGCGCAATCGGGTAGCGCACCTCTGCTGTCTTTCGCCATTTCTTCTTGTTTGCGCCGCTAGCTCCTCAGGCTGATCTTTCACTCCTAGAACGCTGCCTGACAGCGCGTATCCGACTTAAGGGCTCGTTCTGACCTGATATACAAAAACATTGGAAACGAGTAATCTTGCTCATGAAATATTGCAAACAAGCACAGGGTTATGACCTAAATAATGTGTATAACTAGGCTCTATCAAACCCCCCACACTTGCCCCTTGTTCGTCCCGAACAAGTACTGAAACGCGGATACAATTACTTTTTCTGGAGACTAGCGCACAGCCTTGCATTCTAGCGCAAAATGCACAGTTGCTCAACTTGTGCTGCTCTATCACCTGCGCACAACTGCACTCAATAGTTCTAATATAATAGTCCCGAAATTTCATTACCTCTCAGCCGGGATGAAGATCTTTGGATGACTGGGAGATAGCTCTTCTTAGGCTCCTGGTTGTCAGCTCCCGCTCCGAAGATAGGTATATGGTTTCTTGCGCGAGCTTCTTCCAGTGCGTGATTCGTTCGCACACTTCCTGGGAACCTGAGCCTTTGATGATATCCTTTTGGTTTTGCACACGCAGGTACTAAGTAGTGCGCATGCTGATTCTTTGTAACGCAAATCATCTGCTTCTGCTGGTATTTTTCTTTTGTACAGCTTCCTTTCCAATTTGTTTCATTCCCAGAACAGTTCCAATCTCAGCCTTCGGATAGCAGCTATGGAACTCGTTCCGCTCTCCCTCCTTGGGTTGTCTGCGCCGGTCAGCGCACGCGTTTACATCCGCGCCCGCCTTCCTTAGCTGGATTTCCAGAGAGAAGGTGGTCTGTTTTCTCACCTCGCCACGCTTTGGGTACTTTGCCTTTGGCATCTGCGTGACTGAGCGCGCTCTTTTGTTCCGAAGGTTGCGAAGCACCGGCCTCCACTAGCGCACTCGACCATATACCTCGCCTTCGAGGCACAAGCGACTAACCGCCTCTCTGGAGCATTTCTATCAACTCCACATCCCCTGTATATCCCAACTGACCACGAGCCGGCAATCGCTAGCCTCTGCGCCACGAGGTCCTCTAATCCTACCTCGCGCAGGAAATCTCGGCATATGTACGGTGTCCCGTACATGTCCAGGCTGATGAACGCTGCATACTTGTTAGCGAAAGCCGCTGGGGTCTCCTGGTCTGTGGCGGGTCTCATCTTGCGCTGGGCTCCGGTCAATCGCGGTCAATGCTCCCCAAAACCCTAAAATTCGAAACTGCCCAGAATCCTCTGAAACTTGCACCGAACGAGCGCCTAATGGTCGCCTACTCAACGCACAAAACAGCACTCCAAGCCGCGCACTCTAGCCTGGTGCGATTTCAAAACCCTAAAAACTGTCTTCTCCGCGCAAACCCTAACAGAAGCGGCTCAAAGCGGAATCGGGGGTTACCTGGGTGCTGTGCGGTCGTGTTGTCCTTGAATCCCTCTAGACGAACGGTGGGATGGGCGCTGATCGACGGCAGAGGTCTGAAGGCGGGAGCTTGTGTGTAACGGTCGAGTGAAAAAGTGCTGGGAATTTTCTAAGTCTGGACTTATATACCCCCCTCTGGCTAGCGCAACGGACCTGCGCATTGATAGGCGCACGGTCCTGCGCACTTGTGCGACTAAAAACTACCAAACCCTAATCTAACTAAAAACACTCAAAAAACAAAACAAGCAGAATAAAATGTGCCAAATTAAAGCGTGTCGGGTTACCTCCCGACAAGTGCCTTTGTTTAACGTCGTTGGCTCGACGGTACCTCGTTACGTGCCAAGAAGTGCGTCTGCAGTCCCCCCCACTCTTGCTCCTGAGTGTCCTTGCGCCAGTGCTTGTGTTACGATCTCATTGGTCCTGCGCAAAGGATACAAGGGAGGGTCAGCATGTGATACAGTATTCGTAATGAGGGTAGATGCAGAGGAAGAGGAGATATAGGCGATGGGTGCTAGTTCTCCCTCTGAAACATCTAGTGGTGCGTCTGGCGCAGCAGCTTGCGCGTCCACTATCTCTGGCTCGGCCAAGTCAATGTTGCGTGTTGTGCCATCCCAAGGTTCGCCCAAGTACCGTTTGACTCTCTGCCCGTTAACCTGAAAACGATGCTGGTGCCCGTCTTCTAATTCAATTGTGCCGTAGGGGAAAACCTTGGTGACGGTGTATGGTCCCGTCCACTTGCTGCGCAACTTCCCAGGCATGAGCTTTAGGCGCGATGAAAATAACAGTACCTGGTCTCCTGGTTCAAATGTGCGCCGGAGAATATGCTTGTCATGAAACACCTTGGTGCGCGCTTTGTAATCGCGCAGTCCCTCATAGGCGTCTAGGCGCAGCTCTTCGAGTTCGCTCAGCTCAAATGCGCGTTCCTTTCCTGCCTCATCCAAGTTCAAGTTACAAATACGTAAGGCCCAATATGCCTTGTGCTCGAGCTCTACTGGCAGGTGGCATGCCTTCCCATAGACCAGCCGGAATGGTGAGGTTCCAATGGGCGTCTTGTGTGCAGTGCGGTATGCCCATAGCGCATCATCCAGGCGCTGGCTCCAATCCTTGCGCGACGGCCTCACAGTCTTTTCCAAGATGCGCTTGATCTCTCTGTTAGAAACTTCGGCCTGTCCATTTGTCTGCGGATGGTAAGCGGTGGACGTCTTGTGGCGCACCCCATAGTGCTTGAAAACTTGCGCCACAACCCTGTTGCAGAAGTGCGTCCCCTGGTCGCTGATAACTGCCTTAGGCACTCCGTACCTGCAAAATATGTTAGTTCTGAGAAAATCAGCGACAGTCTTACCATCATCCTTGCGCGTGGCCTTAGCTTCGACCCATTTGGATACGTAATCCACGGCCACCAGTATGTACTCGTAGCCGGCAGATGGGGGAAATGGACCCATGAAGTCGATTCCCCAAACATCGAACACTTCGTCCACCAGAATCGGGGTCTGCGGCATCTCGTTGCGCGCGGAGATTCCTCCAGTGCGCTGGCACCTGTCACACTTCCTGCAGTGGTCATAGGCATCTCTGAATAGGTGCGGCCAGTAGAATCCGCAGTCCAAGATCTTCCTGCTCGTGCGCTTGGGACCGAAATGTCCTCCACAGGCGTGCGCATGACAAAACATCAACACAGAATTAATCTCATGGTCAGGCACGCAACGTCTTAATATCCGATCTGGACCTATTCTAAGCATGTAAGGATCATCCCAAAGATAATGCTTGGACTCATGTTTCAATCGCATGCACTGAGTTTTATTGAAGTGAGGAGGGAACGCACCTGTGACCAGGTAATTTGCGATATGCGCATACCATGGTACCTTACCTGTTAGCGCCATCAGATGCTCGTCAGGGAATGTCTCCTTGATCTGCCCTGGCTCCTCATCCTTTACGATCCTGCTCAGGTGATCAGCGACGGTATTTTCTGTGCCCTTCTTATCTTTGATCTCTAAGTCGAATTCCTGAAGCAGAAGTACCCAGCGCATCAGGCGCGGCTTGGTCTCTTTCTTGGACATGAGGTAGCGGATAGCTGCGTGGTCCGTGTAGATGATGACTCTGGCGCCTAGAACATATGCTCGGAACTTCTCCAGCGCAAATACAATTGCCAGAAGCTCCTTCTCCGTGGTGGTGTAGTTCTTCTGCGCGGAGTCCAGTGTGCGCGATGCATAGTAGATGGCATGCGGCTTCTTGTCCTCGCGCTGCCCCAAGACTGCTCCTACTGCGTAGTCACTTGCGTCACACATCAGCTCGAATGGCCGGTTCCAGTCTGGTGCGCGCATCACTGGCGCACTGGTCAGCGCTTCTTTCAGCTTATCGAACGCCGCCCTGCACTCATCAGTAAAATCGAAGCACACGTCTTTTTGCAACAGGTTAGACAGGGGTATGCAAATTTTAGAGAAATCCTTAATAAAACGCCTGTAAAACCCAGCATGCCCTAAGAACGATTTCACGTCGCGCACGTTGGTGGCATAAGGCAGATTAGAAATAATATCTATCTTAGCTTTGTCTACCTTAATACCCTCCTCTGAAATGATATGACCTAGTACTACTCCGTGCGTTACCATGAAATGACATTTTTCGTAATTTAGCACTAAGTTCTTAGAGATGCAGCGCGCTAAGACTTTATCTAGATGTGTTAAGCATGCATCAAAGGTACTCCCATATACAGTGAAATCATCCATGAACACTTCTATGCATATACCAATCATATCAGAGAAAATGCTCATGACAAGGCGTTGGAACGTACCTGGCGCGTTGCACAGCCCAAAAGACATACGCCGAAACGCAAATGTTCCGAAGGGGCATGTGAACGTGGTCTTCTCTTGATCCTCCGCAGCTATGGGTATCTGATTGTAACCTGAATATCCGTCCAAAAAACAAAAGTAAGGCTTACCTGCCAATCGATCCAGCATCTGGTCCATGAAGGGTAGCGGGAAGTGGTCCTTGCGCGTTACAGCGTTCAGCTTCCTGTAGTCGATGCACATGCGCCAGCCAGTTTGTATGCGCTTGGGAACTAGCTCGCCCTGCGCATTCTCCTCCACCGTGATTCCTCCTTTCTTTGGCACAACGTGCACCGGGCTGACCCATTTGCTGTCTGAGATTGGGTAAATGACCCCTGCGTCAAGCAACTTCAGGACTTCCTTTTGCACTACCTCCATCATATTTGGGTTTAACCTGCGCTGAGCCTCCCTGGATGGTTTGGCACCATCTTCCAACAGAATTCGGTGCATGCACACGTCTGGGCTCACACCGCGCAGATCAGCAAGAGTCCATCCAATAGCGCGCTGGTTCCTGCGCAGCACCTGTTGTAAACGCGCCTCCTGCTCTTTTTCCAATCCCTTCTTGATGATCACTGGCAGGGTGTCCTCATCTCCCAAGAAAATGTACTTGAGGTGCTCCGGGAGTTGCTTCAGTTCGATCTTGTTTCATCTCTATCCTGCATTAGTTTTGATGATAACAATGATTAACAATATTGAAACGATATTAAGTAATCTTGTTGAAACTGGAATCTCATTAGCAATGTAGACTACATACTGAATCCAGATGTAGGCTACATAAAGTTACATTGTTAACTGCTTGTGCTAATGGAGACTTCATATGGAAATCTGTATGTAGACTACATCACAGTGATAGTTCATATACTTGGTATTGCATGTGGACTACATGCAACTATCATATGTAGGCTACATGTCAGTTAAACAGTTTCCACACTTAGCAGTTTCTTGACAGTTCAGGACAGTTTTGTTATTTGAATCAAAGCTTATCCTTTAGAAGTTAAAAGGTGCAAGCGGTTGTTGAATTCAAATTACAAACCGACACAACCGTTCATCTCTTTTCCTATATCTATACCTTACAATCTTGACAAGAAACAACTTCTTCTTCTATTTTTGAAATTCATACAAGCGCACAAAAAGCAAACTCAACTCTCGCAGATTCTCTACTTTCAATCCTTCCCGAGAGTTCCCTTCTCCTTCAAAGCAAAGTTTCCCGCTGCCATATACTCTGAAGCTTTGAAGTACTCTGCACAGATTCATCAGTTGAATCGAACTCTTGTGCAGAAAGAGACGTGCTCCCACAACAAAGAATCTACACCGTCAAGGTTGTTGCTTAGCCTGCAAAAGCAAAGTTGTGAGTTTCTTTGTTGATCTGAAAACAAAGGGGTTTCTGGTTTAGCCCACTGAAAACCATTGTACAGGTTCTTTGGCAGATCCTATTGAAAAGCCATCGTTAATAAGAAAAGCCTCAAGTGGTTACTTGAGGAGTGGAGTAGGTTATTTGCAATAATAACCGAACCACTTTAAAAGACTTGTGTTCTTTACTTTTCTACTATTCTATTGATTGTCCATTCAATTTAAATATTGGACAAACGCGAAGTTTAGAAAGCCACGATTCCAACAATTGGTATCAGAGCAGGTTGATTCACTTTGGTTTTGCTTCAAAACGGTGAATCACTCGCTATGGCAAACTTCGCTAATCCAGTAGAAGGACTTTCAATATCCAGACCTCCATTCTTTAATGGAGACAATTACTCCTTATGGAAAACACGTATGGAAGTGTATCTCCAGAGTATAGACGTAGATCTATGGAAAGTAATAAAACAAGGTCCTTTTGCTCCCGTCAAAGATGCTGGTACAAAGGAGGAACCAAATTGGAGACCTAAGAAAGATTCCGAACTCACTGAGGATGACAAAAGAAAACTTACCTTGAATGCCAAGGCTAAGACAATACTCTTTTGTGCACTCTGTGATGTTGAACTCCAGCGTATTCTAACTTGTGAAAACGCAAAGGAGATATGGGAAAACTTAGAAGTCATCCATGAAGGAACCTCTCAAGTTAAGCAGCAGAAAATTGATAGACTTGTAAGAGCATATGAACTCTTCAAGATGGAAAAGGATGAGAACATAACAAGTATGTTCACAAGATTTACATCCATCACCAACTCTCTTCAATCTCTCGGGAAGACCTACGCAAACCATGAAAAAGTCAGAAAGGTTTTGCGAAGTCTCCCTAGAACATGGCAACCAAAAGTTACTGCCATCGTTGAGAGTAAAGATCTGAATGTGTTAAGTCTACAGGATCTACTTGGATCACTTTTGACTCATGAGATTGATTTGGAAGGTTTTGAACCAGAACCTATCAAACCAAAGACAATAGCATTCAAATCCGAAAAGATAGAATTTGACAGTGATGATGATGATGATGATATCGCATTAATCACTAGACAATTCAAGCAATTCCTGAGAAAGAGATCAGGAAAGAAAACTGATCCATCACAAGTTGTATGTCACAACTGTGGTAAAAAGGGTCATTATAAAAGTACATGCACTTTAAAGAAGAAGAACTTTGAAAAAGGAGAAAAATCTTTCAAAGTCACCACTTGGGATGAATCAAGTGAAGATGAAGAAGCAACTTCAACGGATGAAGTAAACCTATGTCTTATGGCAAATAAAGACGATCAAGTAAGTAATGATCCCTCAAATTTCTCATTTGATGAAGCATCCAATGCATATTTTAATTTATATTATAGATACAAGGAATTGTATGAGGAAGTAAAATCACTCCGTAGTGAGAAAAGTACCCTTGTTAAAGAAAATACGAAATTGAAAGATACAATTTCAAATCTTAACAAAGGTACTTGTGATTTAAATGATCTTTTGGATGTCCAACGATCTGTCGACAACAAACATGGGATTGGCTATGATCACTCCATCAAAAAGGGTGGAAATATCACTCCCATTAAGTTTGTAAGATCTACTGACACAAGAGAACAACTTCCTGAACAAACCTCTGTTCACCATACTATTCCTAAAATAGCTAAGGAATCAGGTCATCAAGTTGAGAAAACCCGTGTATCAACAACTATTGATACTAGACAAAGGATCAGTAAGACTCATATAAATGATCGATCCAAGTACAATCAGATTAGCCCACGTAGACGTAGGCAATCAGATTATACCTGTCATGAGATTCACAATACATGTAGGAAACAAAACGATCACGCATGTAACCTCCATGTGATAGATAGGCCAAGTCAAACTTTGCATAAACGTCATAACAATGCTGCATGTAGGCAACATGCCACTCGTTCATGTAGGCTACATGTCAGGAATGGACGAAAGCAAAGTCTGCACAAATCACGCATCACTGATACATGTAGGCAACATGAGAATAACTTATGTAGGCCACATGTTAGGAAAAGGAAGAAGCCTGTCAATAAAATAAGAAACTCCTCTAGGATGTCACACTCTAGACATGTTTCTAAGATCATACCTAGGATACATAGGGTATGGATTCCTAAAGAGTACCTACCAGACATTCTTATAAAGTCAAGAGAACCCATGTTAGTTAGGGTTCCTTAAATGCATCTCCTCACCTATTGCAGGATGTCAATACCAAGAGTTGGTATTTGGACAGTGGATGTTCACGCCATATGACATGGGATAAAACCATGTTTTCATCTTTCAAGTCCTACAATGGTGGGACCGTATCTTTTGGTAATGATAAGAAAGGAAAGATCATTGGGATTGGTAACATAACTGGTGAAAATTCATTACTAATTGAGGATGTGCTGTTAGTCTCTCATCTAAAGCATAATCTCATTAGTGTTAGCCAGCTATGTGACAAAGGATACAAAGTAACCTTCACTCCTAATAACTGTATTATTCATGATTCAGTTAAAGGACAAACCATTGAAGGGTTACGGATAGGAAATGTTTATAAATTAGATATGAACATATCCTCATCCAATGTATGCCTATCAGCCACTACCGAAAGCACATGTCAATTGTGGCATAAGCGTCTTGGTCATGTCAACTATGATCTCCTGAAGTTCCTCCAAAGGAATAAGTTAGTGAGAGGACTTCCTGAGACAAGTTTCAAAAAGGAAGGATTGTGTGGTCCATGCCAGAAGGGTAAACAACACAAAACCTCCTTTAAAAGCAAGAAAGACATAACCACGTCTAAGCCACTTGACTTAATCCACATGGACCTGTTTGGACCAGTGGATGTCAAAAGTATAAGTGGAAAATCCTATGCTTTCGTTCTTGTTGATGATTATTCTAGATATACTTGGGTATATTTTCTTGCACATAAGAATGAAGCCTTGGAATGTTTCAAGGAGTTCTATAATCTTGTATGCAATGAAAAGAATGATAAAATCATCAAAATAAGAAGTGACCAAGGTGGAGAGTTCAATAGTGAAGTGTTTGAAGAATTCTGTAAAGAAAAAGGAATTCAACATCACTTTTCTAATCCTAGAACACCACAACAAAATGGAGTGGTGGAAAGGAAAAATCGAACTCTTCAAGAGATGGCAAGATGTATGATTATCGGAAATAACTTGCCTAAATATTTATGGGCTGAGGCTGTGAACACCTCATGTTATATTATCAACCGAGTACATCTTAGAAATCATCTACAAAAGACTCCATATGAACTATATCATGGGAAGAAACCTAGAATTTCCTATTTTAAAGTTTTTGGAGCAAGATGCTTCATCTTAAATGAAAAGGATCATCTTGGAAAATTTGATTCTAAAAGTGATGAAGGTATCTTCATAGGTTATTCCACAAATTCTAAGGCTTATAGAGTTTATAACCTGAGAACATTTAAAGTGGAACAATCTATGCATGTCGCTTTTGATGAATCCATCATTGGTCTTCCAAAAGATAGAAATGATGAAGGTTTGACACCCTGCACTACATCTTCAACACTTGATGATAATCATGCTGTTGATGATGGTATAAATCTCCCAAAAGTTTGGAAGGAACACCGTGATCACCCTATGGAGCAGATCATTGGTCCAGCAGACCTTCCTGTAAGGACAAGAAGGAATGTCCTTGATGAAACATGTCAATGGACAGCCTTCATCTCAAACATTGAACCAAAGAACTTCAAAGAAGCAGAACCACATCCTGATTGGATATTGGCCATGCAAGAAGAATTGGATCAATTTGTCCGAAATAATGTATGGGAACTTGTTCCTCCTCCCATTAATTATCCTATTGTGGGTACAAAGTGGGTATTTAGGAACAAGTTAAATGAAGATGGAGATGTTATAAGAAATAAGGCTAGATTAGTAGCACAAGGCTACAATCAACAAGAAGGCATAGACTATGATGAAACTTATGCTCCTGTTGCTAGACTTGAATCTATTCGTATGATATGTGCCTTGGCAAGTCATATGAATATGAAACTCTATCAAATGGATGTCAAAAGTGCCTTCCTAAATGGAGTCATTAAGGAAGAAGTCTATGTTAAACAGCCTCCTGGATTTGAGGATCCTAGTTATCCTGAATATGTTTATAGACTAAAGAAAGCTCTTTATGGTCTAAAACAAGCTCCTAGAGCATGGTATGAAAGATTGACAACTTTTCTTCTTAAGAAAGGTTACAAAAGAGGAGCAATTGATCATACTCTATTTACCAAACATGATGGTAAAGAAATGATCATAGTCCAAATTTATGTGGACGACATCATTTTTGGTGCTACAATCTTGAAATTGTGCGCTGAATTTGAGAAACTCATGCAAGAGGAATTTGAGATGTCTTCTATGGGAGAATTGAATTTCTTCCTAGGACTTCAAGTTAAACAAATTGAAGAAGGCATTCTATTGAGTCAAACTAAGTATACTAAAGAGTTACTTAGAAAATTTGACAAGGATAGTCAAAAGACATATCCTACTCCTATGAGCACTAGCATAAGTCTTTGTAAAGATGAAGAAGGTGCATCAGTAGACATCAAGCTTTATAGAAGTATTATCGGGAGTCTACTATACCTTACCTCATCTAGACCAGACATTATGTTTAGCGTATGCTTGTGTGCTAGATATCAATCTGATCCTAAGCAATCACACATGGGTGCTCTAAAGAGAATTCTTGGATATCTAAGATATACCCCATCTCTTGGTATATGGTATCTAAAAGGATCAACTATTGATCTAATAGCATATTCAGATGCTGATTTTGCTGGATACAAGGTTGATAGAAAAAGTACAAGTGGGAACTGCTTTTTCTTAGGATCATCCTTAGTATCATGGAACAGCAAGAAACAAAATTCAGTTGCTTTGTCAACTGCTGAAGCTGAGTATGTTTCAGCAGCTAGTGCGTGCGCCCAAGTCCTTTGGATGAAACAAACATTAAAAGATGTTGGGCTATGTTATTCACAAATTCCTATATTTTGTGATAACACAAGTGCAATAAGTATTTCAGAAAATCCTGTTCTTCATTCAAGAACTAAGCACATTGATCTAAGGCATCATTTCCTTAGAGATCATGTTGCGAAAGGAGATATATGTGTCAAGTTTGTTTGTACTGAAAAACAACTTGCTGACATCTTTACTAAGCCCCTTGATAAAGACAGATTTTCATTCTTACGGAGAGAACTTGGAATGGTTGATCTTGAAGAAGTCTAAAGGTAGCTTATGATCAAATCTCCTACACTCTATAGTTACAATGTAGACTTCATTCGGAATATTTGATGAAGCCCACAACCTGTCCAACGATTGGAAATGTCACTGGCATTCACCAGTCACTCTAACAGTTTCCAACGGTTAAAAATGGGGTGGTCAAACGGTTAGAAATTAGTGGGATAAAATCAGATCGAGTTACATCTTAACCTCCCACTACTTTCTTGCTCAAACCTCTTTGGCCCACTCTCTGCTAAACCGCCTTTAAACTCCCCATAACCTCCGTTTAACTCCCCGTAACCTCCTTTTTACTTCCTTTTTAAAAAGGACTTTCATTCCTCACCCTTACTCCCTTCATCACAAAATGACTCAAAAGGGATCTAGGTCAGGAAAGACCCGCGGCGCCAGTCGTCAGACTAAGGCGACGCATGTGTCTCAGGAGGATCATACCGGCAGAGTTGAAGAACCTGTGGAGTTTGAGTCCCCTCGTCATGCTCAGAAGCGCCCTGGAAAGGAAATCCTTTCTAGTGGGTCCAAGAAAGCGAGAGTTGATGAGGAAGAATCTTCAATTCATCCTGACAACTTCCTCAGCACTACTCACCTTCAGCTCTTCAACCACAAGTTCAAAGATCGTCAAGTCCAACATGGATACGCCTACGACCTGGACTCGTTCCCAACACTCAATTTGAAAGGGAAGTTTCGCTCTTGGAACTCTATTGTTGCTAATCCTCGCAACTGTTACCAAGATTTGGTTCGAATCTTCTTTGCAAACTTGAGGGTTAATGATCAGGGGATGATCCAGTCAATGGTAAAGGGGGTCTCCATCAAATTGAATCCCCAGATTATTGCTGATATTTTGGACTTGGACAGATCTGACTGTCGTGACTTCTGCTTCCCAGAATGGGACCCTGAAACCTCCATGTCTCCATCTGAGGCACTAAAGGTTGTCATGGACGGCTTGGATCTTGGCGGCGAACGGATTACTCTATCCAGGCCCCCTATGCTAGGAAGGTTAGTACTTCACATATTAATGTACAATTTCCTTCCTCGAGGTGGTCGATTGCAGTTTGAACCATACTATAATCTGTTGGTTGCGGCTAAGATCATTCAAGGGGATGAACAGTTAATCGATCTTCCGTATGTCATGTATCGGTTGATTATTAAAATTTGGGCGGAACCCAAGGTCATGGGTCAGAAACAAAGAAACACTGATCTACCATTTGGTAATGTGTTCACTATCTTCTTTGAAAAGTTTGGAGTTCCCTTGTCTGGAGAACGGCCTATGGTGCCTACATCTGCGTATGGCTATGACAACTTCATCAACACTGGATGGCAATTCTGTGATGAAGTTGACTGTTACTTCAATGACAAATCTGCCAAAACATCCAAGTATCTGGAAGGTGTCCCCATACCAGCCCCTGTGATTGATCTGGTCCCATGCTCAGCTATCTTCAAGAGCAAGGCTGCCTCTGGACAGTTGCCTAAGTCCTCAGATTATGGGACTTTAGGGTTACAACAATCGTCTAATGCAGTTGATCTTGCTCCTGTTATGGATATGCTCCGGGACATGGAGAGATCTTATACTGATCTGGTAATCCAAGTCAGCAATGATTCCAGGCCTCCTCCGATTCCTCAGACTGCTAGCTCATCTTCACAAGTGGATCTTCAACCTTTGTTGGAAAGGCTTGATAGGATCGAAGCTGAGAACAAGGAACTCAAGACCCTCCTCTTGGAATCTCAGAAGAATTCTCCTGCTGATGGCTCTACCTCATCATCTCCCTCCACAGCCTCTATACTGGCCTTGGTAAAGGCAGAACTGGATAAGTTCTATACTATCCTGTTCAAGCAGTATGATGACTTCGCTGAGCTCCATCAAATTCTAAGGAATGAGATGGATTTGGAGAAGCGAAGGGTCAAGGGCTTTGAGGAGGACTTGATGCAGAAGCTGGACACATATCAAAGGACTCTTAGGACGTTGGACAGAGCTGTTAATAACAACTTTGTATCCATCTATGCACTCTTGGACCACAGTAAGGATCTTGTCACTAAAATCCTTAAGTCCCAAGGCAAAGAAAAGACTCCTCCCGTGTCTGTTGGTGGTATACCTATGGATAGACCTTCCAATCCAAAAACCCACCGAGCCTCTGCAAGCAGATTCACAGAAGAGCCCATGTCTTCGAGAAAGCGTGCCCCCAGTAGTACTTCCTCTTCCAATGTAGAAATCAGTGATTCGGACTAAGGTTGTACTTACTCTTCTTCACTCTACTAAAATTCTGTCTTTTTGTTCTTTCGTTTTCACAAGCAAAGCGTCTGTCCCTTGGTCGTGATGTTCCATTCCACGCCCTAATGAACTTTGGTCCTTTGATCTTCCTAACGTCAAGTCACTTAGAATATATCCCCGCTTTAATTCAGGGGGAGTTTGATTCTTTTTGATTTTGACAAAGGGGGAGATTATTTCAATACTGATTAATCATGCTATATGGTTGTCATCATCAAAAAGGGGGAGATTGTTTCATCTCTATCCTGCATTAGTTTTGATGATAACAATGATTAACAATATTGAAACGATATTAAGTAATCTTGTTGAAACTGGAATCTCATTAGCAATGTAGACTACATACTGAATCCAGATGTAGGCTACATAAAGTTACATTGTTAACTGCTTGTGCTAATGGAGACTTCATATGGAAATCTGTATGTAGACTACATCACAGTGATAGTTCATATACTTGGTATTGCATGTGGACTACATGCAACTATCATATGTAGGCTACATGTCAGTTAAACAGTTTCCACACTTAGCAGTTTCTTGACAGTTCAGGACAGTTTTGTTATTTGAATCAAAGCTTATCCTTTAGAAGTTAAAAGGTGCAAGCGGTTGTTGAATTCAAATTACAAACCGACACAACCGTTCATCTCTTTTCCTATATCTATACCTTACAATCTTGACAAGAAACAACTTCTTCTTCTATTTTTGAAATTCATACAAGCGCACAAAAAGCAAACTCAACTCTCGCAGATTCTCTACTTTCAATCCTTCCCGAGAGTTCCCTTCTCCTTCAAAGCAAAGTTTCCCGCTGCCATATACTCTGAAGCTTTGAAGTACTCTGCACAGATTCATCAGTTGAATCGAACTCTTGTGCAGAAAGAGACGTGCTCCCACAACAAAGAATCTACACCGTCAAGGTTGTTGCTTAGCCTGCAAAAGCAAAGTTGTGAGTTTCTTTGTTGATCTGAAAACAAAGGGGTTTCTGGTTTAGCCCACTGAAAACCATTGTACAGGTTCTTTGGCAGATCCTATTGAAAAGCCATCGTTAATAAGAAAAGCCTCAAGTGGTTACTTGAGGAGTGGAGTAGGTTATTTGCAATAATAACCGAACCACTTTAAAAGACTTGTGTTCTTTACTTTTCTACTATTCTATTGATTGTCCATTCAATTTAAATATTGGACAAACGCGAAGTTTAGAAAGCCACGATTCCAACAGATCTTGGGTGCCTGTTCAATAGAGGGCAAGATTTTGTTAGCGGTGCAAATATGAACCATATCAAGTACCTGTGTGGGTGCTGGTTCAGCACTGCTTAGCTCCTCCTCTTGCTCCTCCAGCTCTGCCTGTGTCAGTAGCTCTGGTCCTATGGTTGCGCTCGCACACTGCGCTTCTGTGACTAAATCGTCAAAGCTGTCCATTGCGTGCACAGTAGTGTCCTCATGTGGGTGCTGCATCCCTTCGAAGATGTTGAAATGGATTTCTTCGCCATCTACCTCCATGGAGAGCGTGCCCCTCCACACGTCTATTTTCGTGCGCGCAGTCATCAGAAACGGTCTGCCTAGGAGGATCTGCGCACCGCTGGCGCTTGATTCACCCTCCATTTCGAGCACATAAAAGTCTGCTGGGAACACCAGCTCTCCTACTCGAACTAGGACATCTTCTATCATGCCTGCAGGTTGTTTGCACGATCTATCTGCTAGCTGAATTGTGAGACCTGCAGGTTTTAGTGGTCCAAGGCGCAAGGTCGCATAGAGAGAATATGGTAATAAATTGATTGATGCGCCTAAATCGATCATGCAGTTGCTTACCGTGGTTTTACCTAAGGTGCAAGGGATAGTGAATGTACCTGGATCTCGGCACTTAGGTGGTACCTTTTGTTGCACGATTGCTGAGGCCTGCGCATTTAGCATTACCTGTGCGCATTCGCCTGTCCTTCTTTTATTTGTGCACAGCTCTTTTAAAAACTTCGCATACCTGGGAATCTGTCGAATAGCTTCTATGAGAGGTATGTTGATTTCCACCTTGCTGAACAGCTCATATAGTTCCTTGTCCAGTGCTTCTTTTCTTGCCAGTGGTGCCTGCACAGGGAAAGGAGCAGGTATGTTAGTACAATTTTTGTCCTTGTTTGTCGAGTGAGACATACCTGGCGCTTTGCCCTGCTGGTTCGTGGTTGGCGCTTCTGATTGCGCCTTTGGCTCTGGTTGCGCACTCTGAGCTGCTGGACCTGGGACTTGCGCAACTGGTTGCGCCGGCGCCTGCGCGGTCTGCTCTGTTCCCACTGTGCGCCCAGTCCTCAGTGTTACTGCATTAACTCCTCCTTTAGGGTTCTGAATCACTTGCGAAGGCAGGTTGCCATCGCTCTTTTTCAGCTCATACACCGTGGTTGCAATTTGTGATAGATGCTTCTCTATGGATTCGAACCTCTTGTCATACTTTTCGTCATTCTTGCGCACTGTGTCTGCTAGCTGCCCCATGATATCTTCCAAGGATCGCTTTGGTTGCTGATTGTTCTGCGCTGGTGCGTCTGTGCGGCGATGCGGTGGATTGTAGGGTGCAGCTTGTTGCGTCTGCTGTGGCGCGCGCTGATCAGTGGGCTGCCTCTGGAAATTGTTTTCTTCTCTCCATCTGAATCCATTTGCAGCAAGCCCAAAGCGCGGCTGATTCTGCCTCTGCGGTCCTCTGTTGTCCCATCCTCCAAGGGCATTTACGTCTCCAGTTTCTTCAAAAAGTGTTGGGCATTCGTCTGTCTTGTGCTCAGTGGACCTGCAGAATTCACATACCTTTGGCGCAACTGGTTGTGCGCTCTGCGCACTCATCAGCTTCTGTAGCATGGCCTTCATTTCTTGGATCTCAGCGCTTGCCTCTACCTGATGCACAGAACGATTACGACTACTTTCAAGTGTCAATTGATGTCTTACCTGCCCAGCAGAATCTTCTATCAGCTGCCATGCATCCTCCGGGTACATGTTGCAAATGTCCCCTCCTGCGCATGCATTCAGTAGTCGAAGCTCCATGGGTAGCAGTCCATTCAGAAAGTTCTCTATCAGCACATTCTGAGGAAGCCCGTGATTGTAGCAGTTGGCTTCTAGCTCCCTGAAACGCTCGTAGTATTCTGACAGAGACTCCCCTGCGCTCTGCCTTGGCGCGGCCAATTCCCTTCTGAGTAGCGCAATCTTCGCTGCTGGATAGAATTTATCTAAGAACTTCTTCTGCAGCTGCTCCCATGTGTGAATAGATCCTGCAGGTAAATTCATTAGCCAGTGTCTAGCAGTATCACTTAGTGAGAATGGAAATGCCTTCATCTTCAGCGCTTCTTCGTTCTCCCCCAAGGTCTTCATGTTCTCGCAAATGATTAGGAACTCCCGCACATGCTTGACTGGATTTTCGCTGTTCATTCCGTGAAACTTGGGCATGTGATGGATGAGTGAGCTCCTCAGTTCGAACTGTCCGTTGGGCGGAAGCACTATGCACCATGGCTGGTTAACAGTGAGTGGGGCTGACATTTCGCGCACTGTCCTGCGCCTCGCGACTGGACGAACGGGTGGCGCAATGTATGGTTCAGCGGCCATCCGTGCGTCGACCTCACGCTGCACTTCCTCTCTGAATAGGGCTGCGCGGTTATGTGCCCTTGCTTCCTCTGGGGTTCTGTCTCCCAGGTTATCTCCAACCACACTGTTATCCTCCATGTCCTGATCCAAACTCAAGAAACGAATTAAATGGCAACGAAGTTGTTGCGTCTGTCAGTGCGCAACTAGAATCTGCGCAGCGCAACTGTTTCAAGGTTGCACAGGCGGATGTGATTGTGCGCTGTCAGAAACAACAACGAGAAAACAAAACAAAATGAAATAACTAGTTACTAAAATGAGAAATGTAAGCTAGCTAAAACTTAGCTGTGTTGCTCCCCGGCAACGGCGCCAAAATTTGATCGCGCGTCGTCGTGCGCGTCAAATATAATCCTTCCTCTCCCACTAGTACAGCGGTTAAGTAAGGGTCGATCTCCACAGGGAGCAAGCAGTGAGTCTTAGCCAGTAACCTACACTCAAGAAAACGGGGGTTGCGTGAGTGATTGGGGGTTTTGCGCGATGCGCGAGTAGCAGTGAATATCGTAACGCAGGAAATTGCACTAGACGTGCGCAAGCAGTAGAGATGAAGTACTATCTTTATGAGAAGTGCTGGGCAGACAATCCCCTATGAATGCATTCCTTATCATCGACTCTAAACATCTATAGCTTGTGGTTTACTTGGGTTAGTGTCCGGTAAAGGCTTCCTAACACGTGCGCATGTTCCGTTCAAAGTTCATGTGCTATTAATCCTAGAACTAGACTAAACAGCTGCGAATCCTGTCACAGTAGCAACTGCTTACCCTAACTCGTTACTCCTAGTTGTCACGGTAAGTTTGCGGTTCAAGGCTTCCCCTACGCATGCAACTAGTTTAACAGGTGACAAGCAAGCAACACAAATAGGATTGCGGTTCAAGGCTTCCCCTACTTATGCAACTAACTGTCTCAGTACGCACAGAATTAATACAAATAAGTAAACTACGCATTAAGCTCAAGTCTCAAAGGTAATACATCATAGATTCATGCCCGACCAACACTAAGTGTTTAGCTAGACATGCTAGTGGTAAACATCATAAAATAGTAAATAACAACTACTGAATCCAAGAAAACGGTAGCAAACAGTGCGTGCAGTGTCTTCTCTCGGCTGACGCAGTCGGCTGGCGCAAATCTCCTCAATAAGTCCGTGTGTTTTCCAGTTCTGCCACACAGTGCCTCCTTGCGTCCTCTGGTGCCTCTGGAACAACAGTCTTCTCGAACTCTCTGAAACCCTAGACTTACTTCCTTTATATAGGAGGTTCATCTTTCGGCAACTTCCAAATCTGGTCACTGGGACTTTGCGCCTGGCGCACGGCATTGGTTGGCGCAATCGGGTAGCGCATCTCTGCTGTCTTTCGCCATTTCTTCTTGTTTGCGCCGCTAGCTCCTCAGGCTGATCTTTCACTCCTAGAACGCTGCCTGACAGCGCGTATCCGACTTAAGGGCTCGTTCTAACCTGATATACAAAAACATTGGAAACGAGTAATCTTGCTCATGAAATATTGCAAACAAGCACAGGGTTATGACCTAAATAATGTGTATAACTAGGCTCTATCAGTGCTCTACACAACTTAGCATAACTACCTCGTAGTCTTTGCTCTATGCCCGTGGATTATATCTATTTGTGTGTTCTCTCTTCTTTGATACCTCATTGGATTTTCCTCTGCATTCCTCTTATAGTTTCGTCAATGATTATCTTTTGAAAAACCTCGTTGCCTTTGAATTCCTAGGATCGCTCAGCATCTCTCAAATCTTCTTCTAGATTTGTGGAGTTGTTGAGATTTAGTTTCCTAAATCGGAATTTAGAAACCTTATCTTTTCTTGGTTGCTTCCACCCGCATGATGACGTCTGCTGATCACTTGAGGACGTTTGCAATGCTCCGTGACCCTTTGCGGCACCGACAGTATCTCTCCAGACTCTCTCCATGCAGCTTCACGAAGATTTCCCATTCTGCTCTAGCTTCAAATCATCACAGATTTCTATAGTAGATTATGTCATTTGTCTTTTGCCCATCATGCCCAGCTTTTGTAGTCCATGGAGTGCTATAGCAATTCCTTGTGCTTGTCGCTGTACTTTGTTGCTGTTTTGTCAATCTTCAGATTGTGCTCCAGCTACGATCTTCAAGGAGTGCTGTAGCATCTTCTTGTGCTATTCTGTCAAGGATGTCATACCTCAACAATATCCCCCTTGGAATTTTTGACAACATCATAGCATCACTACTAAAGATTCCTTGGTCCTAGATCCTGCATAGACTATCTAACTATGGTAGGCAACTGCTTCTATGCATAATAATCTAAATATTAAAATTGACTTTAGAGTTCCTCAAAACTAAACTTCAAAAGTCTAAAAATGTTTTAGGAGCATGTCAGTGTTCAACTAGTTACAGTCTTTTCCCCCTTTTTGTCATAAATGACAGAGGCTTCTATGATTCAAGATCTGCTGGGACTGAGCTGCTTGCTTCAGGGTACTCCAAGTCAAGAGGAGGCTTCTAATCTGCGTTCTCCACATTGTGTTCTTCTTGGCCTCCGTTGTCAGATATGCAAGCTCAGACTTGAGGTGGCTGATCATTCGGCCTCGCAGAGAAGCATCCAGAGCTGGGGCTTGAGCTTCTGCATCCTCTGGATCTTTGTGTGCTGGTACCAGAGATGGTTCTCCCTCTATCACATCCACAATATGTCTGCCTTTGAATACCTTGTGATCCAACAGGAACAATTGAGGAGCTTCAGATAAGCCTTCAAAAATAGTTTGCAACTCCTTGTGCTGGCTGATGAGGATCTCATAAATCAGGGATGGGAATCCAATGCTCAAGTTGTGAAATTTGCAGTGCCTCTGAGTTACTGATTGTGTACAAGTAGTTGCTATAGCAACCTCTTGTACAGTTGTATCTTGTGCAGCAAGGCAAAAAATAATGAACAATGATTTGTTCACCCAGTTCGGCCAACTGCCTACGTCTGGGGAGGAATATATTCGGGTTCTTAATCCACTAGTCTCCAAGGTGCTCCGTACAACACAGATTCGACACGCGGCCAACCTATGCTATCCAACCTCAACTAGTAGTTCACACACAATCAGAACACCCTCTGTTTTGTGTCACACACACTTACACAATTGATTTAACTCAGAATAGCTACAACTCTGCTCTCCAAACTTAGCCTATTCTAATTAAACAATCTCACCGTAAGTTGCTATAGCACACCCTTGTGCAACTAGCTTGCGCAAGTTCTGTCCGCGTCTCTCCAAAGCCTTCAGCTGAGCCGTTCGAACTCTATCGTGAGTGATCCTCACGACGGGATGCTCCTCCTCGCTCAGAGACTGCCTGTCACTAGAGAGAACATGCCTTCTATAGATTGTCCGAGTTCCTCTACTCGACAAATCTCTTGCCGGCTACCTTGATCAGCCAACAAGCAAGTCCTGCTCGGAATTGGCCTTCTCCGATCAAGCTCTAATTAGACTCTTCAAGTCTTCGATCAGCCTCTGCTTTAACCACTCAGCTCTGCGCTCACGCTCTGCTCTCGGTGGTGATCCAATTTCTCTGCTCGGCACTCCGAATCTCTCTCAGTGTTTTCTCTCGATCTCTTGATGCTTGGATTCTATATTGGATGGATCATCTGCTGCTTTGCCCAGCCTACTTTTAAAAGGAACTCCGTGCTCCATCAATATCAACTTTAGGAAGTTCCTAAAAGATCTCAACAAGATCCTATCTTCTACTTTGTAGGAGATTTGATTTCCCAATCAAATCTTCAAGCTCTGGCACCGAAACTTCTCTGAGGATATTCTGAGAATATTTGGAAGCCTCCTGATGCACTGCTACTTCATATCTGGACAGATTTCTCTTTGCATTAAAACTGTTGCTCTGCTGCTACAACTCTTGCTGTAGCAACTGCTTGTTCACTGAGCTTGTACACTCTGACATGTTGGATGCCATTTGCATTATCAAGTTGGATTTTGGATTGACAGCATGAGCAGCAAACTGATGGAAGATGATCTACCCGAGGTTGACTTCTTTCCTTTGTCCTATGCTGAACAGCAACTGGCCCATGGCTTTGCACACCTTCCCTCTGTGTGAGTTGGGCATCCAATTCCTTACGGAAAAGGAGTAGAGAATAGAATACTTTGTTGTTAGATCAAGAACTCTCAGATTGTGAGAGACCCAGGTTTTAGATAAACCACCAGTGAGCGTCGCAGCGAGTGTGGCTGAGATCACTTCTGCCAGTGGATTGACATTCCCATTGATCCCCAAAAATTTGTTGATCATCGACGGTGCGATCACAACTCTTAGTTTTTGCACTAAGCTAACCCCATACATCAAACTTCCTACTTTTCCAAAATCTTCAAGAATATTTATGAGGAATTCCTTCACCAAATGTAAATTGTAACTTTTAGCAGTAGTCAAGGAATGTAGTAGGTTTATCTCTATTAGTAAGGTAATCATTTCAGGGACCTGAACCTTCCAGTCTCCAGCAGCTTCTCCAGGACCACAGTAAGCGGTTGACAACTTCCCATGATCCGGCGACATTTTTGTTTCTGAACCAAATGCCCTGATGGTCAATCCCGGACACGCCTATTTTGGTGGGCTGAGGAAGTGCAGACTTGGCTAAAGAAGGCTCTGGCCGGAGGTTCTGACGGGTTGGGGCAACCCTAAAGTCATCAGACTCAGTGTCTTCTGTTTCAACTCCTTCTTCATTACTGAAGGAGTCAATATCTATTGGCTCCTTGCCTTTGTTCGTTGGTTTCACGGAGGGTGCTTGTTCCTCCTCCTTTGCCACTTCATCTTCACCCTAAAGGTTGCTGAGGGATCATCTTCTGATAGAGGAATTGGTACCACAACAATCTTCCTGTCCAAGACCCTTTTTGATCTTGTCTCGTGAGAGGTCTCTTCTATGTCTAAGTCGACATGGGTGCGGATGGTGTAGCATTCTCTTGAGTAGATGGGCTATTGCTCTTGTGGTGGCCATGAGCTCTTCATCAACCTCTGCAGACAAGTACTCGTTAGTGTTGACCACTCTCTTTGTTGCTGAAGGTCCTGCATCGGACTGTCCGACTGGTGGGTTCCAGGTCAGGCGCGGGACCTCCACCGGTTCTATGATTTGAAGGGCGGAGCTCCTTTTTGGGTTTTCTGTTTCAGGGGTACCTCATTGCCCTTCCGCTTTTTGGACCCTTCCTTGTGGCTGTACGCCTTGGCTCCCCTTGTTCGCACCATTGTTGTTGATTAGCAGTAGACGAGATCTTCTGGAGATTAAAGGCGCCGGAGAGGTTAAAAACCCTAGGTCAGAAAGGTTAACTCGGATCTTCCCCCTTCTTTCTTTTTTCTTTTCTTTTAAAATTTGGACACGTGTCGACTTCTCTGTGCACGAGCAACTTTGGCGCCAAATATAATTTCACAAGTTACAGCCTTAGATTACTAGAGAGAGCTGTAGAACTCTGTTCAGCTGCCTCATCTGAATCCAAAGTGGACTTTGGTGCATAATCTTGACCTTTGTTTTTTACTTCAGTGGGGATATCAGGAGGCTGTTTATCCACAGCTGCGACCTTTGTCACTTGTACCCAGTGCATTCGATACTTTCATTTTATTGGTGCTTTGCTCCTTTTTCCAGCTGTGGATGAGTAGTTCGCCTTTTTTTCCTGTGCCTCCTTCTCAGGTTAGTTGTCCCTTCAATACTTCTGAAGGTTTCTTGCACAGTAAAACGATATCCCTCGGTCTTTAGCATCTGCGTGCGAGTACTCATAGGTGGACGGTGAGTTTTGATCGGTTAATTTCTTACCGATTATTCGCTTCATTTGATGATGAATTTCACTCCTCTCCCGAACTTTTCATTGTGTTTTTACCACTCTACTCTCGTTTCATGTCAAATTATATTAAATTGAGGCCTTCTAGTCTGTTTGGAGCAAAATAAGGCAAACCACAAAGATTCAGACAAATACAGACCAATTTTGAGCAGATTGATCTTTTCATCATCAAAAGCTTGCCGAGCGCATGTTTCTTATTCGATTGAGGCGTGCCATATCTTCTTGGAACGATAACTCAATCGGCTACAACTTCTTAGTTTACATCAAGACCATATTTGAAGGTGTAAAGAGTCAAAAACTCGAGCAACAAACCACAGTGCTGAGTGAACAGTCTGTTGACCGAATCAGAATGAAGGCCAGAGTAAATCAAAATTGATTTGACCAAGCAGAATTGATTTGAGCAGCACAGAAACCTTCGTCGAGCACTGATACTTTGATTCGACCAAGGGACTAGGCGAATCAAAATTGATTCGACCAGCCCAAAATCCTTCGTCCAGCACTAATACTTTGATTCGACCAAGGGGCTGGGCGAATCAAAACGATTTGACCAAGTAGAATTGAATCGACCAGCACAGAATCCTTCGTCCAGTACTGATATTTTGATTCGACCAAGGGGCTGGTCGAGTCAACTTCTGAGCAGCACGAATTAACTTTGATACGGGCAAGACAAGTCAGCCCGAAAAATTGATTTCTAAAATTGGCCCAATTGAATTTGGTATAAATAAAGACCTAGAACGCAGAAAAAGGGGATTCTGGAATTGAACAAGATTTAACCTAATTCTTGAAGATAGAAAAGATGGCTCAAGACTCCAAGAAGATTAAGGATTGAAGACTCGGCTTCGTAGTGAAGGATTCTTCTTTACTTTCTTTAATTCTCTTTTATACATGTTTCTAGTTTTATCACCATGATTAGTGAGTAGTCGTCTCATTCCGGGATCCTACGGATCTCATGCTTGTACTTAACAATTCATGCGATGTTAATAAAACCTTTCGAACATGTTAATGGAGTTCTTTAATTCTACTACTCTTAATTTATCATTCCTGCATGTCTCACATTGATTGGGATGCTTTCTTGTTTGTTGAGGATATGACATCCTTGACAAAACTGCTCAAGAGACTTCGGAAGCAATCCCTGAAGATTTGAAGCTGAGACACTATCTGAAGAATGGGCGAGAGACAGAGTCTTTTTCAGCACTCCGTAATGATCCAGAGCTAGAGGAGAATGCTTGATCAACGTGGAGTTACACGGAGAGGTTCCGGCATGGTGCGGCTGGCATCACAGAAGGCCAGGGAGCTCTGCAGACGTCATATTGAGCTCAGCAATTGTCAGCACATGGCCAAAAAAGATAAAGATCCAAGAGTCCAAATTAGGCAACAAAATCTCCAACAAACTTGCTAGAATCTAGGAAAAGATTCTGATAATGATCTTTGGCATTTTTGGAAAGCTTTAAAAAGGAAGTCTGGACGCAGCTGCTGAAGACACGAGACAGAGAGAGATACACAAGAGCAAAGACCGATCGAGCGCTCAGAGATCAACCACGGTACCAGGGCTTATACACTAAGTTGAAGACTGGTGTTGTGTGCAGAAGGAATCAGAACTCGTGGAGTTTGATTCAGGATTTATCCGGAGTTCAACTAGAGCGCTGCTCGTTGAAGGAACAATCAGAGCTAGGTGATTAGCCGCGGACAGGCATTGTCGCGGGCTGCTGAGCATTGATTAAGGCTACCCAGTCGTGACAGAGTGTGTCATTGATTGAAGGAGAGCTGAGATTGAGTTTGAAGAACTCAGAGTGTCCGACTGATTGACGGGAGAGCTAGAAGAGTCGTTGACTGAAGGTACATCGACTTTGGTGAAGAGTGTGCTTAAGCATTTCGTGAGCTACACATTATAATAGAATATGCTAAGTCTGAGAGTCAGGTCTGTAGTTATTTATTACTGCGAGTGTGTAGGTTGCAAGAAGAGAGTCTGTGTGATCAGACTGCGAGCTAGTCTAGGTGATTAGACTGAGGATAAGATTTTGGCTAGGTGAGAAGTAGAGGTGTGAATCCTTTGTACTTCAATCTGAGATAGTGGAATCTTGAGGATCCGAGTATCCTCCCCAAACGTAGGCAATTTGGCGAATTAGGTGAACAATCTTTTGTGTCTTTCTTATTCGGCTAGTAAAGTAAATTCCGTAGAAAGATACAGAGAGTGCGTCAGCAGAAGCTGCAACTCGGCATCAGCAGCGCATCCGAATTTCATTGTTAGAATAAAATTAGGTTAAAGACCAAAAAGATGATTGAGTCTGAGGTAATTAACCGGATTGAGGAGAGTTGATATCGAAACATTGTAGCTATACTGTTAGTACATGAATCGATAGGAAAGTTGACATCTTTTGTCTTGAAACCCTAGGCTTAATAAATCGGTGATAATCCGTGATTGGGCGGCGTTCAATAATGTAGATTAATTCAGGCAATGATCCGTGATTGGGCTTATTAGGTTATTTCCACTACTCCATAATATAATTGAATTGTTCCAATTATTACATGATTTGTGAGTTAGGCATGGGTGAAGTTTGATTCTCGAATATTGATTTTATTTGTATAATCTTGTTCTTGCGACAGAATCACTTAATTAGGTCATTATAACTCTTTCATTATTAGAATAACTAAATGAAGGCACTATCTTGCATAGTATACACGCGTATTTGCTCCTTGGATCGATCCTTGGTTTACCAAGGTTTATAAATTGTGTTTGACTGCAACTTGACTCCTAAAACATAATTGAAAACTATAAAGGGTTAACAATACGCTTGCCAAAATGGCGCCGTTGCCTGGGAGCAATGGATTAGGGTGTTATTAGTTTAGATTGTGCTAGAGTTTAGACTATTCTCGTAAATATTTTGATTTTGTAAATTTTTATCCTTCATTAATCACCTATTTATCTCAAATTGCGAGGATGTATTCATACAATCAACAAGGCATGTACGCAAGTAGAGGAAGCTCATGGGATGAGCAACGCTTTTTAGCGCCTCAATATACTCCATCTTAGAGAAATGATCGAGATATCTTTGTGGATGAACCGAATTCTTATTGTGAAGAGCATGATTACAAGATACAATCTTATGAACAAAATTGGAATCATCCACTGATGGGAGATCACTACTATGAAGATGCACAATATCAGTAGGCCCAACCTCAGAACAACTGGGAAACATCTAACATCGAGAACATGCTTGCTAATTTCCATGCATAGTAGAGTAAGCGCTTACAAGAGACCGAAGCTAAGGTTGACAGCCTTGCAAAAATAATGGAGTAGCTGACTATTTAGAACCGTATGCTGGAAATTCAAATTGCGCAACAAGAAAGCTTAGCATCAATGGAACTGGGCGGATTCCTTCACAACATACACCCAAGTATCCAAAGATCTTTTCATCAAGAATTTCGAGCTCGACCAAAGAATTCATAGACAATGACTTCGAGATGGAAGTGGCCAGCCATCAAGAAGTTCATGTTTATGAAGCTTTTGCCCCTTCATCCTTATTTCCCAATGAAGTGAATGA
This sequence comes from Umbilicus rupestris, assembly GCA_963678935.1. Classification (NCBI taxonomy): domain Eukaryota; kingdom Viridiplantae; phylum Streptophyta; class Magnoliopsida; order Saxifragales; family Crassulaceae; genus Umbilicus; species Umbilicus rupestris. The sequence goes on along the minus strand of OY787613.1, from coordinate 3,662,843 downwards.
CCATGGTGATGTAGTGGAAGAGATGGAGCACCTTGAGACACCACAAAATCAAAATTATGAGGACTTCATTGATGGGTATTAGAATTTGACTAAAGAATATCCTCACATACATATAGATGTGATAGTGAAGAATGGTCAAGAGACATTGGCATTTGAGTTACTAATTGAAAAACTCACGGGAAGCATGCCAATTGAATATGGAACATGTAGCGAAGATGTATATATTCTTGCACCACTGCCGGATAAGTTTCTAATGTTCTTGCCATATTTCTTGAAACTGCCTAGAAGAAGCTCTAACAATCCCTTGGTTCTTAAGGAACTAATATTTATAAAGGGGTTGGACTGTCAATTCAACTTCCATATAGCACTTGATGGACGTAAATTCAAATGGGAATTGAAGGTGGATTAACACCTTTGAGCATTGAAGGCCCCGCGATAAGGGATTCTAGCAAAGGACATCTCGCGAATGATTTCTATTGGGTGCTTTGCTGAGTCTTATCAAGATGTTAAACTAGGCCTTGACGGGAAGTAACCCGGCTTGTAAGTTTTTATATATTTTTTGTTAGCTAAATTTGTGCATTGCATGACATGATGCGCGATTTATATGCTCCCAACTTAAGTGTAGAGTTATTTTTATGGTTGATATTTATTTCTATTTTTATTGCTTAGGGACTAAGCTTGCTCTTAAGTTTGCAGTGTCTGAGAGCGCATAAATTACTCCATCATTGCCATGTACTGCATTTTAGTTAGATTGATAGGCATGTTAGTTTAAGAACACTTGCACGCTCAAATTATCTATGGCTTGTTGTCAACTTTCTCACGATTTATGAGTGATTGCGCGTCGTGGTACGCGTCAAATTAATCCTTCCTTCTCCACTTAGTATAGCGGCTAAGTCAGGGTCGATCCCACAAGGAGCGTGCAGACTCGTCTTAGCTAGCAACCTACAACTTATGAAATTGGGGTTGTGAGTGATTGGGTTGCGCAGGTGCGCGAATGAACAGTAGTGAAAGCAGAATTGCACGATACGTGCGTAGGCAGTAGATTTTAAGTACTATGACTATGAAGAGTATCGGTACAGACAATCCTCTATGAATGTATCCCTTATCATCGACTCTAAACACCTATAGTGCAGTTCTACTTAAGTTACTGTCCGGTCAAGGCTTCCTAACGTGCGCGCATGTTCCGATCAAAGTTCATGAGCTATTAATTCTTGAAACTAGTCTAAGCAGCCACGAATCCTATCACAGTAGCAGCTGATTATCCTAGTGTGTTACTCCTAGTTGTCACCGTCAAGCTATCAACTAGTTTAACATACAATAACTAGCAGTTAGAATAAGATTGCGGTTCAAGGCTTCCCTTATTCGCACAACTAATTATCACCCATATGCATAGAATTAATATAAGTAGATGTACTAAGCATTAAGCACACATCTCAAAGGAAATACTTCATAGAATCAAGCCCAACCGATACAAAGTGTTTAGCTAGACATGCTAGAAACAAACATCATAGCAATAATAAATAAAACTAAGGCAGCAAGAGAAAACGTAGCAGGTTGGCGCAATTGCGCGTTGCTGTTCTCGGCTGGTGCAGGTGGTTCGCGCAGATTCTGGCTGAAGTAGCTCGTGTGTTTTGCTGCTGTGTGTCCTTCTCTCTATCTGCTCTCTCTCTTTTCCAAACCCTAGCTTCCCTCCTCTTATATAGTGGTCTTGAAGCCCATGGAATGCTTAGATTTGGCCCGAGAGACTTTTAGCAACTTCCCAAATCTAGGAGATCACTATTTAGAAACTCTGCCATCCTGCGCACGCTGATTGCGCTACTTGCTTCGCGCAGTCGGTTTGCGCACTGTAGTCCGAATCAACTATCTCCTTTTGCGCTGCTAGCTCCGCAGGTCGTGCATTGCGCTCTAAAAACGTCCGTTAGCGCACATCTGACTTATGCTCCTGTTTTATCCTGAAATACAAAAATACCGAAAACCAGTAATCTTGTACACAAAATAATGCAAACAAGCACAGTGTTGAGATCTAAATAGCGCATATAACTAGGCTCTATCAAATCCCCACACTTGCCCTTGTTCGTCCCGAACAAGTACTGAAGCACAGATACTTTTACCTCTCTGAAGTCTAGCGCACAGCCTCATACTCATGCGCGATCCGCACAGCGATTCACCCTGCGCTGCTATATCACCTACGCGCACAAACCCTTAACAATTCTAATATAATAATTTCGAAATTTGTTACCTCTCAGCCAGGATGCAATTTAATTCGGATGATTCGGAGATAGCTCTTCATAGTCTCCTGGTTGTCGGTCCCTACTCCGATTTCTGGTACATGGATAATCGCGCAGGTATCTTCAAGTGCGTGATTCATTCCCGCGCTTCTTGGGAACTCAAGCCTTTCGTCCTTGACGATTTTTTTCTTTTGGACTTGCGCATGCGCTGATATGGAGTTGTGTGCGCACGTTGGTTCTTTTCCTTGCATATATCGTCAACTGATTTCTTTCTTTTATACTGCTTTGTCCACTCTTCTTATATTCCCAGAACGGTTCCAGTCTCGGCCTTCGGATAGCAGCTAGGGAACAACGCCCCGCTCTCCCTCCTTGGTCTACTTGCGCAGGTGAGCGCACGCGTTTACACCCGCGCCCACTTTCCTACACTCGACTTCCAGAGGAAAGGTGGTCTGTTTTCCCACCTCACCACGCTATGGGTATTCGCCTTTGGCATCTGCGTGGCTGAGCGCGCTCTATTGCTCCGAAGGTTGCGAAGCACCGGCCTCCACTAGCGCTATTACCCATGTACCTTACTTTCGAAGCAAAAACGACTAACCGCCTCTCTAGAGCTTTTTCTGTCAACTCCACATCCCCTGAATATCCCAACTAAAAAGACAAGAATTGAAAAAAATTATACTAAATCGGTTAATGGCAGTGCATGTAGGATGAATAAGGCAAAACAAGTCGAAAGGTGTGCGCAATCCGCACACAAGCGCACAACCACTGCTATTTCCTATACTGCACTAACTAAGCTAAACTACAATGATAAATATGAAATGTAAATGTAATGCACGCCCTCCCCCTCACACTTAAACAGAGGCGTGTCCCCACGACTCAAGCCCAAGCGCAACGGAGAGCGCACACATGCAAGCTACGAGGACAACTAAGAACTAAAAATGAAATGCATCATGAAAATGAAAAAGAGAGTCAATGCAGCAAATGAAAACACGGTCAGGGGTTCATAAAATATCCACACAAAATAGGAAAAGAATATCCAATGATAGTTTTCAAAAGCAACAACGACAACCCGAAATGATTTGTGCCTAGCCCTCTGCTACGCCCTAAAGGTCCTCTGAGCTGGAGTCCTGCGCAGACCCTTGTGCCTCCTCGTCCATGGACTCTGTCTCTGTCTCATACTCTGAGCTGGAGGATGGCGGCGCAACTGATATTGCTGCGGGCTCCTCATCCGAGTCAGTCTCCCATATTGAATCTGAACTTAACTCTTTGATGGGGGTGACCTCAGAGGGCGATCTGATTATCTGGGCAGAGGGGTGCAGAGGGGGTTCTGATGGCATTGGCTGTGGGTCCATGACTGGGGTGCGCACTGAGGATGGGGCTGGTGACTGCGCGGGAGAACTGGCTGGCTCGCACTGCTCTGAAGGTGAACTTGGAGGTGGCCTGCCCAGACTGAGGAGAGGGGGAATGGGATCTCCAAATTTCCACCCTGCTGGTGGATTGATGCTTAAATCTGCCCCCTCTGGCACCAAGTACTCCAGCACGCGCATGACGTTGAATAACATGCGCTGCTCTGCTGGCGCCTCCTCGGAATCCTGTCTGCGCCGCTTCGCCGGTGCGCGCGGGGAGAGTCTCTGATGTCAATGGTCACAACTTCCCCTGGCGGTCCACTAGCCCGCGCGCGCGCTCCAGTCTGTGAGCGCGTCCTCATGCGCCTAGCTGGCGGCACGACTGGTGCCTCCACATTCTCCATTTCGTCCTCAGCAGCAGCTTCCTCTTGCCGCGCACTACTCTCTGCGGGCGCTCCTCTGATTGCTGCGTGCCTCGGTGCCCTAGCAGCCTGCAGCCGGTAACACCATTCCAATGACCCATCTTCCTTAGCAGTTACCGCTCGGTACTGCAGCATCTGGGCACGGTCAAGAGGAACGGCTGGAGCAACTGTGTGCTCAGGCACCTCTGGCTCTCCGTGCAGCCCACGCAGCAAATGCGTGATCACACCGCCGCAAGTGAGCGGGCCCTTGGTGCTGAGCCGCTCCCAGTGCACCACCATGTCCGACACGAACCTCACCTTCTTCCCATAATACAACCCCTTCAGCACGTCCATATCAAGAAGGCTGACCTTCGGCGCACCGTTATAGCGCCCAATGACTGCATACGCCACAGGTAATACATCCAGGAGTCGCGTAGCTCACGCCCTCGGCTGCGCCTAGCGGAAAACGGTTTTCCCGGCGCCATCTCGTGCCACGCCTCCTGGTTGGTGTGCGTATCCACATCTTGCTCGCGCACCTTGTCACAGCGCAGTGTGCGCTTCAGCCTCTTGGCCCAGGCAATGTACCACACCCCTCGGTGTCGGTACCGGATCTCTAAGTCTTGGATCTGCAGGGACGCCAGGAACTCACAAGTGTCCTCTTTGTCGGCTGCGCTTTCTAAGTCCAACAGCGCTTCCCAGCCGGCCTGCGCGAGCTTTTCTTTTACCAAGTCCTCTAAGCCCACTTTGCATAGGAAGTCCCTGCTGATGCACGGGGTGCCATACATGTCCAGCCTCTAGAAGGCGTCATACTTCCGTGCGAAAGATGCTGGGGTGTCCTGGTCCTCGGCTGGCCTCATATTTGCAGCGGTCAACTGTAGTCAACACTCTACTAAGGATCCCAAAATCAGAACTTCAAATCAAACCCTCAAATTTCTACCAGATGGGCGCCTCACTCGTGTCAACAAAACCCAGCAATGAATCACCAAACGGAGCTGGCTAGCTAGGTGCGGTTTCGATTCTAGGGTTACGTCCTCAGTCAGGTTCCTTCACCAAACCGTCACTAAAATGGCTGAAACAAGGAATGAAAGGTTACCTAGTGCGCTGGTGATGTTGTGGCTTGATCGCGCGTCGTTGTACGCGTCAAATATAATCCTTCCTCTTCCACTAGTACAACGGTTAAGTAAGGGTCGATCTCCACAGGGAGCAAGTAGTTCAGTTTTAGCCAGTGACCTACACTTATGAAATTGGGGGGTGAGTGATTGGTTTGCGCGATGCGCAAGTAACAGTAATGAATGCAGGGATTGCACTAGACGTGCGCAGGCAATAGAGATTAAGTACTATGACTATGAGAAGTATCGGCGCAGACAATCCTCTATGAGTGTATTCCTTATCATCGACTCTAAATGTCTATAGCTCGGGTTGCTAATGTTAGTGTCCGATCAAGGCTTCCTAACATGTGCGCATGTTCCGATCAAAGTTCATGTGCTATTAATTCTTACACTAGACTAAACAACTACGAATCCGATCAAGGTAGTAATTGCCTATCCTAGCGCGTTACTCCTAGTTGGCACCGTCAGGCTATTCAACTAGTTTAACAAACAACAACAAGCAACAAGAGTAAGATTGCGGTTCAAGGCTTCCCCTACTCGTGTAACAAGCTGCCAGTGATGTGCACAGAATTAATATAAGCAAAACAAGCTATGCATTAAGCGCAAGTCTCAAAGGGAAATACTCATAGATTCATGTCCAACCGATACTAAGCGTTTAGCTAGACATGCTAGTGATAAACATCATAGAAACAGTAAATAATAACTAAAGTGTCCAAGAAAACAATAGCAAACAGTGCGTGCAGGTTGCTGTCTTGGCTGGCGCAGTCGGCTGGCCCAGATCCTCTCAACAAACTCGTGTGTTTTCCAGTCCTGCTGCGCAGTGCCTCCTAGGTGTACGAATTGTGAATCCTGAGAATCGTCTCTTAACCCTAGCCTCCCTCTCTTCTTTATATACTGCTCAGGGGCTCATCCTTGGCAACTTCCAAATCTGGTCGTGTCAGGATTTGGAAACACCACCATCTGCGCCTGGCGCATGGCATCTGCTTAGCGCAATCGGTTAGCGCACCGTGGTCGACTTTATCAATTTCTTCTGTTTGCGCCGCTAGCTCCGCAGGCTGTGTGATGCGCGTCCTAAACGCTGCATGTTAGCGCATATCCGACTTAGGCCCTTGTTTTGCCCTGAAATACAAAAACACTGGAAACCAGTAATCTTGTACACAAAATATCGCAAACAAGCACAGGGTTATGATCTAAATAATGTGTATAAATCGGCTCTATCATGGCTCTTCAAATCTCACTAACGAATGCTGGAAACGGTGGGCGGACGGCAAAGATCGGCTGGCAGCAGTGCAGAGCGTTTAACGGTCGAAATTGCAGAATGTCCGGATTTTTATAAGTATCTGCCCTTATATACCCCCTGACCTGCGCATCTGTCCTGCGCACTGACTCGCGCATTGCTATGTGACTCAAGAAAAATATGCAAGTGCTGAACTAGCTAAAATGCAAATCCTAAAAACGTGTAAAAATAAAACGTGGAAAACGTGTCGGGTTACCTCCCGACAAGTGCCTTTGTTTAACGTCGTTGGCTCGACAGTACCTCGTTACTTGCTCAAGTTCGTGCTCTGGACCACCCCCACACTTGCTCCTGCGCGCTCTGGTGCGTCTGTGTGTGCTATGTCTTCTTTAGTCCTGCGCAAATGAATAGATAGGTGGTCAGTATGGCCAAAATTGTGTGGCACATCATAAGTAACGAGGTTAATCAGTGAGGGAGAAGATATATAATCAGTAGCTCCTAGTTCTCCCTCCGGTGCATCGGGTCGTATTTCTGGCGCAGCAGCCTGCACATCTTCTATTTCTAGTTCCGCCAAATCAACTTCGCGCGTGGCCTCATCCCACGGTTCTCCCAAGTATTTCTTGAATCTTTGCCCATTAACCTGAAAGCGATGCTTGCGCTCGTTCTCTAACTCGATAGTTCCATACGGGAAAACCTTTGTGACCGTGTAAGGTCCCGTCCACTTGCTGCGCAGCTTTCCGGGCATCAGCTTTAAGCGCGAGGAGAACAACAGCACCCGGTCTCCTGGCTTGAAGGTGCGTCTGAGGATGTACTTATCGTGAAATGCTTTCGTGCGCGCTTTGTAGTCGCGCAACCCCTCATATGCATCCAGGCGCAGCTCCTCTAGCTCGCTCAATTCAAATGCGCGCTCCTTACCAGCCTCATCGAGGTTCAGATTGCAAGTGCGCAATGCCCAGTATGCCTTGTGCTCCAACTCAACCGGTAGGTGGCACGCCTTTCCGTACGCCAACCGAAATGGTGAAGTCCCAATCGGTGTCTTGTGCGCAGTCCTGTATGCCCAAAGTGCATCATCCAGCCGCTGGCTCCAGTCTTTGCGCGAAGGTCTCACGGTTTTCTCCAGAATGCGCTTGATCTCTCTGTTGGAAACCTCGGCCTGGCCATTCGTTTGAGGATGGTATGCAGTGGACGTCTTGTGGCGCACCCTATAATGCTTTAGTACTTGCGCCACTATTCTGTTGCAGAAGTGCATCCCCTGGTCGCTGATTATTGCCTTAGGCACTCCGTACCTGCAGAAAATGTTAGTTCTTAAAAACTCAACAACCGTTTTACCATCATCCTTGCGCGTGGCCTTAGCTTCGACCCACTTTGAGACATAGTCCACCGCAACTAGTATGTACTCGTATCCACAAGATGGCGGAAACGGCCCCATGAAGTCAATTCCCCACAAGTCGAACACTTCGTCTACCAGTATAGGTGTTTGTGGCATCTCGTTGCGCGCTGAGATATTTCCTGTGCGCTGACACCTGTCACAAGCCCTGCAGTGGTTATATGAGTCACGAAATAAGTGCGGCCAATAAAAACCGCAATCTAGGATTTTCCTGCTCATGCGCTTTGGACCAAAGTGTCCTCCGCACGCGTGCGCATGACAAAATCTCAAAACAGAGCTCATCTCATGATCAGGCACACATCGCCTCAAGATCTGATCAGGGCCTATTCTAAGCATGTAGGGATCATCCCAAACGTAATATTTAGACTCATGTTTTAACCTCATGCATTGAGTTTTAGTGAAATGAGGGGAAAACGCACCTGTGACCAGGTAATTTGCAATATGCGCATACCATGGTACCTTACCGTTCAGCGCTATCAGGTGTTCGTCAGGGATTGTCTCCGTGATCTTCCCTGGCTCCTCCTCCTTCACTATCCTGCTTAGGTGAACAGCAATAGTGTTTTCCGTTCCCTTCTTATCCTTGATCTCTAAATCGAACTCTTGGAGCAGCAGCAACCAGCGCATCAGGCGTGGCTTAGTCTCTTTCTTGGACATCAGGTAGCGGATAGCAGCGTGGTCAGTGTAGACAGTCATTTTAGCGCCCAGAACATATGGCGGAACTTCTCCAACGCAAATACGATTGCCAGAAGTTCCTTCTCGGTCGTGGTGTGATTTTAGCATGCGGCCTTTTATCCACGCGCTGGCCCAACACTGCGCCTACAGCGTAGTCACTAGCATCGCACATCAGCTTAAATGGTAAGTTCCAGTCTAGTGCGCGCATCACTGGCGCAGTGGTCAGCGCATCCTTTAACTTATCAAAAGCATTCCTGCACTCATCAGTGAACTCAAAGCACACATCCTTTTGAAGGAGGTTAGACAATGGAATACATATTTTAGAAAAATCCTTAATATAGCGCCTATAAAACCCTGCATGCCCAAGGAACGACTTAACGTCGCGCACATTGGTGGAATAAGGCAGATTTGAGATAAGATCAATTTTTGCTTTATCGACCTTAATTCCTTCCTGCGAGACGATATGTCCTAGTACTACTCCATGTGACACCGTAAAGTGACATTTTTCAAAATTGAGGACTAGGTTCTTGATAATGCAGCGCGCCAAGACCTTATCGAGATTATCCAAACATGCATCAAACGTCTCACCATGCACAGTGAAGTCATCCATGAATACCTCTATACATAAACCAATCATATCAGAGAAAATGCTCATGACTAAGCGTTGGAACGTACCTGGCGCATTACACAGCCCAAACGACATGCGCCGGAACGCAAAGGTACCGAATGGGCAGGTAAAGGTTGTCTTCTCCTGATCCTCCGCAGCAATAGGGATCTGATTGTACCCTGAGTAACTGTCCAAGAAGCAAAAGTGTGGCTTTCCCACATATCGGTCGAGCATCTGGTCCATGAATGGTAGCGGAAAATGATCCTTGCGCGTGACTGCGTTTAGCTTTCTGTAGTCAATGCACATGCGCCACCCAGTCTGTATGCGCTTGGGAACTAGCTCGCCCTGCGCATTCTCCTCTACTGTGATGCCTCCTTTCTTTGGCACAACGTGCACTGGACTTACCCACTTACTGTCTGAAATCGGGTATATTACACCTGCGCTGAGGATTCATGACTATGCTTCAAGATCTCCTTCTACACTACCTCCATCATAATCGGATTCAGTCTGCGCTGAGGTTCCCTGGATGGTTTGGCATCATTTTCCAGCAGAATTCTGTGCATGCAAACATCATGGCTTACTCCACGCAGGTCAGCTAATGTCCATCCTATGGCGCGCTGGTTCTTGCACAGCACCTCCTGTAATCGCGCCTCCTCCTCCTCCTCTAATCCTTTCTTTATAATGACAGGCAGGGTGTCCTTATTGCCCAGGAAGATGTACTGTAAGTGCTCGGGTAATTGCTTCAGCTCAACCTTGGGTGCCTGTTCAATAGAAGGCAGGATTTTATTAGTAGCGCAAACATTAACCAGATCACATACCTGTCTGGACACTGGCTCTGTGCTGCTCAGCTTATCATCTTGTTCCTCCAACTCTGTCTGTGCCAATGGCGCAGGCTCTCCTGTTGCGCACGCACACTGCGCATGCGCAACCAATCGTCCATACTGTCTAATGCGTGCACTGTGGCGTCCTCATGAGGGTGTTGCATCCCCTTAAAAATGTTAAAGTGAATCCCCTCGCCATCTACCTCCATTGAGAGCGTGCCTTTCCACACGTCTATCTTTGTGCGCGCTGTCATCAGAAATGGTCTGCCCAGTAGGATTTGCGCGCTTCCCTTGCTCGGCTCACCCTCCATTTCCAAGACGTAGAAATCTGCTGGGAACACCAGCTCTCCCACTCGGACGAGAACGTCCTCTATCATGCCCGTCAGTTGTTTGCACGACCGATCTGCTAGTTGGATGGTAAGACCTGCAGGCTTTAGTGGACCAAGGTGCAATGACACATACAAGGAGTAAGGGAGCACATTTATAAATGCACCGAGATCAATCATGCAGTTGCTTACCGTGGTCTTACCTAAGGTGCACGGTATGGTGAATGTACCTGGATTCCGGCATTTAGGTTGTACCTTGTGTTGCACAATTGCTGATGCATGTGCGTTAAGCATTACTTGTGCGCACTCGCCTTTCCTCCTCTTGTTTGTGCACAGCTCCTTCAAGAACTTGGCATATCTGGGAATCTGCCGAACTGCCTCAATCAGGGGGATGTTTATTTCTACCTTACTGAATAACTCGTATAACTCCTTGTCCAGCGCCTCCTTCCTTGCTAAGGGTGCCTGCACAGGAAAAGGTGCAGGTGCATTAGTATGACTGGTACTCTTTTCTCCTGATTGTAGCATACCTGGCGCCACCCCCTGTCGGTTCGTAGCTGGTGCGGCTGGTTGCGCATCCGGCTGTGCTGGCTCTGGAGATTGCGCAACTGGCTGCGTGGGCTCCTTCGCGGTCGGAGCTGTTCCAACTGTGCGCCCAGTCCTCAGTGTTACGGCGTTAACTCCTCCCTTAGGGTTTTGAATCACTGGCGAAGGCAGGTTGCCATCGCTCTTTTTCAGCTCATAGACCGTGGTAGCAATCTGCGACAACTGCTTCTCAATTGACTTGAACCTCTTGTCATACTTTTCATCATTCTTGCGCACGGTGTCTGCCAACTGACCCACTATGTCTTCTAAGGAGCGCCGCGGTTGCTGGTTATTCTGTGCTGGTGCGTCATTGCGGTGGTGCGGTGGGTTGTATGCTTGCTGCGCCTGCTGAGGTGCACGATCTTCCGCTGGCTGCCTTTGGAGATTGCTGTCCCCCCTCCATCTGAATCCATTTGAGGCCAGTCCAAAGCGCGGCTGATTCTACCTCTGCGGTCCTCTATTGTCCCATCCTCCTAGAGCATTTGCATCTCCTGATTCCTCGAAAAATGTGGGACATGCGTCGGTTTTGTGCTCAGTGGACGTACAGAACTCGCATGCCTTCGGCGCAACTGGTTGCGTGCCTTGCGCACTCATCAGCTTCTGCAGCATGACTTTCATTTCCTTAATTTCAGCACTGGAATCCACCTGGTGCACAGCGCGCGCACGACTGTTCTCGAGCGTCAATTGATGCCTTACCTGTCCAGCAGAGTCCTCGATCATCTGCCATACATCCTCCGGGTACATGTTGCATATGTCACCACCTGCGCATGCGTTCAGCGGTCTAAGTTCCATTAGTTGTAGCCCGTTCAGGAAATTCTCTATCAGCACATGTTGGGGCAGGCCATGATTATAGCAGTTGGCTTCCAGCTCCCTGAAATGCTCATAGTACTCTGATAGCGACTCTCCTACTCCCTGTCTAGGTGCGGCCAATTCCCTCCTGAGTAGCTCAATCTTTGCTGCGGGGTAGAACTTATCCAAGAACTTCTTCTGGAGCTGCTCCCATGTGCGAATAGATCCTGCTGGAAAGCTCATCAGCCAATGCCTGGCTGTATCACACAATGAAAAAGGGAACGCCTTCAGCTTCAGCGCTTCTTCACTCTCCCCGTCGGTCTTTATGTTCTCGCAGATAACTAGGAATTCGCGCACATGCTTGACTGGGTTCTCGTTGTTCATCCCATGGAACTTAGGCATATGATGAATGAATGAGCTCCGTAGTTCAAAATGCCCATCGGGTGGAAGCATTATGCACCACGGTTGGTTGACTGTGATTGGAGCCGACATCTCGCGCACTGTTCTGCGTCGCACGATCTGTTGCGCGGGTTGCGCATTATATATTTTAGCGGCCATCCTAGCTTCAACTTCGCGCTGCACTTCCTCTCTGAACCGAGCTACGCGGTTATCTGCCCTCGCATTGTTAGGTCCCTCTGGGGTTCTGTCCCCTAAGTTATCGCCGATGACACTGTTATTCTCCATGCCCTGTTCTAAACTTCAAGCAAACGGAATTAAAAGAAACTAGGTTGCTGCCCCTGTCGGTGCGAACTATGATCTGCGCAGCGCAACTGTTTCAAGGTTGCGCAGGCTGATGTTGATTGCGTACTGGCAGAAACACCAACGAAAAATAAAAAGAAATATCTAACTACTGTAAAAAAAAATTTGAGCTAGTTAAACTTATCTGTGTTGCTCCCCGGCAACGGCGCCAAAATTTGATCGCGTGTCGTTGTACGCGTCAAATTAATCCTTCCTTCTCCACTTAGTATAGCGGCTAAGTCAGGGTCGATCCCACAAGGAGCGTGCAGACTCGTCTTAGCTAGCAACCTACAACTTACGAAATTGGGGTTGTGAGTGATTGGGTTGCGCAGGTGCGCGAATGAACAGTAGTGAAAGCAGAATTGCACGATACGTGCGTAGGCAGTAGATTTTAAGTACTATGACTATGAAGAGTATCGGTACAGACAATCCTCTATGAATGTATCCCTTATCATCGACTCTAAACACCTATAGTGCAGTTCTACTTAAGTTACTGTCCGGTCAAGGCTTCCTAACGTGCGCGCATGTTCCGATCAAAGTTCATGAGCTATTAATTCTTGAAACTAGTCTAAGCAGCCACGAATCCTATCACAGTAGCAGCTGATTATCCTAGTGTGTTACTCCTAGTTGTCACCGTCAAGCTATCAAAGTTTAACATACAATAACTAGCAGTTAGAATAAGATTGCGGTTCAAGGCTTCCCTTATTCGCACAACTAATTATCACCCATATGCATAGAATTAATATAAGTAGATGTACTAAGCATTAAGCACAAGTCTCAAAGGAAATACTTCATAGAATCATGCCCAACCGATACAAAGTGTTTAGCTAGACATGCTAGAAACAAACATCATAGCAATAATAAATAAAACTAAGGCAGCAAGAGAAAATGTAGCAGGTTGGCGCAATTGCGCGTTGCTGTTCTCGGCTGGCGCAGGTGGTTCGCGCAGATTCTGGCTGAAGCAGCTCGTGTGTTTTGCTGTTGTGTGTCCTTCTCTCTATCTGCTCTCTCTCTTTTCCAAACCCTAGCTTCCCTCCTCTTATATAGTGATCTTGAAGCCCATGGAATGCTTAGATTTGGCCCGAGAGACTTTTAGCAACTTCCCAAATCTAGGAGATCACTATTTAGAAACTCTGCCATCCTGCGCACGCTGATTGCGCTACTTGCTTCGCGCAGTCGGTTTGCGCACTGTAGTCCGAAACAGCTATCTCCTTTTGCGCTGCTAGCTCCGCAGGTCGTGCATTGCGCTCTAAAAACGTCCGTTAGCGCACATCTGACTTATGCTCCTGTTTTATCCTGAAATACAAAAATACCGAAAACCAGTAATCTTGTATACAAAATAATGCAAACAAGCACAATGTTGAGATCTAAATAGCGCATATAACTAGGCTCTATCAATAAGCTACGGCGGTTATCTGTTCATTCTATTTGAGTTTGTGTTTAGAACCTGAAATAGTTTGTACGAGTGTGTATTCTTTCGAGATAGAATAATTACTATCTTTTGTCTGCCATGTGTCCTACACACTTTTGAAAGCATGCTTTGAATTTGATACTGTAGGCCAGGTCTTAAATTAATCTTTTGAAAACTTAAGCATTGTTTGTGATTTCCGGTAACTTTAGTTCTCTTATCATGTATCTAGTGTATGTTGTTACTCACACACACCTGCCTTCACTTTTTATACTCTGTCAAGCTTTAAGTGTGGAGTCCCTAAAAAGAGAGAGACACAAAGAAAGTCAAAAGCGGGCACAAAATAGGCCCCAAAAAAAAAAATATTTCAGAAAAAATAATGAGAAGTAAAATGCAAAGGAATGGAAGAAAAGTTCTTCAAGAATAATAAGGCCGAAGGCCATTAGATACTCTATGTTAAGCTTGACATTGTGTATTATACCACTTGTTTATTGTGTGTGCTTGCATCATGTATCGGAAGTCATATAAGATGTTTAAGGAACTACCCCTGTGCTTGCACGGAATCATTGACTTGCTTATGCAATTTTTATAAAATGCCAAGCTAATCTCCTCTTCCCTTATGGGTTAAAGTCTGAACTTTAAGACTTGAGAATGAGCTTTGCACCAAGAGCCTATGGACTATCCCTAGATAGCCATAGGTGAATGGCGGGCACTTTTTGTGCAACCTGGATCCATGTTTCGGATGCTTGAAAAAGATGTTAAGACACGTGGTTAGTCATTTAATGGTTTTGATACCGATTTGTTTGAGTCCAACATTTTGTTTGAATTATGAAGGTTTGAAAACTCATTTGAAGATAGTTTGACTTGGATGGTTGTTTAGCGCATGAGTTTGAGATTATTACAATAATGCTGTGATTTTTGAGCATTCATTTCATATGCTCATATAGGACACCTGCATTAGGGATTTGTTGATATTCCCTCTTCTGAAAACCTTCACGAGGCTATAACTCGTGCACTAGGGTAGTCTAGGGGTTTAAAGACTTGATGCATATACTAAATGCATCCGTGATTCCTACGAAAGTGAGTGAGGACTTGCATATTTTAGGACATTAGTTTAGTTAGTGTAGATTGCATGAACTTGATTGGTACTTACAGTAAGTTGCTCTGCTACTCATTGTATATTTTATATTTGTTCGGGACAAACAAATTCTAATTGTGGCGTGTTTTGATTGGTAATTTCTTACCGATATTCGCTTCATTCCTATACAAAAAAATTCCTATGATGAATTTCGCTCCTCTCCCGATTTTTTATTTTGTTTTTACCACTCTAATCTCGTTTTAGGTCAAAATATACTAAAGTGAGGCTTTGTAGTTCATTTGGAGCAAAATAAGGCAAAACACAAAGATTCAGACGAATACATACCAAATCTGGGCAGATTGACCTATTCATCATCAAAGGCTTTCCGAGCACATAATTCTTATCCGATTGAGGCGTGCCATATCTTTTTGGAACACTAACTCAAAGGGCTACCACTTCCTAGTTTACATAAAGACTAGATTTGAAGGTTTAAAGGGTCAAAACGCGATCAAAGTCAAAATCAAAGTGCTGAATGAACAGTCCGTTGACCAGGGTTGACCGAATCAGAATGAAGGCCAGGTCGAATCAAAAGTGATTCGACCAAGCAGAATTGATTCGAGCAGCACAGAACCCTTCATCCAGCACTGATACTTTGATTCGACCAAGGGGCTGGGCGAATCAAAATTGATTCGACCAAGAATAATTAATTCAATTAGCACATAATCCTTTGTCCAACATTGATACTTTGATTCGACCAAGAGGCTGGACGAATAAAATTGATTCGACCAAGCATAATATATTCGACCAGTACAGAGTCCTTCGTCTAATACTAATACTTTGATTCTACCAAGGGGCTGGTCGAATCAACGCCTGAGCAGCACGAATCAACTTTGATACGGGCAAGACAAGTCAGCTCGAAAAATTGATTTCTAAAATCGGTCCAATTGATTTTGATATAAATAAAGATCTAGAACCCAGAAAAAAGAGGATTCTGGACCTGAGAAAAAGTTAACCTAATTCTAGAAAAGAGAAAAGACGGCTTAAGACTCCAAGAAGATTAAAGATCGAAGAATCGGCTTCGTAGTGAAGGATTCTTCCTTGCTTTCCATTTCTTTTTATTTAATTCTCTTTTATACATGTATTCTGATTTTATTACCATGATTAGTGAGTAGTCGTCTCTTTCTGGGATCCTACGAATCCCGTGCTTGTACTAAACAATTCATGCGATGTTAATAAAACCTTCGTTTAGGTTAATGAAGTTTTTTAATTCTACTATTCTTAATTTATCGTTCTTGTACGTCTGACATTGATATGTTTTCTTGTTAGAACGAAATGAGGTTAAAGACCAAAAAGATGACTGGGTCTGAAGTAATTAACCTAATTAAGTAGAATTGATATCGAAACATGGTAGCTATATTGTTAGTACATGAATCGATAGGAAAGTTGACATCTTTTGTCTGGAAACCCTGAGCTTAATAAATCGAAACTGTTGATAATCCGTGATTGGGCGGCGTTCAACAATGTAGATTAATTCAGGCAATGATCCGTGATTGGGCGGCTTGCCTGATGTTATTAAGTTATTTTCACTACTCCATAATATAACTGGATTGTTAGAATTATTGCATGATTTGTGAGTTAGGCACGGGTGAAGTTTGATTCTGGAATATTGATTTTATTTGTATAATCTTGTTCTTGCGACAGAATCACTTAGTTAGGTCAGTATAATTTTTTTCATTATTAGAATAGCTAAATGAAGGCACTATCTTGCATATTATACACGCGTATTTGCTCCTTGGATCGATCTTTCGCTTACCAATGTTTATAAATTGTGTGTGAGTGCAGCTTGACCCCTAAAACATAATTGATAACTATAAAGGGTCAAAAATACGCTTGTCAAGTTTCTTGTGTTTGTTCTGAATTGACTGGCATTTGTTGCTGTTCGAGGCTTCCAGTACTTGGTCAGGATTGGACATTGTCTCTAGAAGTGTCCTAACTAATCACTGAAGTAGCATCTCCCCTTCTTTATTTTGCGCTTTCGAGCAGGAGATTGATCAAGAGGTTGCTGTAGCATTCTCTTGTTCTTTTTCTTTGACATCTTTTTCTGAACATGTTATACAACTGCAACTGGGCTCTCCTGGACACTTGCAGCTCTTTCAGTTACTTCGGAATCCGTGGCTTTGACAAATGTGGTCACATCAGTGCTTGCTTCGCCTGTGTATCCAAGACCTTAGGTCTCACCTCCATACCTTTGGTAGGCCAAAATTTCATCCATAATAGATGACTCTCTGTTGGTTGTTTCTGAAACAGCTCTCTGTTGACAGTTGTTTCCCATGATCTCAACATCTTCTGATTGTTGTCCTTTGGTCAGTTAGATAATGATATTCTGAAGCTTGTCTCGTTCACCTTCCAATCCAGTTATCTATGACATCAGTTCTTTGTTAACTTTGATGACTTGGAGGCATTTCTCTTGTATTAGTTTGAACTGTCCGACAATCGACTCTTCTGAGATGTCTTCATCATCACTGCTGTTAGATTCAATAATCCCATAAACAATATCTGAATGTATTGGATGTGAGTTCTCATAATGAAGTACAGTAGTCGAAGCTAAATTCCCTTTGTGATAAGTATCACCCTCACTGTCTTCATCACTCTAGTTTACAATTAGAGACTTGTTATTTTTCTTCTGGTAGCTCAGACATTTAGTCTGTCTGTGGCCATATCATTCGCACTTCCAACATCGGATCCCTTTCTGTTTGTTTTTACTTTGGTCATCATCCTTGTTTCTTCTCTGAGAATTTTCTCCTCTTCTATTTCTCCCCCTAGATGTCTGACCTGGTCCATTCTCTCCCTGAACTTGCCAAAATTTTTGTCCAGCTGGGAAAATTGTTGACCTACATCATCTAGGACGATCTCCTTCTCCTTTGACTCAGCTTTCAGCCCAAGGTTTTTCCTAGAGGGTGGTGTAGCATCTTCTGTAACTTTCATCTCAAACTATTTCAGCGAGCCAATCAGCGCCTCCACCCTCATGTTCTTGACATCTTGGGCTTCTTTTATAGCTGTGAACTTCATATCAAACTTCAAGGTGAGAGATCTGAGAACTTTCCTTACCAGCTTCTCCTCCTGAATTGGTTCTCCGAGAGCATAGGCCTCGTTTGATAAATCGCATATTTTTGCATTGAACTCTGAGATGGTCTCTTCTTCCAGCATCTTTAGGCTTTCAAATCTTTAGGTGATCATCTGCATTCTAGAGATCTTCACTTTGTCTGTTCCCACATGAGCTGTTTCAAGAATCTCCCAAGCTTGTTTGGCCAAGTCACAATTTGATATCAACCTGAAATTGTTAGCATCAACAAAAGCAAATATAGCATTTATAGCTTTGGAGTTGCCAAATGCTACAGCTTCCTCTTCAGTAGTCCACTTGTCTTCAGATTTCTTCAGGGCAATGAGTATTTATATGATCCATCGAGTTGTTATTGCCATTATTTAATTACATTTTGCGTGTGATAGATTACTTATTTGTAGTATTTTGCATCGCAAATGTAGACCGCTTTGGAACTTTATTACGCATTTGGACGAATATAGACCGAATCTGGACAGATTGATCTGTTCATCGTCGAAGGCTTTCTGAGTACATGATTCTTATCCGATTGAGGCGTGACATATCTTATTGGAAAGCTAATTCTAAGGGTTACAACTTCTTAATTTTCATAAAGATGTAATTCGAAGGTTTGAAGGGTCAAACAAGCCAGATTCTAACACCGCATAAGTGATTCGCCCAAGCAGTGGGAGAATCAAAAGTGATTTGCTCAAGAGGAATTGATTCGCCCAGCCCCATTGCACACTGCCACTTTGATTCGATGAAGAATGCACAAATCAACTTGGATGCAGCTCGAATCAAAAGTGATTCGACGAGCTTCGGGACACACTTTGATACGCCTAAGCTCTGCACTAGTCACCTTAGAGCTTGCCCGAATCAAACTTGATTCGCCCAATGGTGGAACGACACTGCCACTTTGATTCACCCAGCCCTGGGCGAACCACTTGCCAAGCCTTGGACGAATCACTTTTGATTCGTGTAAGGAAGGTCGGCCCTGCCCAAATTCAAAAGTATAACAAGAAGGGGCGAAAAAAACCATACAAGTTTTTTTTAGGCAGTCGTCTTTTGGCTGAGTTCTCGCTAGCCGCCCAGACCAGAGCGCAGAGACGAGGATCAGGAAAAGCAGCAACATCGCAGAAGTTTTAGTATTTTTCTTTACTTTCATTGTTATTAGATGGACTGTAGTAACAAAACCCTTATTCGGTTTGGGGATTTGTATTGCAACGTACGGTTTGAGATATTTATGTTTCATTATTTTCTTTGTATGAATTGCATGCTCTGATTATCTAGTTAGCATAGCCTAGCGGTGAAACTGAATTGATATCTATGCGTTATACTAGGATTGTGTGCCCTATTAGCTAAGCCTAGCTGTAGAACTAATTTGGTATTGTTAGTTGAGTAATAGTTAACCTATTCGAGAACTTAGCGGTTAAGAGAAGGTAGAACATTGAAGTCGGCATTACCTTAGCATGATTGTTAGACTAGAATAGTAGTTTTACTAGTTGATGCATGTTAGACTGATGATTACTAGTTGCAATGCTTATCCCTGAACTGATTTTTTCTGAAATTGATAAACAACAATCTTCTTGCAAACCCCCTTTTTTGTGACATCGTTAGTAGAACTTTATAACTGATTGCTCTCTTTGGGTTCGACCCCGCTTACTGCTTGCTAGCATAGTAGATGATTATAAATTTAATTTTGGCGCACACAACAACATTCCGTCAGGCAACTCCTGTGCTGTCGACGGTCAGTGGGTGAGACCACTCTGATATGACTGCCCTCCATGCTTTTTCGTCAATAGCCTTGAGAAAAGCCTTCATCCAAGCTTTCCAGTAGCCATAATTTCCTCCCTCGAGCAGTGGTGGTCAGCTGGTACTCTGTCCTTCTTTCATGGCGGTTGTAGATGTCAGCAACCCACTCCCAGATCACACTCTGTATGTCGAGTGATTGGCTCTGATACCAATTGAAATTTGTTGTGCGCTGTTGGTGAAGAGTTATAGCAGCTGCTGTAGCACTCTCTGTATCATTTTACGGAATTTGTTTCTCTGGCCGAACCTGAAAAATATCAATCAATTTGTTCACCCAGTTCGGCAACTGTCCACATTTGAGGAAGACAACTCCTGGTCCTCAAGCTTTCACTATTTATGATTATAGTACCATGGATTCCAAAAACACAGCCAACGCTTATTTCAACCACTACTTCTAATCTAGTCAAACCTTAGCTCAATGTGATCCCACATATTAGCTCGCAGCCTGATCCCACAAACTCGTTTTGTACTACCTACACACTTCCAGTAACGAACAGCTATAGACCTGATGCACATACTTAGCCTATCCTATTACAATATGTAGTAGACGAAATGCTATAGCAATCTCTATAGCAGAATTGTTGTAACTTGAGTCGACGACTCTTCTAGCATGCTCTGCCAAATAGTCAGACTTCTATTGAGTTCTTGAAACCCAAACCTTGCTCCCCCTTGATCAATGACCACTGTCACTATAAAGTCGAAGCGATTAGCTCTCCAACAGCCTACAATAGCACGTGTCTGCAGCTGTTCTCCGAAGCAACTGACTGATCCTTCAACAAGCCACGCTCCTGTCGAGTTCTATTGATCAATGCTAGATCAAATTCAGCGAGATCTGATCTCCTCTGCGCTCTACACAACTTAGCAAAACTACCTCGTAGTCTTTACTCTTTGCCTTGGGTTTATATCTCGTTGTGTGTTCTCTCTTCTTTGACACCTCATTGGATCTGCCTCTGCATTCCTCTTATAGTTTCATCGATGATTATCTTTTGAAAATCCTCGTTGCCTTCGAATTCCTAAGATCGCTAAGCATCTCTTGAAACTTCTCCTAGACTCTTGTAGAGTTGTTGAGAGTTGGTTTCCTTAATCGGAATTTAGAAACCTTATCTTTTCTTGGTTGCTTCCACCCGTGTGAAGACGTCTGCTGATCACTTGAGGACGTTTGCA
This sequence comes from Umbilicus rupestris, assembly GCA_963678935.1. Taxonomy (NCBI): domain Eukaryota; kingdom Viridiplantae; phylum Streptophyta; class Magnoliopsida; order Saxifragales; family Crassulaceae; genus Umbilicus; species Umbilicus rupestris. The sequence continues at coordinate 3,642,050 of OY787613.1, read as the reverse complement.
ATGCTCCCCCACCCTTTACGACACCGGCAGTATCTCTCCGGACTCTCTCCGTGCATCTTCAAGAAGATTGCCCATTCTGCTCTAGCTTCAAATCATCACGGATTGCTATAGCAGATTCTGTCATTTGTCTTTTGCCTAGCATGCCCAGCTTTTGTGATCCACAGAGTGCTATAACAATTCCTTGTGCTTGTCGCTATACTTTGTTGATGTTTTGTCAATCTTCAGATTATGCTCCAGTTACGATCTTTAGGGAGTGCTGTAGCATCTTCTTGTGCTATTTTGTCAAGGATGCCATACCTCAACAGTATCAGATTTGATCACTCGATGCACAGAGTGTGATCCGGGCAAGAGTTGCTGACCACTACAATGAACATGAAGGAAGGACAAAGCACAAGCAGACCAACGCTGCTCGAAGGAGGAAACTACGAATACTGGAAATCCCGCATGAAGGCCTTCGTGAAAGTTATCGATGAAAAAGCTTAGAGAGCAGTGATTACTGAATGGTCGCATCCACTTGTCATCGACGGCAAGGGAGTTGCCCTGAAAAAGTCCAAAGACAGATGGACAACATAAGAGGAAGCTATAGCATCTGGCAACTCCAAGGCCCTCAATGCTATTTTTGCTGCTGTTGATACCAACAAATTTAGACTTATCTCGAACTGCGACATAGCAAAACAGGCATGGGAATTCTAGAGATAGCACATGAAGGAAAGGACAAGGTGAAGACTTCACAAATTCAGATGATCACCTCAAGGTTTGAAAGCTTGAAGATGCTAGAGGGAGAAACCATCACTGAGTTCTATGCAAAGCTGTGTGACTTATTGAATGAAGCTCATGCTCTGAGAGAACCGATTCTGGAAGAGAAGCTGGTTCTCATATCCTTTACCTGAAAGATTGACGTGAAGGTCACTGTCATAGAAGAAGCACAGGACATCAAGAACATGAGACTAGAAGCTCTGATTGGATCCCTAAGACAATTCGATGAAGCTGATAGAAGATGCTACACCATCCCTTGGGAAGAACATTGGACTAAGAGCTGAGACAAAGCAAGCTGCACCAGAAGATATCATGCAGCAACTGGCACTGCTCACAAAGAACTTTGGTAAGTTTGTAAAAAAGTTGGATCAAAAACCCTCTTATGCAGGTCAATAATCAGATGGAAGAAATCAGCCTAGAAGAGGCGAAAATTCGTGAAAAAGAAACATGAATGCTGATCAAAACAGAGAGGAGATGAAAGACAAACAGAAAGGAGTTCAGTGTTGGGAGTGTGAAGGCTTTGGCCACACGCAGTCTGAATGTCCGAACAATCAGAAGAAGAACAACAAATCTCTTGCTGTAAACTGGAGCGACGAAGATAGTGAAGATGACTCAAAATAGAAGATCAATGTTGCTCTAACTACTGTAACAGACCTAGAGAAAACCATTTCAATAAAGTAAGATTTATGTTGTTGAAGAGTCAGACATTAGTGATGATGAGGAAATCACTAAGAAATCCATTGAGAGAGACTTCACCCTGCTGCACGAGAAGTGGCTGTAAGTCATTGAGATCAACAAAGGATTGTTTGGAAAGATATCCGGATTGGAAAACGAACGAGAAGAATTGCTAGAGACCATCAAATACATGACGGACCAGGCAGTCCAATGCCGAGGATCAAACTCTGCATTTGTTGAGCTCACACTTCATGCTCCATTACATATCACTTAGACACATTGTCAAGTATTAAGTGTGAGGTCAAATAAAGTGTTTGCGAAAAGGGAAAAAAATATATTTTTAAGGTCTTACAAATCCCGAGGGTTAGGAAGGTAAGTTCCCCCTTGAAAGCATTTGTATAAACACAAAAATATTATTTATTTTTTTATTGTCAAGGAAAAGTTTTACAAATGCCAAGGGTTAGAAAGGTAAATTCTCCCTTGAAAGCATTTGTATGCACGCAAAAAAAAAAAACAAATAAACCCACTTAATTCTTGACTTTATGCCTTTTCCGCAAGTTTTTTCGCATGTGTGTGAGTAAGGCATTTGTACTTCGCTTTTAAGAAACGCCTTAAGGTATGACCCTCGTAATTTATTACTTAAGCATCAAGATTTGTACGAGTGAATTTTAAAATTTTCAATGTCGAAACTCCTCTTCTCTTACGGATTATGACGTATAGTCTAAAACTTGAGAATGAGTTTGTTGTCATGAGCTTATGACTTGTTCTTAGGAAGCATATGTGATTGACTCGACAATGTTTTTTGTGTAAGCGACACTTTTCTTCGTACTACTTGCATAGGAAATTGAGCGGTAATTTGAATTTGACGAATGCTAGTTTTGATTACGATTCTATGAATATTTATTGTCGCAATGAAGTGAATGATCCTTAGAGTTTGCCTGAAGTGAATGATTTGCACAACTTTACTATTATGTGGGCTGATAAAGAACTACTTGCTTTGCAAACTGTATATGGATTTTGAACTCTTATAGATGATTGCGAGTAGGATTTATGAGTATTCCTATTTGAAAACTCTCACGAGACTATAACTCGTCCACTAGGATAGCCTATGGGTTTAAAGGTTTGATTGCTAAATGCATCCGTGATTCCTACGATAATGAGTTAGGAGTAGATTAGTTTTCTTTGTTTAGTTTTTTTTAGGTTATATTATGAAAGTTATGCGTTTGCTCAACTCGGGCTGTTCAAGATCACTAGTTAACTATTTCAGAAAGCTTTAGCAGATTCCGTTTCGGTGATAGTTAGTTCGAGATAGAAACAGTAAGTAGAATAGTAAACGACACAGGATATGTTTACCCTGTTCGGCTCACCAAGCCTAATCAGGGGAGGTTGCTCTGAACCCCGAGTGAGAATCACTTCACAAATATAAGATTAATTACAATAGTTCTTTAAGTAACTAATCCCCGACCGTTATCACTATGCAATTGACTTCATGTGAGTGCGTATGACACCCTCAGATGAAGATCCACCTCTTCTCACCTCGATTTGCCTCTCGAAAATAGGTAATTCTCTTCACGAGAACAACAGACATGTAACAGAGTCTATTCAACACTGTTCTGCAGCTTTTCGCGATCAAGCTTTTGCTCTGTCTAGTTTCCGGCCAACTCTGATGATGATCGCACGTCAATTGCTCCGATCTGCCTCTGTTTGATCGTCTTAGCTTTCGTGGTGCCTCACTCCAATCTCCCGAGATGCATAAATAGAGTAGATGCACTTTTAGCCTTACTTTTGGAAGGTAGATAATATTCAATTATACTTTCCATATCCGGAGCGGATCTAATCTTTGTAAAGCATAATCTGGGAAAATATTGTCATCGAATATCTCAGAATATATCTTTATTGTCGCAAGTGTATTTGCAGATCTCATTCACAGAATATTTCCTAATCTTCGACTGATCTTATTGCACCGCCTGTCTGAACAGCTACTGTCTCACCTTCTGTTCCAGCCTTGTCAGTTTGTACCTGACAATGCAGTATGGCAGTGTTTGACAAAACCAGCACAAGTGAACAAGGAGTTGCTACAGCACAAGTAAACAAGCAGTCCAGCAGAAGTGAACTAGCAGCAGCTGCAGCAGGGGATGCTACAGCAGGAGCTTGTTCAACTGGCTGCATCATCTATCTGAGAAGCAGCAGCAACCTGGGCGTGTCTAGAAGGGCTAGAAACTCTACGGAGAGCATCTGAAGAATGTCTAATATGCTGTGGAATTTTTTTTCAGTGAGGTTTACTAGTCAGAGAAGGGGATTTGCATTGGAGATAAAAATCAAATCTAATCTCCTAGATTTTAGGAGATAATTGTTCTCTTTGGGACATTGCCTAAACCTGGACATTGGTTAAAGCTGGTGCTGCTATTTAAGAAGAAGAGGTTTAGAGCAGAATGATTGATCGAAGTAGAGGGATACACGAGTGCGTACACGGAATTCAGAGAGAGTAATTTGTGGTGTGCGACGGACGAATTCTTCGATCATCACCCAAGAGCAGAGCGTGGATGCAGAGCTGTGGTGATAGCAGCAGAAGGTGGTCAGGACTTGCAGAGTCTGATCCAAGCTTGATCTGGAAGCCAATTCAGAGCTTGGTGCTTGTTGGTTGATCAAGGACAGTCGCGGAAGAACTGACGAGTGGTTGACTCGGTCAAGTGTCGTGCGGCAGTACTCGCTAGTGGCAGGTGGTCACTGAGTGAGGGGGAGTATTCCAGAGTGTGCAGCGCTCGTGGAATCGTTCGAACGGCTCGGCAGAAGGCTTTGGAGCGACGCGGACAAATTGTGCTTCAGCTGTGTGTTACAGCAACCCTGCTGAGTGAGTGTAGTTTAGAATAGGCTGAGTTCTTTGAGAAGTCTGAAGCTATTCTAGATTGACATATTATAGAGGGTGTGCAGACACAAGTCAGAGCTTGTTCTGATTGTGTTGAGTGGTCTACACAAGGTTGAGTAGCATAGGTTGCGTGAGTTGTGACCGAGTGTACTTGGAGACCTTTGTTTTGAGTGGATTGAGGACTGGAGAATAGTCCTCCCCAGACGTAGGCAATTGGCCGAACTGGGTGAACAAACTTCTATCTTGTTCATTGTTTGCTGAGACAATTTTCGAGTGAACAAGAGTGTGCTGCAGCAACTGCTTGTTCACAAATCTGTCGAACTGAGACACTGCGAATTTCAATTGGTAGCAGAGCAGGAGCTCAACACACAGAGTAAAAAGATCCTACAGTGTCTCTGAAGAAGCCACGACAATGAAGGAAGGACAGAGTACAAGCAGACCCCCATTGTTGGAAGAAAGCAACTATGGATATTGGAAGGCTAGGATGAAAGCTTTTCTCAAGGCCATTGATGAGAAGACCTGGAGAGCAATAGTGGTCCAGTGGTCGCCCCCAATCACCATGGATGAACAAGGAGTCACACGGATAAAGCCTGAAGAACAATGGACTACTGAAGAGGGAGCTGTAGCAACTGGTAATTCAAAGGCCCTGAATGCAATTTTTGCTGCAGTTGATGCTAACAATTTCAGGTTGATATCGAATTGTGACATGGCCAAACAAGTGTGGGAAATTCTGCAAACTGCACATGAAGGAACTGATAGAGTGAAGCTGTCAAGACTCCAGATCATTGCCACACAGTTTGAGAATCTGAGAATGCTGGAAGAGGAGACTGTCACTGGGTTTAATGCTAAACTCTGCGATCTTGCAAATGAAGCCCATGCCCTTGGTGAACCTATCCCCGAAGAGAAGCTGATCAGAAAGGTTCTCAGATCGCTGCCCACAAAATTTGACATGAAAGTGACGGCCATTGAAGAAGCTCAAAATGTCAGATTCATGAGGTTGGAAGAGTTGATGGGGTCTCTCAAACAATTTGAGATGAAGCTGGTCAAAGAAAACATCAGTGCTAAGGACAAGGATGTTGGTCTAAAAGCTGAAGCAGAATTCAAGAAGCCAATTCCAGAAGATCAGCTGAGTATGCTTGTTAAGAACCTTGGAAAGCTTCTGAAGAACATGGAATCCAGAACCGGGAAAAGCTCTTCCTCGCGAAAATAGTTCAGAAGGGGCTGTGAAAGTAACAGACAAGGGAAGGAACCGGCTCAGAATGAAGAAGAAAAGAAAGAAATGAAGAAGGGAGTCCAATGCTGGAACTGTGCAGGCTACGGTCATCAACAAATCAACTGCACTAGCAAACCGATGAAAAAGAGGGCTCTCTCTGCCAGTGGAAGTGAAGATGAGAAAGAGCTGAGTGAAGATGAATGCAACTTGGCCAGATACAGGTCTGTCAGAAGAGGCAGAAAAACACAAGGAAGATTGAACCAGAACTTGCTACAGCAACCTCTGTATCACTGTAATAAGAGAGCTTCAAAGTATAAAAAATGTTATAGCTGCGGTCGCAAAGGTCACATAAAAAGAAACTGTTTCTCAGCTCATGCCAGAGTAGCTTCAGCCAGGAAATCTGTCAGACTCAGCTCCTTGCTCTAGTCAGCACAGCTAGCACCTCGGACAAGATAAGCTGGTACTTTGACAGTGGTTGTTCAGGACATATGTCAGGAGAAAGATCCTTCTTGAAAAACATTACACCCTGTTTGGAACAACGTGTGAAGTTTGGGAACGGTCTAAAAGGAAGAGTTCTGGGAAGAGGAACTTTGGCAGTTGAAGGAATGCCGAGCCTAAGCAATGTTCTTCTAGTGGAAGGACTAAAGGCAAATCTCATAAGCATTAGTCAGCTGTGTGATGGGACTAAACAGGTAAAATTCACAAAAGACTCATGAAAAGTCCTCGACAAATCTGGAAAATGTATAATGGAAGGAGCCAGATCAAAGAGCAACTGTTACCTTCTCAATGTGAGTTCAAACTCACCGATTCAGAAATGTTTGCTGACAAAGGCCGAGAAATGACTCTATGGCACAGAAGGATGGGGCATGTTAACCTGAGAACTCTGAAGAGAATTGCTACAGAAGGTCTTGTCAGAGGAATACCGCTGCTAAAAGGGGAGACAGACTCTATCTGTGGTGACTGTCAGATTGGGAAACAAAAGAAGGCTTCGCATCCAAGAGTCAAAGATATTGGTACCACCAGGCCTCTACAGTTGATTCACATGGATCTGATGGGACCAATGGAAGTCGAGAGTCTGGGTAGGAAAAGGTATGCATTTGTCTGTGTTGATGACTACTCTAGATTCACCTGGATAGATTTTATCAGAGAAAAATCAGACACTGTGAGAGTCATTGTGTCACTGGTGTCTCGTTTAGAGCAAGAGAAAAACCTCGGAATCAGCAGCATTCGCAGTGATCATGGCAGGGAATTTGAAAACAAAGATATGGATGATTTCTGTCGACAAAGGGGTATCTCACATCAGTACTCCTCTCCCATTACTCCTCAGCAGAATGGTGTAGTGGAACGAAAGAATCGAACAATCCAAGAAATGGCCAGAGTCATGATCCATGCTAAGAGGGTTCCCCTGAAATTCTGGGCAGAGGCCATGAATACTGCATGTTACATCATCAATAGAGTCACCTTACGGAGAGGAACCAACCAGACTTGCTATGAGCTCTGGAATCAGAAGAAGCCCACAGTTAAATACTTTCATGTCTTTGGAAGTGACTATTTTATTTTAAGAGATCGGGAGTATAGGCAGAAACTAGACCCAAAAAGTGATCCTGGTCTGTTTCTGGGCTACTCAAGAAACAGCAGAGCCTATCGAGTCTACAACCAGCGGACACATACAGTAATGGAATCCATAAATGTTGTTGTCAACGATGCTGAAGAAATCCCTCCCCCTGATACTGTCACTAGTGATGAAGACTCTGATCTTGAGGAGGAGTTTGTCAGACAGAACAGAAGTGAACAAGCTGTTGCCCCAGAAGATGCTACAGCAAGTGCTGAAGCAAAAAATCCAGATGTGCAATTGGAAAGCTTGTCTGAAGATGTGAACTCTCAGATTTCTAATCCTCCCTCAAGGCAGCCTCCGAAGAAGATTCAGAAGAATCATCCATTGACAAATATTATTGGAGACCCGTCAGAAAGAAGAAGAACCAGAAGCCATGCTTATCTTAATACATGTTTTATGTCCAGTATTGAACCCAAGAATTTCAAGGAAGCCATGAGTGATGAATTCTGGATATTGGCGATGCAGGAAGAATTGGCAGAGTTTGAAAGACATGATGTTTGGGATCTGGTAGACAGACCAAATGGAGTAAATATTATAGGCACAAAGTGGGTGTTCAAAAAAAAAAAACTGATGAAAAAGGCAACATTACAAGAAATAAAGCCAGACTGGTTGCCCAGCGATATTCTCAGATTGAGGGTCTAGACTTTGAAGAAACATTTGCTCCAGTGGCTCGCCTAGAGGCCATCCGACTTCTTTTAGCAATGTCTTGTTTCATGGGGTTCAAACTATATCAAATGGATGTTAAATGTGCGTTCCTGAATGGAAACCTCTCTGAAGAAGTCTATGTCTCTCAGCCAAAAGGTTTTGAAGATCCTCATCACCCAGAGCATGTATATAAATTGAAGAAAGCCTTATACGGACTGAAACAGGCTCCTCGGGCATGGTATGAGAGGTTGACAGTGTTCTTAGAAAAACATGGCTACAAACGAGGGGGAGCTGACAAAACTTTATTTGTCAAAAGAACCCAGTCAGATGTGATCATTGCTCAAATATATGTGGATGATATAGTTTTTGGATCAAAGTCTCAGCACCTGGTGAAGCAGTTTGTGAATCACATGCAGCAAGAATTTCAAATGAGCATGGTTGGAGAACTGTCATACTTCCTTGGTCTGGAGATTTCTCAGAAAGAAGATGGCATCTTCATTGCTCAAAGCAAATACAACAAGAACCTTGTGCAGAAATTCCAGCTAGATAAGGCCAGTCACAAACGCACTCCTGCTGCCACTCATGTTAAAGCCATTAAAGATGAGCACGGTATGGAAGTGAGTCAGACTATCTACAGAAGTATGATTGGGAGCTTGCTATACCTGACCGCCAGCCGCCCTGACATTTCATTTGCAGTAGGAGTCTGTGCCAGATTTCAAGCTTGTCCCAAAGATAGCCACCTGCAGTTGGTCAAGCGCATCATTCGGTATGTTGGAGGAACTGTGGACTATGGCTTATGGTATACTAAGGATACAAATGCTAATCTGGTAGGATACAGTGATGCAGACTGGGCAGGATGCTCAGAGGACAGGAAGAGCACTTCGGGAGGGTGCTTCTTCCTAGGAAATAACCTGGTCTCTTGGTTCAGCAGGAAACAGAACAGCATTTCTCTATTCACTGCCGAGGCTGAATACATTGCTGCTGGGAGCTGCTGTGCACAAATGTTGTGGATGAAGCAAATGCGGAGTGAGTATGGGATTCCTCAAGGTGAAATGACCCTCTACTGCGATTATATGAGTGCCATCAACATATCTAAGAATCCGGTTCAGCACAGCAGAACCAAGCACATTGACATTCGTCATCACTTCATCCGTGATCTAGTAGAGAAGAATATCATTGCACTACAGCATGTGGTGTCTGCCAAACAACTTGCTGATATCTTCACAAAAGCTCTAGATGCAGCCCGGTTCGAAGATCTGAGAGCTTCTCTGGGGCTCTGTGTTTTACCTCCATAGGACGGCTTGGAGACCGCCCCCTTGTCATTTGTTCCAAAAAGGGGGAGGAGACGATGAGGAGAAAAAGGAGAGGTTGAGAAATTTCATTCTGGAAACAAATTCTCTAAGGTTTTGTCAAAATGCCAAGGGGGAGATTGACAATGCAGTATGGCAGTGTTTGACAAAACCAGCACAAGTGAACAAGTAGTTGCTACAGCACAAGTAAACAAGCAGTCCAGCAGAAGTGAACTAGCAGCAGCTGCAGCAGGGGATGCTACAGCAGGAGCTTGTTCAACTGGCTGCATCATCTATCTGAGAAGCAGCAGCAACCTGGGCGTGTCTAGAAGGGCTGGAAACTCTATGGAGAGCATCTGAAGAATTTCTAATATGCTGTGGAGTTTTTTTTCAGTGAGGTTTACTAGTCAGAGAAGGGGATTTGCATTGGAGATAAAAAGCAAATCAAATCTCCTAGATTTTAGGAGATAATTGTTCTCTTTGGGACATTGCCTAAACCTGGACATTGGTTAAAGCTGGTGCTGCTATTTAAGAAGAAGAGGTTTAGAGCAGAATGATTGATCGAAGTAGAGGGATACACGAGTGCATACACGGAATTTAGAGAGAGTAATTTGTGGTGTGCGACGGACGAATTTTTCGATCATCACCCAAGAGCAGAGCGTGGAACGCAGAGCTGTGGTGATAGCAGCAGAAGGTGGTCAGGACTTGCAGAGTCTGATCCAAGCTTGATCTGGAAGCCAATTCAGAGCTTGGTGCTTGTTGGTTGATCAAGGACAGTCGCGGAAGAACTGACGAGTGGTTGACTCGGTCAAGTGTCGTGCGGCAGTACTCGCTAGTGGCAGGTGGTCACTGAGTGAGGGGGAGTATTCCAGAGTGTGCAGCGCTCGTGGAATCGTTCGAACGGCTCGGCAGAAGGCTTTGGAGCGACGCGGACAAATTGTGCTTCAGCTGTGTGTTGTAGCAACCCTGCTGAGTGAGTGTAGTTTAGAATAGGCTGAGTTCTTTGAGAAGTCTGAAGCTATTCTAGATTGACATATTGTAGAGGGTGTGCAGACACAAATCAGAGCTTGTTCTGATTGTGTTGAGTGATCCACACAAGGTTGAGTAGCATAGGTTGCGTGAGTTGTGACCGAGTGTACTTGGAGACCTTTGTTTTGAGTGGATTGAGGACTGGAGAATAGTCCTCCCCAGACGTAGGCAATTGGCCGAACTGGGTGAACAAACTTCTGTCTTGTTCATTGTTTGCTGAGACAATTTCCGAGTGAACAAGAGTGTGCTGCAGCAACTGCTTGTTCACAAATTTGTCGAACTGAGACATTGCGAATTTCAGTACCATTTGCCAAAACATGCCATATATATCCATGGGCCACCAAGATTTAACAATCTCCCCCTTGGCATTTTTTGGCAAAACTTCTTCAGCTCTTACAGTGCAAGAAACCGGTGTGCACCGTGCGCCTCCTTGTAACATTACTCCTTTTTGTCAATAAAAGTAACAAGAATATCGAGGCTTGTCACTTATTCAACCAACAGACTTCACACATTTTCTTCTCTAAAACAGATCTGTTCCACACTTGTCTGCCAGAGACCTTTTGACCGACTTCGGCTTCTATTGCTAAACGTCTCAGTCCTCTCGGCAGGCAATTCCCTCTGACTGTCAGAACCTTTGAAACAGGCTCTGTTCAACTGCTGCACTTCTGAACTGGAGGCTTATTGAAGAGCTTCTTCTTTTCTCCGGAGTTTTCACCTGGACGCACTGCGAATATATAGGAGCTAATTAGGAATTCAAAACATAAGTTTTAAAGAATCAGAAACCTCAATTAGACTCTCGGATCTTGCTGATCTCTTCTTTCCAAAACAAATCTTCCTTTAGATATCCATGTTTCAATACACCTCGTCTGGCACATACACTGTCTCACCCATCAAACTAGATAAACACCAGAACTTCTCCCCCTGAACTCTGTAACCAGTTCAACATTGTACAGTGATTAGGAACTGGTCTAGCTTTTCTGGATCTGACTTAAGTGTTGACAACACATAGACCCAAGGCAAGTCTAAGTGTTTCAAACTGAGCATTGTTCAACGCCTTAGTGAAGATATCTGCTAGCTGTCCATCAATGGATACATGTTTCAGAGTTATCTCCCCCTGTTACAAACCATATTCTTCCTGCATCTGTTTCATCCAAATCATATGGGCGCAACAGCTTCCTGCAACTATATATTCATTCTAAGCAGTACAGAGTCTGTTCCTGAGATAAAGTAAGCTGCCGATCATGCTTCTGTACAGGGTCTTTTCCACACCGACTCCAGATTCATTTTTTGTGAATTTTACATGTGTAACGGCAGGAGTGTGGTTATGGTTGGCATTCTCTAATCTGAATTTCTTCACCAAGTTTCTGGCATACTTGCACACTTGCAGACCAAGATAGTAGATCATCTCATCCACCATACTCATCTGAACTTCACTCTGCATCTGTTCAACAAAATCCACCAACTTTTGTGATTGAGATCCAAATACTATGTCATCCACATAGATTTGAACAATGATGAATTCCTTCTGAACGTGCTTCACCCATAGAGTCTTGTATTCTCCCCCTCGCACATAGCCAAGTTGAACGAGAAACACCATGATGCGTTCATACCATGCTTTGGGCGTCTGTTTTAATCTGTACAAGGCCTGTTTGAGACGATACACATGATCCGGGAGATATTGGGTGAGATGATTTTGCAGAATACGCTGCGGTGGTTGAGTAGCTAGAACTGGCTCTATATCAGATACATGTTCATCATCCTGAATTTCTAGTACAGAGTCTGACACACACATCTGTTCTTCCTGAGACGGCTTGCTAGTTTCTGAATCAGGACAGACAACACCATCTTCATCTGTGCTAATAATAATCTGAGTCTTGAATCACCACGTTAACTGACTCCACAACAGTAAGGACTCTGTTCTGTGTTCCAAGTCGAATAAGGACTCTGTTCAAGGTGTAACAGGCAGTGTTGATCGCTTCTGCCCAGAAAGTAAGAGCCAGCCCTTTTTCACGTTGCAGTCTCAGAATCAAGTGAATCACAGCTTGAACAATGTCTGATTTCTGTCTGAGAAACACAGTCTAGGTAAAACGGAAAAAATTATCAACACAGACTAGAACATAGATCTTACCACCAATGCTTTCGATCTGCATGGGACTCATCAAGTCCATGTGTAACAGTTCAAGAATTCTGGTTGTACGGATCTGATTCGTTCCACGGTGAGCAAACCTTGTCTGTTTTCCTATCTTGCATTCACCACACATGGCATCCGTCTCTCCCTTTAATTTTGGGATTCCTCGCACTAGACCATGTTTAGATATCTGTCTCAGTGTCTTGATTCAAGTGTCCCAGCCGCTTGTGCCACAGACTCAGTTCATCCTGCTGAGATAGAAAACAGCAAGCTGCGAGAGGCTCTGTGTCAGAATTCCACAGATAACAGTTATTTGATGAACGAACTCCTCTAAAAACACACTTCCCTTCACTGCTGATGACCTGGCATGAATCCTTAGTAAATTGCACATTTAGCTTTTGTTAAGGTATATGGCATCATTGACAAACTCCTACAAAGTGCACTAGAGCCTGCTACAGCAAGTATGTAAAGAAAACAGCTGATGAAGAGCATTCCAGAGTGAGCAAACTCAGTAAGTGGCGCTCCAGATGAAGACATTAAGTGGCGCTCCAGATGAAGACATTAAGTGGCGCTCCAGATGAAGACATTAAGTGGCGCCTGAGATTAATGTCTTCACCAGGCACGCCACCTAATGTTGCCTTGGGGCGCTCAGAAAACTGGAAGAGATCATGAAGACATCAGCTTGTGCAATCTGGGCAGAGTAACTATCTCAGTGCTCAAGCAGTGGAGTAAGCAAGTGCTATAGCAATCTCTGGAGCAGAAGTTCAATAGCAGAAGATCAGCTCTCCTTCAGAAATCCAGTGCATGTATACAAGGCAGAAAAGCTGCAAGTGCTACAGCAGACGCTGGTGCTTGGAGCTGCAGCAGAAGTATCACACACCTTCAGACAGCATGTGCTACAGCAGATGCTGGAGCTAAAATGCTGTAGCAGAAATTCAAAGCTTTCTCGGAGATTGCGTTCAAACAACAAATCAGTGGACCGAAGGGCTTCCGGAAAGAGCTGAATATTCGGGAGAATATTTTCTGGAGTGTCTCTCAAGAACAAGGGCAGACTTGTTGAGTGAAGATTTGATTGGAAAATCAAAACTCCTACAAATTAGGAGATATGATCTTGTAGAGATCTTGGAGGATCTTCTTTAAAATTGATGGGATTGTTTCCTAATGCATTTAGGAAATTCCAGCAGCAGCAAACAACTCCAGCACAAGTGAACAAGGAGCAGCTACAGCAGGAGCCTGTTCAAGTTGCTGCAGCATCTATCCGAGTAGCAGCAGCAACCTGGGCCTTTGGCAAGAAGGCCTGGCAGCCCAGTTGAGAGCCTCAGAAGAATTTCTAAGTTGCTGCCAAGAATATTCCAGTGGGGATTTCCTAGCTAGAGAAGGAGATTTGTTTTGGGGATCAAATCAAATCTAATCTCCTAAATTTTAGGAGATAATTGTTCTTTTTGGGACATTGCTTAAACCTGGTCTTGCTTAAAGCTGGTGCTGCTATTTAAGAGAAAGGAGTTCAGAGCAGAGAGGGTGATCGAAGCTGAAGGATACACGAGTGCATACACATAATTCAGAGAGAGCAATTTTGGTGTGTGACGGACGTTTTCTTCGATCATCACCCGAGAGCAGAGCGTGAGCACAGAGCTGTGGTGATAGAAGCAGAAGGGAATCAGGACTTGCAGAGTCTGATTCGAGCTTGATCTGGAAGCCAATTCAGAGCTTGGTGCTTGTTGGTTGATCAAGGGCAGCCGCGGAAGAACTGACGGGTGTGTGACTTGGTCGAGTGTCTAAGCGGTGTTTCTCGCTAGTGGCAGGTGGTCACTGAGTGAGGGGGAGGATTCCAGAGTGTGCAGCTGATCGCGCGTCGTTGTGCGCGTCAAATTAATTCCTTCCTCTTCCACTAGTACAACGGTTAAGTAAGGGTCGATCTCCACAGGGAGCAAGTAGTTCAGTTCTAGCTAGTGACCTACACTTACGAAGATTGGGGGGTGAGTGAGTGGGTTGCGCAGTGCGCGAGTAAACAGTGGTATCGTAACGCAGGAACTTGCACTAGACGTGCGCAGGCAGTAGAGATTAAGTACTATGACTATGAGAAGTATCGGCGCAGACAATCCTCCATGAGTGTATTCCTTATCATTGACTCTAAATGTCTATAGCTCGAGTTGCTAATTTTAGTATCCGATCAAGGCTTCCTAACATGTGCGCATGTTCCGATCAAAGTTCATGTGCTATTAATTCTTACACTAGACTTAAACAACTACGAATCCGATCAAGGTAGTAATTGCCTATCCTAGCGCGTTACTCCTAGTTGGCACCGTCAGGCTATTCAACTAGTTTAACAAACAACAACAAGCAACGAGAGTAAGATTGCGGTTCAAGGCTTCCCCTACTCATGCATCAAGCTGCCAGTAATGTGCACAGAATTAATATAAGCAAGCAAGTTATGCATTAAGTGCAAGTCTCAAAGGAAATACTCATAGATTCATGTCCAACCGATACTAAGCGTTTAGCTAGACATGCTAGTGATAAACATCATAGAATAAGGTCTAATGTATCTGAGAAACAAGTAGCAAACAGTGCGTGCAGTATGTCTCTCGGCTGGCGCAGTTGGCTGGCGCAAGTCCTCTCAACAAGTCCGTGTGTTTTCCAGTCCTGGTGCGCAGTGCCTCCTTGGTGTACGAATTGTGCAGCGGTGTCGAATGTATGAATCTCTTTTTAACCCTAGCCTCCTCCTCTTCTTTATATACTGCTCAGAGGCTCACTCTTGGCAACTTCCAAATCTGGTCGTGTCAGGATTTGGAAACACCATCATCTGCGCCTGGCGCACGGCATACTGCTTAGCGCATTGGTCGGGGCAACTCTGCTGTCTCTCGCCATTTCTTCTGTTTGCGCCGCTAGCTCCGCAGGCTGTGTGCTGCGCGTCCTAAACGCTGCCTGTTAGCGCGTATCCGACTTAGGCCCTTGTTTTGTCCTGAAATATAAAAACACTGGAAACCAGTAATCTTGTACATAAAATAATACAAAACAAGCACGGGGTTATGATCTAAATAATGCGTATAAATAGGCTCTATCAAACCCCCCACACTTGCCCCTTGTTCGTCCTCGAACAAGCACTCAAGCACGGATACCATTACCTCTCTGGAGTCTAGCGCACCGTCTCACACTCTGGCGCGGTCTGCACTACTGATCACCTTGCGCTGCACTTCTTCCTGCGCACAGCTGCTGTCAACAGTTTAAGTATAGTGATTTCGCAATTCATTACCTCTCAGCTGGGATGAAGACCATTTCAGATGGCTGGGAGATAGCTCTTCATAGGCTCCAGGTTGTCAGCTCTTGCTCCGAGGATGGGTATACGGTTAACAGCGCAAGCTTCTTCCCGAGCGTGATTCTTCCGCGCACTTCCTGGGAACTCAAAGCCTTTTGATGATTTTCTGTGGTTTCTGCGCTCGCTGGTACTTATTGTGCGCATGCTGATTCTTTTGTTGCGCATATCATTTACTGGTATTTTTCTTTTGTACAGCTTTGTCTTATGATTTCTATCTTTCCCAGAACGGTTCCAGTCTCGGCCTCCGGATAACAGCTATGGAACACCGCCCCGCTCTCCCTCCATGGTCTATCTACGCAGGTCGGCGCACGCGTTTACACCTGCGCCCGCCTTCCTTTGCTCGACTTCCAGAGGGAAGGTGGTCTGTTTTCCCACCTAGCCACGCTTTGGGTATCTCGCCTTTGGCATCTACATGACTGAGCGCGCTCTCTTGTTCCGAAGGTCGCGAAGCACAGGCCTCCACTCGCGCTCTCGACCATATACCTCTCCTCTGAAGCGCGAACGACTAACCGCCTCTCTAGAGCGTTTCTGTCAACTCCACATCCCCTGTATATCCCAATTAACAGGAGCAGAAAAACGAAAAAAAATATACTAAACACAGTTGATAGCGCACGGCACAAAATGGATAGCGCAAACAAGCTGAACAGTGCGCGCAACTCGCACACAAGCGCACTACTGCTACTGTTTCCGTAAATAAAACTAAGCTACACTATAAAGCTCAAAAAAACGTGAAATGTAAGTGTAACGCTCCCTAAGGCTCCCCCCCACTTAAACAGAGACGTGTCCCCACGACTCAAGCTCAAGCGCACGGAGGATGCGCACACGCATGCAAGCAAAAGAAAAATGAAGAACAAATAGTCAAAGCAGCGCAAATATAGCATAGGGCACAAAATATGTAGCACAAGAGTTCAACACACAAATATAGCAACAGAATATCAAAATAAAGTTCAGCATATAAAGGAAAATGGACACCACCCGAAGGAAATAATGCGCTCCCCCCCGCAGCTCTAGAGGTCATCTGAGCTGGACGCAGCCGCTGAACTATGCGCCTCCTCCTCTGAAGAATCCGTCATATATTCGGAGCTGGAGGAAGGCGGTACAACTGATAGAGCGACAGGCTGCGCCTCGCCGTCATCCTCTGAAACGCGGTCCCATAGCGATTTTGAGCTGGTGCTAATGATGGGTTCGGCTATAGGGGACCTTGGAATGGACGGCTGGGCAGGGGAAGGTGCGGGTACTTGTTCTGGTTCGGGGGTGGGTGCTACTGGTGCTGGTGCTGGGGCTGATGGTGCAGGTACTGACTCTGTGGTTGGCGCTGGGGCTGGTGCTGGTACGGGTACTGGGGAGGGTGCAGCTGGATATACTGGGGGCTGAGGAGGGCTGTCTGGCTGATGTGGCTCACTGGGGGAACCTGGAGGTGGCCGGTGCAGGCTGAGGAGAGGGGGAATCACGTCTCCAAATCTCCACCCGGATGGTGGACTCATACTCAAATCCGCCCCCTCGGGCGCTAAGTATTCGAGCACACGCATGACGTTAAACAACATGCGCTGCTCGGCTGATGCTTCCTCAGGCGCCTCCTCAGCCTCGGTCCTTGGGAGCTTTCCGGGTGCACGAGGGGGAGAATCCTCGATGGAAATGGTGACTGGCTCCCTTTGTGGTGCACGGGCCCTCTGGTGCGCTCCAGTCTGCGCGCGGGTCCTCGTCCTCCTCCATCTCCTGCGCGGCCGCTGCGCCCTGCGCACTGCTTTCTGCTCTTGGCCGCGGCACCCTGATCTGCAGCATGTGGGCGCGGTCCAGCGGGACAGCCGGTACCATTGTGTGCTCTGGCACCTCGGGCTCTCCATGTAACGCCCGCAGCAGGTGCGTAATTATCCCTCCACAGGTCAGCGGTCCCCTCGCGCTGACCCGGCTCCAGTGGACCACCATGTCCGAAACAAATGGCACCCTCCTTCCGTAATACAGCCCCTTCAAGATGTCCAAGTCCAGGAGGTTGATCTTTGGCGCACCATTAAATCGCCCGATGACTGCATAAGCGACCAGGCGCCACAGGTAGAACATCCATGGGTCACGCAGCTCGCGTCCCCTGCTGCGCCCCGCGGCAAAGACTGGCCCGGTCGCCATCTCGCGCCAAGCCTCCTGATTGGTGTGCATGTCCAAGTCCTCCTCGCGCACCTTCGCGAACCTCAGTGTGCGCTTCAGCCTCTTAGTTGAGGCAATGTACCAGACGCCCCTATGTCTGTACCTGATCTCCCGGTTGTCCGCCTCTAGCGACGCTAAAAAATCGCACGTATCCTCCTTGTCTGATGCGCTGTTGAGTTCCAACAGCGCCTCCCAGCCTGCTAACGCCAGCCTCTCCACAACGAGGTCCTCCAAACCGACCTCGCGCAGGAAGTCCCTGCTAATGTACGGAGTCCCGTACATGTCCTGCCTCAGAAATGCTGCGTTCCTGCTGGCGAAAACAGCTGGGGTCTCTTGGTCCGCGGCAGGCTGCATTGTGGCTGGGGTGCTCGGTCAACGCTGGTCAACACTCCTCAAACACTTCAAAAAATCCAAACTCCTCCGAATCCACTGAAACTTTCACCAAAGGAGCGCCTACTGCCTGCCTACAAAACCCTCGAAACACCACTCCAATCGGTGCACTCTAACCTGGTGCGATTTCAAAACCCTAGAGCACTCCTCCGTACAAAACCCTACTGGAATCGTGCTCAGATCTGGAGGAAAGGTTACCTAGGGGTAGTGCGGCCGTGTGGTCCTTGAATCTGTCTACACTGAAGCTGGGATGAGCGCCGGACAGCGGGTGGAGGTGTGAAGGCGGGAGCTGCTGGTAACGGTCGAGTGAGAAAAAGTGCTGAAAATTTCTAAGTCCTGCCCTTATATACCCCTCTGGCTGGCGCAGCTGTCCTGCGCACTGTTGCTCGACTAAAAACTAGAAGTCCTAAACTAACTAAAAGACAATAGAAAAACTAAAAGAAAAACATGTAAAAACGAGTCGGGTTACCTCCCGACAAGTGCCTTTGTTTAACGTCGTTGGCTCGACTGTACCTCGTTACGTGCCAGTGACCTCCCCCACTCTTGCTCCTGAGTGACCCTGCGCTTGTGCATGTGTTGTGTTCTTCTTGGTCCTGCGCAAAGGGTGAGAAGGATAGCCAACATGGATAATATGTGAGAAGTCTGCAGTAACGAGGGTAGATGAAGAGGAAGAAGAAATGTGAGCAATAGTGTCCAGTTCTCCCTCTGGTGCATCTGGTGGTGCCTCTGGCGCGGCAGTTGGCGCATCTGTTATTACTGGTTCTGCCAACTCAATGTCGCACGTTGTACCATCCCAAGGTTCTCCGAGATACCGTTTGACTCTCTGCCCATTCACCTGAAAACGATGCCGGTGCTCGTTTTCTAATTCGATTGTTCCATAGGGGAAAACCTTGATGACTGTGTACGGTCCAGTCCATTTGCTGCGCAGCTTTCCAGGCATGAGCTTCAGGCGTGATGAGAATAATAATACCTGGTCTCCTGGCTCAAAAGTGCGTCTGAGGATATGCTTGTCATGAAATGCCTTTGTCCGCTCCTTGTAATCGCGCAGTCCCTCATAGGCATCCAGGCGCAGCTCTTCTAATTCACTCAGCTCAAACGCGCGCTCGTTTCCAGCCTCATCTAAGTTCAGGTTGCAAATGCGTAAGGCCCAATATGCTTTGTGCTCTAGCTCTACTGGCAAGTGGCATGCTTTTCCGTAGACCAACCGAAACGGTGAAGTCCCGATGGGTGTCTTATGCGCAGTGCGGTATGCCCACAACGCGTCGTCCAGGCGCTGGCTCCAATCTTTGCGCGATGGTCTCACAGTCTTTTCTAGGATGCGCTTGATCTCTCTGTTGGAAACCTCGGCCTGTCCATTTGTCTGAGGATGATAAGCAGTGGACGTCTTGTGGCGCACCCCATAATGCTTGAAAACTTGCGCCACGATCCTGTTGCAAAAGTGCGTCCCCTGGTCGCTGATGATTGCCTTAGGCACCCCGTACCTGCAAAAGATGTTAGTTTTCAGAAACTCAGCAACCGTCTTACCATCATCCTTCCGCGTGGCCTTAGCTTCGACCCATTTGGAGACATAGTCCACTGCCACTAATATGTACTCGTATCCTGCAGACGGAGGAAATGGCCCCATGAAGTCAATTCCCCATATATCAAACACTTCATCCACTAGAATTGGCGTCTGCGACATCCCATTGCGCGCTGATATGCCTCCTGTGCGCTGGCACCTGTCACAATTCCTGCAATAGTCATATGCGTCTCTAAACAGGTGCGGCCAATAAAATCCGCAGTCCAGGACCTTCCCGCTGGTGCGCTTGGGACCAAAGTGTCCTCCACATGCGTGCGCATGACAAAACATCAAAACAGAGTTAAATTCATGGTCAGGCACGCAGCGCCTTAATATCTGATCAGGTCCTATTCTAAGCATATAAGGATCATCCCAAAGATAATGTTTGGACTCATGTTTCAATCTCATGCATTGCGT
The DNA here is from genome assembly GCA_963678935.1 of Umbilicus rupestris. NCBI lineage: Eukaryota > Viridiplantae > Streptophyta > Magnoliopsida > Saxifragales > Crassulaceae > Umbilicus > Umbilicus rupestris. The sequence goes on along the minus strand of OY787613.1, from coordinate 3,622,017 downwards.
TTTATTGAAATGCGGAGGGAACGTACCTGTGACCAGGTAATTCGCAATGTGCGCATACCATGGTACCTTACCTGTCAGCGCCATCAGATGCTCGTCAGGAAATGTCTCAGTGATCTGCCCTGGCTCCTCCTCCTTCACGATCCTGCTCAGGTGGTCAGCAACTGTATTCTCCGTGCCCTTCTTGTCTTTGATTTCCAAGTCGAATTCCTGAAGTAGGAGCACCCAGCGCATCAGGCGCGGCTTAGTTTCCTTCAAGGACATCAGGTAACGAATGGCTGCGTGGTCTGTGTATATGATGACCCTGGCGCCTAGAACGTATGCACGGAACTTCTCTAGCGCAAACACAATTGCCAGAAGCTCCTTCTCCGTGGTGGTGTAGTTCCTCTGCTCAGCGTCCAGTGTGCGCGATGCATAATAGATGGCGTGCGGTTTCTTGTCCACTCGCTGCCCCAGGACTGCACCTACTGCATAATCGCTTGCGTCGCACATCAGTTCAAATGGCAGGTTCCAGTTTGGTGCGCGCATCACTGGCGCACTGGTCAGCGCCTCCTTAAGCTTATCAAATGCGGCCCTGCACTCATCAGTAAAATTGAAGCACACATCTTTTTGCAAGAGGTTAGACAGGGGAATACAAATTTTAGAGAAGTCTTTGATAAAACGCCTGTAAAACCCAGCGTGTTCTAAGAATGACTTCACGTCGCGCACGCTAGTGGCATAAGGTAGATTAGAAATAAGGTCTATCTTAGCCTTGTCTACCTTGATCCTCTCCTCTGAGATGATGTGTCCTAGCACTACACCATGCGTTACCATGAAATGACATTTTTCATAATTAAGCACTAGGTTCTTAGAAATGCAGCGCGCCAAGACCTTATCTAGATGAGTTAAACACGCATCAAAGGTACCTCCATATACAGTAAAGTCATCCATGAACACTTCTATGCATATACCAATCATATCAGAAAAAATGCTCATGACAAGGCGTTGGAACGTACCTGGCGCGTTGCACAGCCCAAATGACATGCGCCGAAACGCAAATGTACCGAACGGGCAGGTGAACGTGGTCTTCTCCTGATCCTCCGCAGCTATGGGTATCTGATTGTACCCTGAATATCCGTCCAAGAAACAAAAATAGGGCTTACCTGCTAATCGATCCAGCATCTGATCCATGAAGGGTAGCGGGAAATGGTCTTTGCGCGTGACTGCGTTAAGCTTCCTGTAGTCGATGCACATGCGCCATCCAGTCTGAATGCGCTTGGGAACTAGCTCGCCCTGCGCATTTTCCTCCACTGTGATTCCTCCCTTCTTAGGCACAACGTGCACTGGACTGACCCATTTGCTGTCCGAGATGGGGTAAATGACTCCTGCGTCAAGCAACTTTAAGATCTCCTTTTGTACTACCTCTATCATGTTTGGGTTTAACCTGCGCTGAGCCTCCTTGGATGGTTTGGCACCATCTTCCAACAGAATTCTATGCATGCATACGTCTGGGCTCACACCGCGCAGATCTGCCAGTGTCCATCCTATAGCGCGCTGGTTCCTGCGCAGCACCTGCTGTAAGCGCACTTCCTACTCCTCTTCTAATCCTTTCTTTATGATTACTGGCAGGGTGTCCTCATTTCCCAAGAAAATGTACTTGAGGTGCTCTGGCAGTTGCTTCAGCTCGACCTTGGGTGCCTGTTCAATAGAGGGCAAGATTTTATTGGCAGTGCAAATATGAACTATATCGTGTACCTGATTGAATGCTGGTTCAGCACTGCTCAATTCTTCCTCCTGCTCCTCCAACTCTGCCTGTGCCAGTGGCTCTGGTCCTATTGTTGCGCTTGCGCATTGCGCATCTGTGACTAAATCGTCTAAGTTGTCCATTGCGTGCACTGTGGCGTCCTCGTGTGGGTGCTGCATCCCCTTGAATATATTGAAATGGATCTCTTCGCCATCTACCTCCATGGAGAGCGTGCCCCTCCACACGTCTATCTTCGTGCGCGCGGTCATAAGGAAAGGTCTGCCCAGTAGGATCTGCGCACTGCTAGTGCTTGATTCCCCCTCCATTTCTAGCACATAAAAATCTGCTGGGAACACCAGCTCTCCTACTCGCACAAGAACATCCTCTATCATGCCTGCAGGTTGTTTGCAAGACCGATCTGCTAGTTGAATGGTGAGACCTGCAGGCTTTAGTGGTCCAAGGCGCAATGTCGCATATAGGGAATAAGGTAACAAATTGATAGATGCGCCTAAGTCAATCATGCAGTTGCTCACTGTGGTCTTACCTAAAGTGCAAGGGATAGTGAACGTACCTGGGTCTCGGCACTTAGGTGGTACCTTATGTTGCACGATGGCTGAGGCTTGCGCATTTAGCATTACCTGCGCGCATTCGCCTTTCCTCCTCTTGTTTGTGCACAGCTCCTTTAAAAACTTGGAGTACCTGGGAATCTGCCGAACTGCTTCGATAAGGGGAATGTTGATTTCCACCTTGCTGAATAACTCGTATAGCTCCTTGTCCAGCGCTTCCTTTCTAGCCGATGGTGCCTGCACAGGAAAAGGTGCAGGTATATTAGTGCGATTCGTGCCCTTGTCGTTTATTTGTGTTATACCTGGCACTTCGCCCTGCTGGCTTGTGGCTGGCGCTTCTTGCTCTGGTTGCGCAGTCTGTTCTGCTGGATCCGGGACTTGCGCAACTGGTTACGCGGGCGCCTTTGCGGTCTGCTCTGCTCCTATTGTGCGCCCAGTCCTCAGTGTTACTGCATTGACTCCTCCCTTGGGGTTCTGAATCACTTGCGAAGGCAGGTTGCCATCGCTCTTTTTCAGCTCATATACCGTGGTTGCGATCTGTGATAGCTGCTTTTCAATGGACTCGAACCTCTTGTCATACTTCTCGTCATTCTTGCGTACTGTGTCTGCTAGCTGCCCCACGATATCTTCCAAAGATCGCCTTGGTTGCTGGTTGTTATGTGCTGGTGCGTCAGTGCGGCGATGCGGTGGATTGTAGGGCGCAGCTTGTTGCGTCTGCTGTGGCGCGCGCTGATCTGTGGACTGCCTCTGGAAATTGTTCTCCTCCTTCCATCTGAATCCATTTGCTGCCAGTCCAAAGCGCGGCTGATTCTGCCTCGGTGGCCCTCTGTTATCCCATCCTCCAAGAGCATTGACATCTCCAGTTTCTTCAAATAGTGTGGGACATTCATCAGTCTTGTGCTCGGCTGATCTGCAGAATTCACATACCTTTGGCGCAACTGGTGGTGCGCTCTGCGCACTTATCAACTTCTGCAGCATGGCCTTCATTTCCTTGATCTCAGCGCTTGTTTCTACCTGATGCACAGAACGAGTACGACTATTTTCAAGTGTTAGCTGATGTCGTACCTGACCAGCAGAGTCTTCTATCAGCTGCCATGCGTCCTCTGGGTACATGTTGCAAATGTCGCCTCCTGCGCATGCGTTCAATAATCTCAGCTCCATGGGCAGCAATCCATTCAGGAAGTTCTCTATCAGCACATTCTGGGGTAGGCCATGATTGTAGCAGTTGGCCTCAAGCTCCCTGAAACGCTCGTAATATTCTGACAGTGACTCCCCTGCGCTCTGCCTTGGCGCGGCCAGTTCTCTTCTGAGTAGCGCGATCTTTGCTGCGGGGTAGAATTTGTCCAGGAACTTCTTCTACAGCTGCTCCCATGTGTGAATTGATCCGGCTGGTAAGTTCATCAACCAATGTCTGGCTGTGTCACACAACGAAAATGGGAATGCCTTCATCTTCAGCGCCTCATCGCTCTCCCCTTCGGTCTTCATGTTCTCACATATGACTAGGAACTCTCGCACATGCTTGACTGGATTTTCATTGTGCATCCCGTGAAACTTGGGCATGTGATGGATGAGCGAGCTCCTTAGCTCGAAATGACCGTCTGGTGGAAGCACGATGCACCATGGCTGGTTAACAGTGATAGGGGCTGACATCTCGCGCACTGTTCTGCGTCGCGCAGCTTGTCGCGCGGGTGGCGCATTGTACAATTCAGTGGCCATCCTTGCTTCAACCTCGCGTTGCACTTCCTCTCTGAACAGGGCTGCGCGGTTATGTGCTCTTGCTTCCTCTGGGGTTCTGTCCCCCAAGTTGTCCCCAACGACACTGTTATCCTCCATAACCTGTTCTATATCTCAAAGAAAACGAAATTAAAAGATAACTAATGCTGCTGCGTCTGTCAGTGCGCAACTAGAATCTGCGCAGCGCAACTGTTTCAAGGTTGTGCAGGCTAATGGTGATTGCGCGCTGTCAGAAACAACAACGAGAAAATAAAACAAACTGAAATAACTAATTACTAAAAGGAAAACGTAAACTAGCTAGAACTTAGCTGTGTTGCTCCCCGGCAACGGCGCCAAAATTTGATCGCGCGTCGTTGTGCGCGTCAAATTAATTCCTTCCTCTTCCACTAGTACAGCGGTTAAGTAAGGGTCGATCTCCAGAGGGAGCAAGTAGTTCAGTTCTAGCCAGTGACCTACACTTACGAAGATTGGGGGGTGAGTGCGCGAGTAAACAGTGGTATCGTAACGCAGGAACTTGCACTAGACGTGCGCAGGCAGTAGAGATTAAGTACTATGACTATGAGAAGTATCGGCGCAGACAATCCTCCATGAGTGTATTCCTTATCATTGACTCTAAACAACAAACAACTACGAATCCGATCAAGGTAGTAATTACCTATCCTAGCGCGTTACTCCTAGTTGGCACCGTCAGGCTATTCAACTAGTTTAACAAACAACAACAAGCAACAAGAGTAAGATTGCGGTTCAAGGCTTCCCCTACTCATGCAACAAGCTGCCAGTAATGTGCACAGAATTAATATAAGCAAGCAAGTTATGCATTAAGTGCAAGTCTCAAAGGAAATACTCATAGATTCATGTCCAACCGATACTAAGCGTTTAGCTAGACATGCTAGTGATAAACATCATAGAATAAGGTCTAATGTATCTGAGAAACAAGTAGCAAACAGTGCGTGCAGTATGTCTCTCGGCTGGCGCAGTTGGCTGGCGCAAGTCCTCTCAACAAGTCCGTGTGTTTTCCAGTCCTGGTGCGCAGTGCCTCCTTGGTGTACGAACTGTGCCGCGGTGTCGAATGTATGAATCTCTTTTTAACCCTAGCCTCCTCCTCTTCTTTATATACTGCTCAGAGGTTCACTCTTGGCAACTTCCAAATCTGGTCGTGTCAGGATTTGGAAACACCATCATTTGCGCCTGGCGCACGGCATACTGCTTAGCGCATTGGTCGGTGCAACTCTGCTGTCTCTCGCCATTTCTTCTGTTTGCGCCGCTAGCTCCGCAGGCTGTGTGCTGCGCGTCCTAAACGCTGCCTGTTAGCGCGTATCCGACTTAGGCCCTTGTTTTGTCCTGAAATACAAAAACACTGAAAACCAGTAATCTTGTACATAAAATAATGCAAAACAAGCACGGGGTTATGATCTAAATAATGCGTATAAATAGGCTCTATTAGCAGCGCTCGTGGAATCGTTCGAACGGCTCGGCAGAAGGCTTTGGAGCGACGCGGACAAATTGTGCTTCAGCTGTGTGTTACAGCAGTTGCTACAGCAACCCTGCTGAGTGAGTGTAGTTTAGAATAGGCTGAGTTCTTTGAGAAGTCTGAAGCTATTCTAGATTGACATTTGTATAAGGTGTGCAGACACAAGTCAGAGCCTGTTCTGACTATGTCCAGTGATCCACACAAGGTTGAGTAGCATAGGTTGCGTGGAGTTGTAACCGAGTGTACTTGGAGACCTTTGTGTTTAGTGGATTGAGGACTGGAGAATAGTCCTCCCCAGACGTAGGCAGTTGGCCGAACTGGGTGAACAAACTTCTGTCTTGTTCATTGTTTGCTGAGACATTTTTCGAGTGAACAAGAGTGTGCTGGAGCAACTGCTTGTTCACAAAATCTGTCTAACTGAGACGTTGCGAATTTTAGCTTTCCATCACACAACTGACTTATACTCAGCAAGTTGGCTTGAAGGCCTTCCGCAAGGAACACTTTGTCAATTGTGGGCATCCCTTGAACAGATAATGTACCTTGACCAATGACCTTTCCTTTTGTCCCATCACCAAATGTAATAAATCTCCCTTCCAGGTTCTGTACATCGGTCAGATAGCTGGCTTCTCCTTTAATGTGGGCTGAACAACCACTGTCAAAGTACCACCGGTCCTTCTCATGGTGAGAAGATGAGTTGTATGCGATGTAGCAATGGTTGTTATGAAATTTTGAGATAGGCACGGAGCTTCTCAAGCGATATTTTGCAAGAAATGTGGGGCACTTTCTCTGGATGTGGCCTTGAGCTTTGCAAAAGTAGCAGATACGCTTGTCCTCTATCCAACGCTTATTAAATCTGTGACTGGGATGAACACTATTAGCATAATTTGGATTTTTAGCTTGAACAAACACAGTCTTACCACAAGTTTTCTGATGTTCATAGCCCAGACCAAGACTTCCACTATTCGAGCGTTGAGCACCCAAAATCAAATCAAGTTTCTTCGTCCCATTGTTCAACATACTGACATACTTTCTTATTCTTGACAATTCAGCCACTGCTTCTGAGTGTTCCAGTTTCTCCTTGTCCAGTGCTGTTTGCAGTCTCTTAGCTATCTCAGACAGCTCATATTTCTCAGCTTTAAGCTTACCACTTGTTTGGATAGTTTGGAATTAGCTTTCACTGCTTCTCCCCACTGTTCATAAAACGCCTTGTATTTTCAGCAACTGTTTCTTTGGTGATTTCTGTGTCTGTATTACTGTCACTATAACTGTCTGATTCTGGTTGTTCTGGTTCAGTGCTCGAAGCATTTGTCATGGTTGTAAGAGCCAGATAATTTGATTCTTCCTCTTCTGTTTCAGACTCCTCCGACTCAGCATCATCCCATCCAGCCAGAACAACCCTTTTCTGTTTCTTAAGAGTAATGGCGCATTTTGCTTGGATGTGTCCAAAGCCTTCACATTCTCGACACAGAATTCCTTTGCCTTTTTCTCGTTTCGGTGATAGTTAGTTCGAGACAGAAATAATATGCAGAATAGTAAACGACACAAGATATGTTTCCCCTGTTCGGCTCACCAAGCCTACTCGGGAGGGTTGCTCTGAACCCCAAGTAAGAATCACTTCATAAATATAAGATCAATTACAATAGTTCTTTAAGTAACTAATCCCCGACCGTTACCACTATTCAACTGACTTGATGTGAGTGCGTCTGACTCCCTCAGACGGAGATCCACCTCTTCTCACCTCTATTTGCCTCTCGCAAATCGGTAATTCTCTTCCCGAGAATATTAGACATGTAACGGAGTTTGTTCAATACTATTCTGCAGTTTCCGGCGATGAAGCTTTTGCTCTTTCGAGTTTCTGGCCAACTCTGATGATGATCGCACGTCAATTGCTCTGACCTGCCTCTGTTTGATTGTCTTAGCTTTCGTGGTGCCTCACTCCAATCTCCCAAGATGCATAAATAGAGTAGATGCACCTTTAGCCTTACTTTTGGAAAGTAGATAATATTCAATTATACTTTCCATATCCGGAGCGGATCTAATCTTTGTAGCACATAATCTGGGAAAATATTGTCATCGAATATCTCAGAATATATCTTTGTTGTCGCAAGTATATTTGCAGATCTCATTCGCAGAATATTTCCTGATCTTCGACTGAGCTTATTGCAGGGCCTGTCTGAACAGCTACTGTCTCACCTTCTGTTCCAGCCTTGTCAGTTTGTACCATTTGCCAAAACATGCCATATATATCCATGGGCCACAAGATTTAACATCTTAGATGAGTAGGAGATCGATGTGTTTTGTGTGCATAAGATTTGCTACATGCTTTGGTAATGTCACAAATGATTTAGCATCTTACTTTCCGCTTGACTTGTGCATAAACTTGTTCGGGACGAACTAGACTTAAGTGTGGGGGGTTTTCATGTACGGACAATTAACCTTATATTTGTCCGCATTTTCCCTTTACTTCTTGTTTGTTCCGTTATTTTATAAAGTCGTTTGATGTTTTCTTTGTCCATTTCAGGTTGAAAAGATGTATTACAGGATATGAAGTGGCCCGAAGAAAATCCGGATGAATTCCGGTTGATCGAGAGCAAAAACGAGCAAAAGACAAAAGTGATTTGCCCAAGGTAGATTTGATTGGACCAGGGGGTGCACGAATCACTTGTGATTCGACCAACCGTGGTCGAATCAACCTCCCTGCTGTCCGGATCAGAAATGACTCGAGGAGAATTCGCCCGAGACCAAATCTGGGCAGACTGACCTGTTCATCGTCGAAGGCTTGCCGAGCGCATGGTTCTTATCCGATTGAGGCGTGCTATAGCCTATTGGAAAGATAATTCGAAAGGCTACAACTTCTTAGTTTATATCAAGACGTAATTTGAAAGTTTAAAAAGTCATTCGCGCACTAAAAAGATGATTTGCACAAGAGGAATTCAGGCAGGGCGAATCAAAAGTGATCTGCCCAAGGAAAAGTGATTCACCCAGCCATGAAACACACTGAGACTTTGATTTGGATACTCTACACGAATCAACTCAAAATTGAAAAAACCCTCCGGCGTGATAATGTAGTATGGCAGTTGACAATGCAGTATGACAGTGTTTGACAAAACCAGCACAAGTGAACAAGGAGTTGCTACAGCACAAGTAAACAAGCAGTCCAGCAGAAGTGAACTAGCAGCAGCTGCAGCAGGGGATGCTACAGCAGGAGCTTGTTCAACTGGCTACATCATCTGTCTGAGAAGCAGCATCAACCTGGGCGTGTCTAGAAGGGCTGGAAACTCTACGGAGAGCATCTGAAGAATTTCTAATATGCTGTGGAGTTTTTTTTTTTTCAGTGAGGTTTACTAGTAAGAGAAGGAGATTTGCATTGGAGATAAAAATCAAATCTAACCTCCTAGATTTTAAGAGATAATTGTTCTCTTTGGGACATTGCCTAAACCTAGACATTGCTTAAAGCTGGTGCTGCTATTTAAGAAGAAGAGGTTCAGAGCAGAATGATTGATCGAAGCTGAGGGATACACACTCGCATACACGGAATTCAGAGAGAGTATTCTTGGTGTGCGACGGACATTTTCTTTGATCATCACCCGAGAGCAGAGCGTGAGCGCAGAGCTGTGGTGATAGAAGCAGAAGGGAATCAGGACTTGCAGAGTCTGATTCGAGCTTGATCTGGAAGCCAATTCAGAGCTTGGTGCTTGTTGGTTGATCATGGGCAGCCGCGGAAGAACTGACGGGTGTGTGACTCGGTCGAGTGTCTAAGCGGTGTTTCTCGCTAGTGGCAGGTGGTCACTGAGTGAGGGGGAGTATTCTAGAGTGTGCAGCGCTCGTGGAATTGTTCGAACGGCTCGGCAGAAGGCCTTGGAGCGACGCGGACAAATTGTGCTTCAACTGTGTGTTACAGCAGTTGCTACAGCAACCCTACTGAGTGAGTGTAGTTTAGAATAGGCTGAGTTCTTTGAGAAGTCTGAAGCTATTCTAGATTGACATATTGTAGAGGGTGTGTAGAAACAAGTCAGAGCTTGTTCTTATTGTGTTGAGTGATCCACACAAGGTTGAGTAGCATAGGTTGCGTGAGTTGTAACCGAGTGTACTTGGAGACATTTGTTTTGAGTGTATTGAGGACTGGAGAATAGTCCTCCCCAGACGTAGGCAATTGGCCGAACTGGGTGAACAAACTTCTGTCTTGTTCATTGTTTGCTGAGACAATTTCCGAGTGAACAAGAGTGTGCTGCAGCAACTGCTTGTTCACAAATCTGTCGAACTGAGACACTGCGAATTTCAATTGGTAGCAGAGCAGGAGCTCAAGACACAGAGTAAAAAGATCCTACAGTGTCTCTGAAAAAGCCACGACAATGAAGGAAGGACAGAGTACAAGCAGACCCCCATTGTTGGAAGAAAGCAACTATGGATATTGGAAGGCTAGGATGAAAGCTTTTCTCAAGGCCATTGATGAGAAGACCTGGAGAGCAATAGTGGTCCAGTGGTCTCCCCCAATCACCATGGATGAACAAGGAGTCACACGGATAAAGCCTGAAGAACAATGGACTACTGAAGAGGGAGCTGCAGCAACTGGTAATTCAAAGGCCCTGAATGCAATTTTTGCTGCAGTTGATGCTAACAATTTCAGGTTGATATCGAATTGTGACATGGCCAAACAAGCGTGGGAAATTCTGCAAACTGCACATGAAGGAACTGATAGAGTGAAGCTGTCAAGACTCCAGATCATTGCCACACAGTTTGAGAATCTGAGAATGCTGGAAGAGGAGACTATCATTGGGTTTAATGCTAAACTCTGCGATCTTGCAAATGAAGCCCATGCCCTTGGTGAACCTATCCCCGAAGAGAAGCTGATCAGAAAGGTTCTCAGATCGCTGCCCACAAAATTTGACATGAAAGTGACGGCCATTGAAGAAGCTCAAAATGTCAGATTCATGAGGTTGGAAGAGTTGATGGGGTCTCTCAAACAATTTGAGATGAAGCTGGTCAAAGAAAACATCAGTGCTAAGGACAAGGATGTTGGTCTAAAAGCTGAAGCAGAATTCAAGAAGCCAATTCCAGAAGATCAGCTGAGTATGCTTGTTAAGAACCTTGGAAAGCTTCTGAAGAACATGGAATCCAGAACCGGGAAAAGCTCTTCCTCGCGAAAACAGTTCAGAAGGGGCCGTGAAAGTAACAGACAAGGGAAGGAACCGGCTCAAAATGAAGAAGAAAAGAAAGAAATGAAGAAGGGAGTCCAATGCTGGAACTGTGCAGGCTACGGTCATCGACAAATCAACTGCACTAGCAAACCGATGAAAAAGTGGGCTCTCTCTGCCAGTGGAAGTGAAGATGAGAAAGAGTTGAGTGAAGATGAATGCAACTTGGCCAGATACAGGTCTGTCAGAAGAAGCAGAAAAACACAAGGAAGATTGAACCAGAACTTGCTACAGCAACCTCTGTATCACTGTAACAAGAGAGCTTCAAAGTATAAAAAATGTTATAGCTGCGGTCGCAAAGGTCACATAAAAAGAAACTGTTTCTCAGCTCATGCCAGAGTAGCTTCAGCCAGGAAATCTGTCAGACAGAATCATGCGCAGACTCAGCTCCTTGCTCTAGTCAGCACGGCTAGCACCTCGGACAAGATAAGCTGGTACTTTGACAGTGGTTGTTCAGGACATATGACAGGAGAAAGATCCTTCTTGAAAAACATTACACCCTGTTTGGAACAACGTGTGAAGTTTGGGAACGGTCTAAAAGGAAGAGTTCTGGGAAGAGGAACTTTGGCAGTTGAAGGAATGCCGAGCCTGAGCAATGTTCTTCTAGTGGAAGGACTAAAGGCAAATCTCATAAGCATTAGTCAGCTGTGTGATGGGACTAAACATGTAAAATTTACAAAAGACTCATGCAAAGTCCTCGACAAATCTGGAAAATGTATAATGGAAGGAGCCAGATCAAAGAGCAACTGTTATCTTCTCAATGTGAGTTCAAACTCACCGATTCAGAAATGTTTGCTGACAAAGGCCGAGGAAATGACTCTATGGCACAGAAGGATGGGGCATGTTAACCTGAGAACTCTGAAGAGAATTGCTACAGAAGGTCTAGTCAGAGGAATACCGCTGCTAAAAGGGGAGACAGACTCTATCTGTGGTGACTGTCAGATTGGGAAACAAAAGAAGGCTTCGCATCCAAGAGTCAAAGATATTGGTACCACCAGGCCTCTACAGTTGATTCACATGGATCTGATGGGACCAAAGGAAGTCGAGAGTCTGGGCAGGAAAAGGTATGCATTTGTCTGTGTTGATGACTACTCTAGATTCACCTGGATAGATTTTATCAGAGAAAAATCAGACACTGTGAGAGTCATTGTGTCACTGGTGTCTCGTTTAGAGCAAGAAAAAAACCTCAGAATCAGCAGCATTCGCAGTGATCATGGCAGGGAATTTGAAAACAAAGATATGGATGATTTCTGTCGACAAAGGGGTATCTCACATCAGTACTCCTCTCCCATTACTCCTCAGCAGAATGGTGTAGTGGAACGAAAGAATCGAACAATCCAAGAAATGGCCAGAGTTATGATCCATGCTAAGAGGGTTCCCCTGAAATTCTGGGCAGAGGCCATGAATACTGCATGTTACATCATCAATAGAGTCACCTTACGGAGAGGAACCAACCAGACCTGCTATGAGCTCTGGAATCAGAAGAAGCCCACAGTTAAATACTTTCATGTCTTTGGAAGTGACTGTTTTATTTTAAGAGATCGGGAGTATAGGCAGAAACTAGACCCAAAAAGTGATCCTGGTCTGTTTCTGGGTTACTCAACAAACAGCAGAGCCTATCGAGTCTACAACCAGCGGACACATACAGTAATGGAATCCATAAATGTTGTTGTCAACGATGCTGAAGAAATTCCTCCCCCTGATACTGTCACTAGTGATGAAGACTCTGATCTTGAGGAGGAGTCTGTCAGACAGAACAGAAGTGAACAAGCTGTTGCCCCAGAAGATGCTACAGCAAGTGCTGAAGCAGAAAATCCAGATGTGCAATTGGAAAGCTTGTCTGAAGATGTGAACTCTCAGATTTCTAATCCTCCCTCAAGGCAGCCTCCGAAGAAGATTCAGAAGAATCATCCCTTGACAAATGTTATTGGAGACCCGTCAGAAAGAAGAAGAACCAGAAGCCATGCTTATCTTAATACATGTTTTATGTCCAGCATTGAACCCAAGAATTTCAAGGAAGCCATGAGTGATGAATTCTGGATATTGGCGATGCAGGAAGAATTAGCAGAGTTTGAAAGACATGATGTTTGGGATCTGGTAGACAGACCAAATGGAGTAAATATTATAGGCACAAAGTGGGTGTTCAAAAACAAAACTGATGAAAAAGGCAACATTACAAGAAATAAAGCCAGACTGGTTGCCCAGGGATATTCTCAGATTGAGGGTCTAGACTTTGAAGAAACATTTGCTCCAGTGGCTCGCCTAGAGGCCATCCGACTTCTTTTAGCAATGTCTTGTTTCATGGGGTTCAAACTATATCAAATGGATGTTAAAAGTGCGTTCCTGAATGGAGGCCTCTCTGAAGAAGTCTATGTCTCTCAGCCAAAAGGTTTTGAAGATCCTCATCACCCAAAGCATGTATATAAATTGAAGAAAGCCTTATACGGACTGAAACAGGCTCCTTGGGCATGGTATGAGAGGTTGACAGTGTTCTTAGAAAAACATGGCTACAAACGAGGGGGAGCTGACAAAACTTTATTTGTCAAAAGAACCCAGTCAGATGTGATTATTGCTCAAATATATGTGGATGATATAGTCTTTGGATCAAAGTCTCAGCACCTGGTGAAGCAGTTTGTGAATCACATGCAGCAAGAATTTCAAATGAGCATGGTTGGAGAACTGTCATACTTCCTTGGTCTGGAGATTTCTCAGAAAGAAGATGACATCTTCATTGCTCAAAGCAAATACAGCAAGAACCTTGTGCAGAAATTCCAGCTAGATAAGGCCAGTCATAAACGCATGTTAAAGCCATTAAAGATGAGCACGGTATGGAAGTAAGTCAAACTATCTCCAGAAGTATGATTGGGAGCTTGCTATACCTGACTGCCAGCCGCCCTGACATTTCATTTGCAGTAGGAGTCTGTGCCAGATTTCAAGCTTGTCCCAAAGATAGCCACCTGCAGTTGGTCAAGCACATCATTCGGTATGTTGGAGGAACTGTGAACTATGGCTTATGGTATACTAAGGACACAAATGCTAATCTGGTAGGATACAGTGATGCAGACTGGGCAGGATGCTCAGAGGACAGGAAGAGCACTTCGGGAGGGTGCTTCTTCCTAGGAAATAACCTGGTCTCTTGGTTCAGCAGGAAACAGAACAGCATTTCTCTATCCACTGCCGAGGCTGAATACATTGCTGCTGGGAGCTGCTGTGCACAAATGTTGTGGATGAAGCAAATGCTGAGTGAGTATGGGATTCCTCAAGATGAAATGACCCTCTACTGCGATAATATGAGTGCCGTCAGCATATCTAAGAATCCGGTTCAGCACAGCAGAACCAAGCACATTGACATTCGTCATCACTTCATCCGTGATCTAGTAGAGAAGAATATCATTGTACTACAGCATGTGGTGTCTGCCAAACAACTTGCTGATATCTTCACAAAAGCTCTGGATGCAGCCTGGTTCGAAGATCTGAGAGCTTCTCTGGGGCTCTGTGTTTTACCTCCATAGGACGGCTTGGAGACCGCCCCCTTGTCAGTTGTTCCAAAAAAGGGGAGGAGACGATGAGGAGAAAAAGGAGAGGTTGAGAAATTTCATTCTGGAAACAAATTCTCTAAGGTTTTGTCAAAATGCCAAGGGGGAGATTGACAATGCAGTATGGCAGTGTTTGAGAAAACCAGCACAAGTGAACAAGGAGTTGCTACAGCACAAGTAAACAAGCAGTCTAGCAGAAGTGAACTAGCAGCAGCTGCAGCAGGGGATGCTACAGCAGGAGCTTGTTCAACTGGCTGCATCATCTGTTTGAGAAGCAGCAGCAACCTGGGCGTGTCTAGAAGGGCTGGAAACTCTACGGAGAGCATCTGAAGAATTTCTAATATGCTGTGGAGTTTTTATTTCAGTGAGGTTTACTAGTCAGAGAAGGAGATTTGCATTGGAGATAAAAATCAAATCTAATCTCCTAGATTTTAGGAGATAATTGTTCTCTTTGGGACATTGCCTAAACCTGGACATTGCTTAAAGCTGGTGCTGCTATTTAAGAAGAAGAGGTTCAGAGCAGAATGATTGATCGAAGCTGAGGGATACACGAGTGCATACACGACGGACGTTTTCTTCGATCATCACCCGAGAGCAGAGCGTGAGCGCAGAGCTGTGGTGATAGAAGCAGAAGGGAATCAGGACTTGCAGAGTCTGATTAGAGCTTGATCTGGAAGCTAATTCAGAGCTTGGTGCTTGTTGGTTGATCAAGGGCAGCCGCGAAAGAACTGACGGGTGTGTGACTCGGTCGAGTGTCTAAGCGGTGTTTCTCGCTAGTGGCAGGTGGTCACTGAGTGAGGGGGAGTATTCCAGAGTGTGCAGCGCTCGTGGAATCGTTCGAACGGCTCGGCAGAAGGACTTGGAGCGACGCGGACAAATTGTGCTTCAGCTGTGTGTTACAGCAGTTGCTACAGCAACCCTGCTGAGTGGGTGTAGTTTAAAATAGGTTGTGTTCTTTGAGAAGTCTGAAGCTATTCTAGATTGACATATTGTAGAGGGTGTGCAGACACAAGTCAGAGCTTGTTCTGATTGGGTTGAGTGATCCACACATGGTTGAGTAGCATAGGTTGCGTGAGTTGTAACCGAGTGTACTTGGAGACCTTTGTTTTGAGTGGATTGAGGACTGGAGAATAGTCCTCCCCAAACGTAGGCAATTGGCCGAACTGGGTGAACAAACTTCTGTCTTGTTCATTGTTTGCTGAGACAATTTCCGAGTGAACAAGAGTGTGCTGCAGCAACTGCTTGTTCACAAATCTGTCGAACTGAGACACTGCGAATTTCAGCAGTGTTTGACAAAACCAGCACAAGTGAACAAGGAGTTGCTACAGCACAAGTAAACAAGCAGGCCAGCAGAAGTGAACTAGCAGCAGCTGCAGCAGGGGATGCTATAGCAGGAGCTTGTTCAACTGGCTGTTTCAACTGTCCGAGAAGCAGCAGCTACCTGAGCTTGCCTTGACGGGCTGGAAACTCTACGGAGAGCATCTGAAGATTTTCTAAAAAGCTGTAGAGTATTTTCCAGTAAGGTCTAGGAGTCAGAGAAGGAGATTTGCATTGTTGACAATTATCAAATCCAATCTCCTAGATTTTAGGAGATAATTGTTCTTTTTTTAGGACATTGCCTAAACCTGGTCATTGCTTAAAGCTGGTGCTGCTACTTAAGAAGAACGGGTTTAAAGCAGAAGGGTTGATCGAAGCTGAGGGATACACGAGTGCATACACGGAATTCAGAGAGAGTATTCTTGGTGTGTGACAGACGTTTTCTCCGATCATCACCCAAGAGCAGAGCGTGAGCGCAGAGCTGTGGTGATAGAAGCAGAAGGGAATCAGGACTTGCAGAGTCTGATTCGAGCTTGATCTGGATGCCAATTCAGAGCTTGGTGCTTGTTGGTTGATCAAGGGCAGCCGCGAAAGAACTGACGGGTGTGTGACTCGATCGAGTGTCTAAGCGGTGTTTCTCGCTAGTGGCAGGTGGTCACTGAGTGAGGGGGAGTATTCCAGAGTGTGCAGCACTCGTGGAATCGTTCGAACGGCTCGGCAGAAGGACTTGGAGCGACGCGGACAAATTGTGCTTCAGCTGTGTGTTACAGCAGTTGCTACAGCAACCCTGCTGAGTGAGTGTAGTTTAGAATAGGCTGTGTTCTTTGAGAAGTCTGAAGCTATTCTAGATTGACATATTGTAGAGGGTGTGCAGACACAAGTCAGAGCTTGTTCTGATTGGGTTGAGTGATCCACACAAGGTTGAGTAGCATAGGTTGCGTGAGTTGTAACCGAGTGTACTTGGAGACCTTTGTTTTGAGTGGATTGAGGACTGGAGAATAGTCCTCCCCAAACGTAGGCAATTGGCCGAACTGGGTGAACAAACTTCTGTCTTGTTCATTGTTTGCTGAGACAATTTCCGAGTGAACAAGAGTGTGCTGCAGCAACTGCTTGTTCACAAATCTGTCGAACTGAGACACTGCGAATTTCAGCAGTGTTTGACAAAACCAGCACAAGTGAACAAGGAGTTGCTACAGCACAAGTAAACAAGCAGGCCAGCAGAAGTGAACTAGCAGCAGCTGCAGCAGGGGATGCTATAGCAGGAGCTTGTTCAACTGGCTGTTTCATCTGTCCGAGAAGCAGCAGCTACCTGAGCTTGCCTTGACGGGCTGGAAACTCTACGAAGAGCATCTGAAGATTTTCTAAAAAGCTGTAGAGTATTTTCCAGTAAGGTCTAGGAGTCAGAGAAGGAGATTTGCATTGTTGACAATTATCAAATCTAATCTCCTAGATTTTAGGAGATAATTGTTCTTTTTTTAGGACATTGCCTAAACCTGGTCATTGCTTAAAGCTGGTGCTGCTACTTAAGAAGAACGGGTTTAAAGCAGAAGGGTTGATCGAAGCTGAGGGATACACGAGTGCATACACGGAATTCAGAGAGAGTATTCTTGGTGTGCGACGGACGTTTTCTCCGATCATCACCCAAGAGCAGAGCGTGAGCGCAGAGCTGTGGTGATAGAAGCAGAAGGGAATCAGGACTTGCAGAGTCTGATTCGAGCTTGATCTGGATGCCAATTCAGAGCTTGGTGCTTGTTGGTTGATCAAGGGCAGCCGCGGAAGAACTGACGGGTGTGTGACTCGGTCCAGTGTCTAAGCGGCGGTTCTCGCTAGTGGCAGGTGGTCACTGAGTGAGGGGGAGTATTCCAGAGTGTGCAGCACTCGTGGAATCGTTCGAACGGCTCGGCAGAAGGCTTTGGAGCGACGCGGACAAATTGTGCTTCAACTGTGTGTCACAGCAGTTGCTACAGCAACCCTGCTGAGTTGAGTGTAGTTTAGAATTGGCTGAGTCTTGAGAAGTCTGTAGCTATTCTAGATTGACAATTGTAGAGGGTGTGCAGACACAAGTCAGAGCTTGTTCTGATTGTGTTCAGAGCGTGAGTTGTAACCGAGTGTACTTGGAGACCTTTGGTTTGAGTGGATTGAGGACTGGAGAATAGTCTTCCCCAGACGTAGGCAATTGGCCGAACTGGGTGAACAAACTGCTGGCTTGTTCATTGTTTGCTGAGACAATTTCCGAGTGAACAAGAGTGTGCTGCAGCAACTGCTTGTTCACAAGTCTGCCTAATTGAGTCATTGTGAATTTCACGGCGCCTAGGGTTCCTCTCTTGGAAAAAAACCCTAAATTGCCAACTTGGAGAATTGTCAAGAATTCAGAGAAAACATCAACAATTGAAGATTCCACATCATCCCTTTACTCATTCCTTACTTCTCTACTACTCTACTACTTTACTTTTCCTTGTTGAAAAATTTCATTATGTTTTGTATTGAACTCACCATGAGTGAGTAGTCCCATAGTAGTAGGGATCCTTATGGATCCCTTAGGTTAGATTGGAATACAAAACATGCAATTTTATTATGAATGAGGTTTTTGATTGAAAATTCACATGCTTTATCTTCATGTTAATTTTATGCACATCAAGTGTTTAACGAAACGCATGAATGAATATGAATTAATAAAACACCTAAGGATGGAATGAGAATTGAACTTAGGTTGTTTATAAGATCAAGCATGTTTATTTTAGATAGCGTTTGTGCGCGAGAGTGACATTCGCATTCTATTAGGCTAAGCATAGAGCGGACTTTAGTTAACTATCAATAGACCGAGTGGTCTGGCTTTATTTCTTGTAATGTTTCCTTTTTCATCAGTTTTGTTTTTGAACACCCACTTTGTGCCTATAATATTTACTCCATTTGGTCTGTCTACCAGATCCCAAACATCATGTCTTTCAAACTCTGCCAATTCTTCCTGCATCACCATTATCCAGAATTCATCACTCATGGCTTCCTAGAAATTCTTGGGTTCAATGCTGGACATAAAACATGTATTGAGGTAAGCATGGCTTCTGGTTCTTCTTCTTTCTGACGGGTCTCCAATTACATTTGTCAGGGGATGATTCTTCTGAATCTTCTTCGGAGGCTGCCTTGAAGGAGGATTAGAAGTCTCAGAGTTCACATCTTCAGACATGCTTTCTAATTGTATATCTGGGTTTTCTGCTTCAGCACTTGCTGTAGCATCTTCTGGAGCCACAGCTTGTTCACTTCTGTTCGACAGACAGACACCTCCTCAAGATCAGAGTCTTCATCATCAGTGGCAGTATCAGAGGGAGGCACTTCTTCAGCATCGTTGACAACAACATTTATGGATTCCATTACTGATGTGTCCGCTGGTTGTAGACTCGATAAGCTCTGTTGTTTGTTGAGTAGCCCAAAAAAAGACCAGGATCACTTTTTGGGTCAAGTTTCTGCCTATACTCCCGATCTCTTAGAATAAAACACTCACTTCCAAAGACGTGAAAGTATTTAACCGTGGGCTTCTTCTGATTTCAGAGCTCATAGCAAGTCTGGTTGGTTCCTCTCCGTAAGGTGACTCTATTGATGATGTAACATGCGGTATTCATGGCCTCTGCCCAGAATTTCAGGGGAACCCTCTTAGCTTGGATCATGACTCTGGCCATTTCTTGGATTGTTCGATTTTTTCGTTCCACTACACCATTCTGCTGAGGGGTAATGGGGGAGGAGTACTGATGTGAGATACCCCTTTGTCGACAGAAATCATCCATATCTTTGTTTTCAAATTCCCTGCCATGATCACTGCGAATGCTGCTGATTCTGAGATTTTTCTCTTGCTCTAGACGAGACACCAGTGACACAATAATTCTCACAGTATCTGATTTTTCTCTGATAAAATCAATCCAGGTGAATCTGGAGTAGTCATCAACACAAACAAATGCATACCTTTTTCTGCCCAGACTCTCGACATCCATTGGTCCCATCAGATCCATGTGAATCAACTGTAGAGGCCTGGTAGTACCAATATCTTTGACTCTTGGATGCGAAGCCTTCTTTTGTTTCCCAATCTGACAGTCTCCACAGATAGAGTCTGTCTCCCCTTTTAGCAGTGGTATTCCTCTGACTAGACCTTCTGTAGCAATTCTCTTCAGAGTTCTCAGGTTAACAAGCCCCATCCTTCTGTGCCATAGAATTATTTCCTCGGCCTTTGTCAGCATACATTTCTGAACCGGTGAGTTTGAACTCACGTTGAGAAGATAACAATAACTTTTTGATCTGGCTCCTTTTATTATACATTTTCCAGATTTGTCGAGGACTTTGCATGAGTCTTTCGTAAATTTTACCTGTTTAGTCCCATCACACAGCTGACTAATGCTTATGAGATTTGCCTTTAGCCCTTCCACTAGAAGAACATTGCTCAGGCTCGGCATTCCTTCAACTGCCAAAGTTCCCTTTCCCAGAACTCTTCCTTTTAGGCCGTTACCAAACTTCACCCGTTGTTCCAGACAGGGTGTAATGTTTTTCAAGAAGGATCTTTCTCCTGTCATGTGTCCTGAACAACCACTGTCAAAATACCAGCTTATCTTATCCGAGGTGCTAGCTGTGCTGACAAGAGCGAGGAGCTGAGTCTGCGCATGATTCTGCCTGACAGGTTCCCTGGCTGAAGCTATTCCGGCATGAGCTGAGGAACAGTTTCTTTTTATGTGACCTTTGCGACCGCAGCTGTAACATTTTTTATACTTTGAAGCTCTCTTGTTACGGTGATACAGAGGTTGCTGTAGCAAGTCCTGGTTCAATCTTCCTTGTGTTTTTCTGCCTCTTCTGACTGACCTGTGTCTGGCCATGTTGCATTCATCTTCACTCAGATCTTTCTCGTCTTCACTTCCACTGGCAGAGAGAGCCCTCTTTTTCATCGGTTGGCTAGTGCAGTTGATTTGTCGATGACCGTAGCCTGCACAGTTCCAGCATTGGACTCCCTTCTTCATTTCTTTCTTTTCGTCTTCATTCTGAGCCGGTTCCTTCCCTTTCCTGTTATTTTCACGGTCCCTTCTGAATTGTTTTCGCGAGGAAGAGCTTTTCCCGGTTCTGGATTCCATGTTCTTCAGGAGCTTTCCAAGGTTCTTAACAAGCATACTCAGCTGATCATCTGGAACTGGCTTCTTGGATTCTGCTTCAGCTTTTAGTCCAACATCCTTGTCCTTAGCAGTGATGTTTTCTTTAACCAGCTTCATCTCAAATTGTTTGAGAGACCCCATCAACTCTTCAAGCCTCATAAATCTAACATTGTGAGCTTCTTCAATGGCCGTCACTTTCATGTCAAATCTTGCGGGCAGCGATCTGAGAACCTTTCTGATCAGCTTTTCTTCAGGGATGGGTTCACCAAGAGCATGGGCTTCATTTGCAAGATCACAGAGTTTAGCATTAAACTCAGTGACAGTCTCCTCTTCCAGCATTCTCAGATTCTCAAACTGTGTAGCAATAATCTGGAGTCTTGACAGCTTCACTCTATCAGTTCCTTCATGTGCAGTTTGCAGAATTTCCCACGCTTGTTTGGCCATGTCACAATTCGATATCAACCTGAAATTGTTAGCATCAACTGTAGCAAAAATTGCATTCAGGGCCTTTGAATTACCAGTTGCTGCAGCTCCCTCTTCAGTAGTCCATTGTTCTTCAGGCTTTATCCGTGTGACTCCCTGTTCATCCATGGTAATTGGGGGAGACCACTGGACCATTATTACTCTCCAGGTCTTCTCATCAATGGCCTTGAGAAAGGCTTTCATCCTAGCCTTCCAATATCCATAGTTGCTTTCTTCCAACAATGGAGGTCTGCTTGTGCTCTTTCCTTCCTTCATTGTCGTGGCTACTTCAGAGACACTGTAGGATCTTTTACTCTGTGTGTCGAGCTCCCTCTCTGATACCAATTGAAATTCACAGCGTCTTAGTTAGGCAGATTTGTGAACAAGCAGTTGCTGCAGCACACTCTTGTTCACTTTGAAATTGTCTCAGCAAACAATGAACAAGACAAAAGTTTGTTCACCCAGTTCGGCCAACTGCCTACGTCTGGGGAGGACTACTCTTAGTCCTCAATCCACTAACCTCGAAGGTCTCCAAGTACACTCGGTTACAACTCCACGCAACCTATGCTACTCAACCTTTGTGTGGATCACTTGACACAATCAGAACAAGCTCTGACTTGTGTCTGCACACCCTCTACAAATGTCAATCTAGAATAGCTACAGGCTTCTCAAGACTCAGCCTATTCTAAACTACACTCAATCAGCAGGGTTGCTGTAGCAACTGCTGTAACACACAGCTGAAGCACAATTGTCCGCGTCGCTCTAAAGCCTTCTGCCGAGCCGTTCGAACGATTCCACGAGCGCTGCACACTCTGGAATACTCCCCCTCACTCAGTGACCACCTGCCACTAGCGAGAACACCGCTTAGACACTCGACCGAGCCACACACCCGTCAGTTATTCCGCGGCTGCCTTTGATCAACCAACAAGCACCACTGCTCTGAATTGGCTTCCAGATCAAGCTCGAATCAGACTCTGCAAGTCCTGATTCCCTTATGCTTCTGTCACCACAGCTCTGCGCTCATGCTCTGCTCTCGGGTGATGATCGAAGAATTCGTCCGTCACACACCAAAATTGCTCTCTCTGAATTCTGTGTATGCACTCGTGTATCCCTCAGCTTCGATCAACCCTTCTGCTCTAAACACCTTCTTCTTAAATAGCAGCACCAGCTTTAACCAATGTCCAGGTTTAGGCAATGTCCCAAAAAGAACAATTATTTCCTAAAATCTAGGAGATTAGATTTGATTTTTATCTTCAATGCAAAACTCCTTCTCTGACTAGGAAACCTCACTGGAATATACTCCACAGCATTTTAGAAATTCTTCAGATGATCTCCGTAGAGTTCCCATCCCTTCTAGACAAGTCCAGGTTGTTGCTGCTTCTCGGACAGATGATGCAGCCACTTGAACAAGCTCCTGCTATAGCATCCCCTGATGCAGCTGCTGCTAGTTCACTTGTGCTGGTCTGCTTGTTTACTTGTGCTGTAGCAGCTCCTTGTTCACTTGAGCTGGTTTTGTCAAACACTGCCATACTACATTATCACCGCGCCTAGAGGAAAAACCCCAACTTTTATTTAGTAGACTTGCACTAAGCATTACCAGCTAGCTTTAGACTAATCTAGGCTTTTCTCTTGGGTTTGACCCGAGGTCACTCGGATTATAAATATTGTTTACGTACCGTGATTGGAATAGTAATTTTACTACCAAAATTTTGACAACTTTCACTAATACCAATTGAAATTGTGCAGCGTTGCTGATCAAAAATGATCTGTCCCAGATTTACCATTCTTCTTTCCCCAATACTGAACAATAACAGCCCCATAGCTCGACTCACCTTTCCCTTGTGGGAACTTTTGCATAAAAGATTGCATACTTAGTTGTCAAATCAGCAGTTCCTAAATTGTAAGAGACCCAGCTTTTTGATAAACCTCCAGTGAGAACAACTGCCAGCCTATCTACATTAACCTCTGCCGGTGAGCTAGTATTTTCATCAATGCCGATAAATTTGTTTATCACAACAGGAGTTATCACAACACTTAATATTCTAACAAAACTAGCCATATATAACAGACTACCAACTACTCTAAAATCTTCATGAATATTGGCCAGAAACTCCTTAACCAAATGCAAGTTGTAACGTTTAACAAAAGTCAGGGAGTTTACCAGATTTACCTCTCTCAATAGTGATATCACCTCTCGTACCCGAAACCGGCCAACCTCCAACAACTTTTCAGATACAATTGTCCTATGGTTTATCACCTCCCAGGAACCGGCAGCTTTTTTGTTGATGAACCAAATACCTTGTTGATCATGTCCGGACACTGCAGAAGTGGACTGTGGAGGACAGCTTGTCTCGAGGGTGGCTTTGGTCGTGGGACTGGAGCAACTCTGAAATCTTCAGCTGACACGTCTTTGCTACTGCTGCTTCTGCTGGCTGCTTCTCCCTCTGAAAGAGGAGTTGGAATCACTACAAGCTGCGCATCCTAACCCTTCTTGGTTTTGATTTCATGAGAGGTACTTGAACTGGAGGATGCTGAAGCAGTCTTTTCATCACTCTCGCTTCCAGTCCTCAAGGCCTCTTCTACTTCAGCTGGAACATTGCCTGTCTTGGCTCTGGCAGACGGACCTGTTTCAGTCTGGTCGGTTGTCAGGATCCAGGTTAGGCGGGGAACGTCCGCAGACTCTCTGATCAGTAGAGACGACCTTCTTTTGGTGGCTCAGGTTTCTTCCAACGGAACCGGAATGCTTTTCCGCTTAGCATAACCCCCTCTGCGCTTATAAACTTTTGCACCTCTTGTTTTCACCATTGTTGTTGTTTAGCCGAACCAAAATCGCCGGAGAGATAGCAAACCCTAGGTTTCGAACGGATACTTCTGGGTTCTTCCTTCCTCGGCCTTTTTTTTCCCTAAATAACCAGAAACGTGTCGTCTCCTGAGTGGCCATTCTTTTCTGGAGACAACGTTCAAAAAGTTACAGCTCCGGGTCACCAAAGAGTGCTTCAGCATTCTATTCAACTATCTTTTCTGGAAACATAATCTTCGACTCATGATTCTGTTCTTTGGCTCCTGCTCCAGTGGGGATATTTGGTGTCTATTTCTCAACCTAGTGGATTTGACACTTGTTCCTTTTCACTTCCATCCAGCGCATAATACATTTGTTCTTCTCAGATTTTTTGCAGCTCTGAAGGAGTGAGTTGTTCTTTTCTTCTTTCTGTGTCTTTTCCTCTGATTGGTTGATCCTCCAGTGCTGCTGAAATTTTCCAGCACAGTATCACGATAACCTCGGTTTACTTGCGTCTGTGTGCTATAATACTCATAAGGGATCGAACTGTTCAATGGTCTGGCTTGTCTGATATTTGATCCTCTTCGAGTCTTCCTGTACTTGGCCAATGTTGGACACTGTCTCAGAAGATGTCCTATTGATCACATGCATAACATCTATTTTTCTTTGATCTAAGTTTTCAGGCAGGTGGCTGGTCTAGAGATTGCTTCAGCATTCTCTTGTATTTCCTCTCTGGTACTTCTTCCGAAATAACTGTAATAGGACCTTCCTGAACACTTGCATTTTGATCAGTAACTATGGCTTTGAAAAAAGTAGTTGTACCTGTTCCAGCATCACCAGTGTACCCGAGACCTTCAGTCCGGCCTCTATACCTTTGGTAAGCCAAGATCTCGTCCAGAATGGATGCCCTTCCATTGTTTGCTCCTGACATAGCTTTCAATTGACAGTCTTCACTTACTAATTCTACATCATCTGAATGTTGTCCTTTGGATAGAGATTTGATGATGTTTTGAAGCTCAACTCTTTCTCATTCTGTTGAGGATATGACATCCTTGACAAATCAAGAGACCGCTGAAGCGCTCCCTAAAGATTGGTGGCTGGAGCACAATCTAAAGACTGTTAAAACAACAACAACAACTAAGTGTTAGGATCAACAAGCAGTAATGAACGAAAAAGTAAACAAAATGACACAAGAATTTGTTACATAGTTCATCACAGAATG
This sequence comes from Umbilicus rupestris, assembly GCA_963678935.1. Lineage (NCBI taxonomy): Eukaryota > Viridiplantae > Streptophyta > Magnoliopsida > Saxifragales > Crassulaceae > Umbilicus > Umbilicus rupestris. The sequence continues at coordinate 3,596,892 of OY787613.1, read as the reverse complement.
TGACTACGTCGTGGGGTACTACCAAGCCAGGGATGTGTTTCACTATTTTGATGATGTACAATTACAATAGGATGAACATATTTATATAAGGAAATATGTGCAAACCCTAATCTCAATTGAACTTGGGCTTTACTAAACATTAGTCTCTATACCCAATAATCTCCCACCTAGAGACTAATTTCAACAGTAATCGTCTTCATTATCATCCCATAAATACTGGTAGTGTCAGGCCTTCAACTCAAGTAACAAGGCCAGTTGAAGCCATGCATAACTTCAACTTTTCTAAGGTCACAGCCTTAATGCACATGTCAGCAGGATTCTTGCTTCCATTAATCTTCATCAGCTGTAAGATTTTTCTATCTAAAAAGATGACGTATATAGTGATATCTTAACTATATGTGTTTAGTCCTTGAATGAAACACATGATTTTTAGCCAAGTGGATGACACTCTGACTATCATTGTAGAGAATACTATTCTTCTATCTTTTTCCCAAGTCACTTAAGAAATTCGGAAGCCATACCATCTCCTTGCTAGCCTCAGTCATTGCAACATACTCAGCCTCAGCTGTAGACAAAGCAACAATCTTCTGCAACTTCGAAGCCCAAGAGACAGCAGTACCACCCAATGTAAATACATAACCGGTTGTACTTCTTCTCTTGTCCAGATCACTCGAAGCTAAATCTGCATCGACATATCCTGCTAACTCAATCTTCTTTCCTCCAAAACACAAGGCATGATCAGTGGTCCTCTTCAAGTATCTCAGGATCCATTTTACAGCTTCCTAATGTTTTCTGCCCGGATCTCCCATGAACCGACTCAGTACTCCCACCGCATGTGCAATGTTTGGCCTAGTACACACCATTGCATACATCAAACTGCCAATTGCTGAAGTGTATGGAGTCTTCTGAATGTGATCACTTTCTGTCTGATCTTTAGGTGGTTCCTTACTAGATTATGAGAATTGACTATCCAATGGAACTTTAGTCGGTCTCGCATCATCATGCTAAACCTCTCTAACACCTTTCTGACATACTCAGCCTGTGAAAGAAATAACTTTTCTGCTTTTCTATCACGCTCAATTCTCATACCCAGAATTTGCTTCTCGTCTCCAAGATCTTTCATGGCAAATCTCTTTGACAACTGTTTTTTCAACTTGCTCACTTCCAGAGCACTAGTTCCTGCTATTAACATGTCATCAATATATAACAGCAAAATAATATAGCCGTTGTCAAGCTTCTTGAAGTAACAACAATGGTCAATTTCACTCTCACGAACTCAATTTTCTGCATGAATCCATCAAACTTTTTATGCCACTCTCTAGGAGCTTGTTTCAAATAGTACAAGCTTTTCTTCAACTTGCAAATCAGGGTTCCGCTACGCTCTGACACATAGTCTTCTGGTTGCTTATAGATTTCATCCTCCAAATCTCCATGGAGAAATGCTGTTTTTACGTCCAACTGTTGTAACTCAAGATTTTCCACTGCAACCATACTCAACACAAGATGTATAGTAGTCATCTTAACAATAGAAGTGAAAATATCTGTATAATCGATGCCTTATTTCTGTCGAAATCCTTTCACAACCAGCCATACCTTGTAGCGTTTACTTCCATCCGACTCTTCTTTGATTCTGTAAACCCATTTGTTATGCAATGCCTTCTTGTCCTTTGGAAGCTCAACTAACTCCTAAGTCTCAATGGCCATTAACGACTCCATCTCATCATCCATTGCAAGTCTCCACTTGCTCGCATGTTCGCCATGAGATGCCTCTGCATAACACTCTGACTCACCACAATCAGTCAACAACAAATAATAATTGGACGGTGAATACCTGATAGGTGTAACAATGTATCAGCTAGATCTCCACAACTGTGGTTCTGGTGTGTGTGGTTGCTCCTCTTCTTCAACCTCGTGATCATTTGAAATTACCACGCTCCCACCCGAGTTAGAAATATCCAACTCCACTACCTTAGTTTCTGAGCTGCCTGATTCTGATGCACTTGTCAAATCCTTATATAATACCTGTTCATTGAACACAACATCTCGACTACAAATAATCTTCCTATTTTTATCATCCCAAAAACGATATCCAAAGTCATCACCACCATATTCAATGAATACACATTTGACAGACTTTGCATCTAATTTGCTTCTCTCAGAATCGACAATATGAACATATGCAACACATCCAAAAATACGCAGAAAAGATAGATTGAGTTCCTTACCACTCCAAGCTTCTTGTGGAATCCCATTATCCAACACACTTGAGGAATTCATAGTTGCAAGAACCCATTCATTCAGATCAACGCAAAATTCAGCTTAGGCGTTCGAGCGAGAAACTGCGGTTTGCTTCTTAATCTTCCAAGTAATGAGAGAACCTCCCCAAAAAAATACAATAAGCTGAGAGAGATCGAGGATCAATGAGAACAGTAGCTCATGTTGCATCATAATAGGAAATGAGCTAGAGCTAAGGAAGAATAGACGACGAGTCATAGACCCACACATATATTTTAGAACACAAAAAATATAGATATACTGAAGCTAAGTATGAGTCGAGACAAACTGATTAAGAAATGAACATGATATGAGATATCAGAGTGGGTGACCCGTAGATACACAGGACTACCGATAAGATGTCGATAATGAGTAGGATCCTGAAAAGATTCACCATCATTGTTACATAGGTGAACATTAAGTTCCATGGCATTGATAAATAAGAGAGGCACAATCAAGAAAATCGTAGATATATTTTTCATGGGAAAGGAAGAAACCCTCAGAGGTAGAAGAAATCTCAGTCCAAGAAAGTAATAAAGAGGACACATGTCAGACATAAGAAACTGTCTACTAAGCTTTTCCTTCACAAACGCTATATACTGAGAATCATTACCCGTAATGATCAACATAAAGATGGAGAAGCGTCCGACCAAGAATTGCCGTGTGAAAAAAGATTGTAGGATCATGATCACCGGCAGAGAAACAAGTCGTATTGATACCAGAAGAGACACTCAAACCAAGCACGGTGGATCTGCTTAAGGCCGTAGAGTGAGCTCCGAAGATGACTAATTGTGCCCTCTACAACAGAATACACAGGTGAAGGTCGCATGTAGACCTCCTCACAAAGCTCACAATTAAGAAATGCATTCTTAAACATTGAGCTGAAGATGAGTCACTCACAAACAGAGCCAATGACAAGGAGTGATGAACATTGGTCATGTGGGCTACCGGATCAAACGTCTCATCATAGTCACGTCCATACTTCTGCTAAAAGTCACATGGTACATGAAGAGATTCGTAGTTCTCAAATGAACAATCCGAGCGGGTCTTGATCTTATAGACCCACTTACATGTGATAGAACAAACATTTGCAGGAAGAGGCACAACTCTCAAATACGTGTGCCCTCAAGAGCAGTGAGCTCATTTAACATTGCATGGTGCTACAGTTGATGAGCGATACCCCATGATAGAAGGCGAGTTCAGCAAAGGTAGCAATAGCAATGCCAAAACACGCAGGCGGTCGAATATACTGATGATCACAAAGGGCATGACGAGAGGATGACACTGGACAAGATGGCTTAACAGGAGAAGGTAGCGAAGAAGAAGGTGCAACCGACACCAATGATTTTTTGGGCAGAGAGTTTTTGGTATTCAGGCAATCCTAACTGAGATGTTGACGTGTAATATTTTTGTACTCCAAATTCAGTGAATATGAAGTTCCAGTGCAGGTCAAAAACAATTTGTAAACCGAAGTATTTTGGGTCGTCCAAGGAGCAAACTAAGCTTATGCACTATGTGAAATCTAGTTTCTGTTTAGCTATCTCGATTTGTGAATTGATTTTCTGTAATGATTTGGACTAAGACAAGCAAGCTAAGATTAAATTGCCAAATTTCGAGAAGATTCCAAGGTTGATTTCACTTGCCTAGTGTTTTCTAATAAAGTCACAAAGATGAATGGATGATTGAAGACTATAGAGGTTATGAATAGATCAATCTTCTAAACTAGCTTTCGCTCAATTTCGAATATCAATCTATTACGGAAGTCGAATCTTAATCTCTCAATATATTGATTCGCTCTAACATCCTCCACTAATCACAAACCGTCGTTATGATGATCAGTAAAAGAGTTCGGATTAAGCTTACCTAACCTCTAACTTATCTCTTTACGCTACTTTCGTATGTCAATAAGATCAATGCCGGTTTTACTCTCGTCTTTCCTAAGTATGTATCTCTTAATAACGTACTTAAGTTAAAACGGATTTCATGATGGCATTCTTTCAAACATCTAGCATGCATAACTTAACATACTTGAGTAAACCGTAATCCATCAATCGTCCACCTAAACTTTCATTTAGAACATCATCACAATACTTTGAACACACTAGACAAGATTCATCAAACCTTGGAATTAGGTAAATTACTCACAATACATGGAAAATACTTTCATTGCTTTCATACATAAAGATCGAGTTACGAATCCAATTCTCTAACGAAAACAATAGATTACAACCATGCACTCGAGTAACAAAATATCGAAACACCTCTTTTCTTCCTTCTTTTTGGTTCGTGCTCTTTTGTCTCAGCTCGTCCCCCTTCGTCCAATCCAATCTTCCCCTTTTCTTCTTTTTCCATCCCTTCAAATTCTGTGAAAAATAAGCTGAGCAGTCCGTATCGGTCGTATCAATATGGTCAGTTCGACCGCAGGGAAAAACAGGAGAATCAACACGGTCGTATCGACTGTAACTCCCGTATTGGTACGGTTGGTATGTGCTATACGAGCTATACGGGCTAGCGGCAATTTGACATCTTCCTCGGCGCTTTTGCACTTAATTGCTTCAAACCTTGCTTTCCATGGCGCCTGAGCTGATTTATCCTGAAATAAGAAAGAGAGTGTATAAAAGCCAATAATACTCGAAAAATGAACGAAAACAATCAATAAACGCAAGCGAGAATCGGTCGGGAATCCAACCGATCAAACACTCCACAGTTAAAATTTGATCGTCCCGAGCAAAAAATCAGAACATGCTGTGATATATTCAAGACTCTCTATCCCAACTTAAGCTTTGAATAATAGAGCAATGCCCACCAAAGCGCGGGCTTCACAACTCTAGCCCCACACCTCACACTAACACTTCAAACAAATTGCAATCAAAGAGTTTTCGAGCCGCGTAAGAATACATGAGGACACACACTCAAGGAAATCAGTACTAGGGCCAACCAAAACCAAATCTCGCAATCTATTCATTTTCAAGGCAAAGCATTCCAAATAAGGGTTTATACACAACATGCCGACCAATCGCCTATGCTAGCTAGGGCTAGTCCACGGGCTAGCGATGTAGAACTCGTATCTAAGCCTTGGACTTTGCATCACAATTCATAAGGAAAAAGGAGTTCGGCAAAAAAATTGATTTTCAAAAACAGTCATAAACCAATTGATGCTTGCGCGCTAACACAAGGGTCATTCTCTAGTATAGCATGCTAGCACACAAGCAAATTGTAAACTTGCACAAGGACGATATGGCGGATGGGCATAAGGTCAAGCTCTTCATTTTTTTCTTCCTTTATTTATTTTTTTTCTCAAGCTTTCGAGGAGGAACTTTTCTTCCTAACCTCGGCCTTTTTTTTTTCTTTTTTTTTTCGGTGGGTGCAAATACTTTCGAGGGGGAACTTTTCTTCCTAACCCTCGGCATTGCAGCCAGATTCACACACTAAGAACTTGACAATAAACCCAAAGAGAGGTTGAGGATGTGCAAGAAATAATTACAAACGAGGAGCTAAGCATGCAAACAAGAGTCACCAAAAAGCAATCGCAAGGTTTATGCGTTATGGAAATGATTTTAAAACGTGCAAGCTACACCAAGGTCCAAAGCAAGCAATGAAAAATTCCTAGAATGCGAGATAGGCAACGGATAACAATAATAATGACTCACAAGAAGGAGCGATCATGAGAACTTACTCGGCCCTAGGCTCTAAATCAGCAAAATGAAAGAGGCTAGATGCGACATGTGAAACTCAAGCACGTTGATCCCAAGCTTTAAAGAAGTGAAACACTCTTATAACAATATGCATAGTATGGAACCAATGAATATTTTGCACCAGCCACTCAATTAATATGCACCAGCCACTCCACACTTAAGATAAAGCTTAGTCCCAAAGCGTAGAAATTAAAAATGAGAAGGGTGCTTAGGAACTCCCCTAGTTTGACCCTTCCATGCTAGAAGCCTACAATCAACATATTTCCGCCACCGCGATGACCTGAAATTGAGAGGATAGGAGGATAAATACAGCACAATCAAGTTCATCGCCAAAATGAGCTAGGAAACATATATATCGATGACAATGAAACGACCCTCATGATGAGAGTTTAGCAGTTCAGAATTCCACAAGGGCACAAAACAGCAACAAGTAAATGTCCAAGTGCCACCAACATAGCAAAAATAACTACCAAAAGCAGTCAAGTCAATATAGCAAGGACTTCAACTAATATATTAGAAAAAAAAAACAAGTAGCATCATCATCATCACCCCAAAGGTAGTCACTAATCGCCGCGCTGGGAAGGTCCAGCATCATCACCCCGGCCGGTCCATGGCATAGGATCCTGCGGCTCAAAAGTCTCGGATCCAGGAGCAGTAGGAGGTGGTGGAAAATCATGAAGTCCTCCGGCTTGAAGCTAAGCGGTGATAGGCCTATTGGTCCACCCCTGGGAGCGCATAAGATAATCTAGCTGGGGAATGTAGTCTGGAGCTTGATGTGTGGGCTGGGCATCCTCGTGCGTCGCTGATGGTGGTGGCGCAGTCTTGTGTCGGCGCTTCGAAGCACGACTAGCCGCTTCAGAAGGGCCATCTGTCCTATGATACCATGTACCATTTGCTAGCACCATCCGCATTTGCCTAAGAGCGACAAGGTCCAAAAATGGGTGCATACTCGGGGCGGCCGGTGGAAGGTCATAGCTGAAAGCTTCGGCGATCGCGGTAATGAAGCCACCACCACCAATAACGGCTTTCATATCATTGTTTTGAAACTCTTCAAGGTGGAAGGTCAATAAGGATATAACATCAAACTCCACACCCTTGTCCATTGCAATGAGGAAGTCCAAATCTAGCTGAGACACTTTCGTCCCACCTTCAATGCATGGGTTGATTGATGTCGTGATGATGCGATGCAAATACTTCCATTCTGGATCCCTAATGCATGAAGAGGGTGGGCTAGCAATGAAGACCGCATCTTGGCCAGATAACCTTCACCAAAATTCTGTCCTCTCAATGTCATTAACCGCAGGAATTGTCCCCTCCAATGGAAATTGCAAAATGTCATGGAGGTCCTCTGTGGATAGGTGGCGCTCTTCATTCCCCAATTGAAATTTCAAGGCAGTCACTCTCTGCCCTTCGACCACAGCTTCAAAGTAAGCAATAAACTCGTACACCATGTTTTTATGAGTCGGCAATTTTGCCCCCACAAGCATCCCAAGACCGAACTGTTGCAGCCGGCTGTTAACTGAGTCAAAGATAGAGAACCTGTGCATTGTCTTTAAGTCGGGGATGGAGGTGGGTACGATTTCTTTCTTTCTATCTAGGATGTGCTGAAGCCGTTCCGCGGACCTTGGATTGATGAACTTGTATGTCTTAGGGAATGGAGGGGACAGAACAGGGCGACAGACAATGTTCTTCTTCCTGCCAGTCATGGGCTTCTTTGTTGGCGGCATTGTTGATTGCGAAACTGAGAAATGAGCTGGGAGTGAGGGCCTTAGGTTGAGTGGTTGGATGAGCAGTCAATTGTGCATCTGCTGGAACCAGGTCAGGGCCGTGGAGCTTGTGTTGGAGTGATTGAGTGCGAAGTGGCCCGGACTGAGTGATGGCTGCTCGGCGAAGGCTGGCTGGAGCAGAGCTGGAGAACTGAGTAAGGGTCGAGCGGCTCGGTCGGAGCAAGCTGGCGGAAAATCTGAGGAACGGTCGAGCGGCTTAGCGCGGTGCTAGCCAAGGTCGCGATGGCTTGGAGTGTGGGCGGAGTTAGGACCGAGCAGGCGACTGGCTAGGAGGTCGCTGGGAGTGTGGCTCTAGTGCGGATCGGTGGTCGCGTGCGGGTGGAGAAGATTTGGGGAATTTGGGGAAATCGCGATTTAGGTCAACAAACAGCCGATGGACCGAATCGATCGGTACGGTCAACTCTCGCCATACGGTCAATACGACCTCAGAGAAAAATTCCACTACCGTATCGACCGTAATGGTCGTACCGATATGGTTACGACGGCCAAAGCGGGCATTACGACCCAGCCAAGCTAAGATGAGACCAAGAAGAACTAAACCCAAACCCAGAACTAAAACCAAGAAGACCAAGATGCGAGCCAAACACATGACTCCGAACGCAACTAAAAAGAAGAAGAAAAACAAAAACAAAAATAAGAAACAAGAAGAACTCACAGAGCAAGTTACTTCCCGAAAAGGCCTAGTTTAAAGTTTTGGCGAGATGTAACTAAAGGTTCGCAGGATCAAACCAAGTGGTAGCTGACATAAGCTACCTCCTTTTCTAGCCCATGATACAACTTAATTCGATGCCCATTAACCTTAAACAATTCCCCTTCGGAATTTAAAAGCTCTACATGCCCATCATCAAATACTTTCTAAACATGAAAAGGTCTCGACCACCTAATCCTTAACTTACCGGGAAAGAGTCTCAATCTTGAATTGAACAAAAGGACTTGGTCCCCTTGTTTGAAGCTTTTCCAAACCAGCTTTCTATCAGGCCATCTCTTCGTTCTTTCCTTGTAGAGGAGCGCGTTGTCATAAGCATCCAAGCGACTCTCGTCTAATTTGTTTAATTGTAACAATCGCTTATCTCCTGCAGCACGCAAATCAAAATTAAATCGTGTAATTGCCCAAAAAGTCTTATGCTGCAACTCAACAGGAAGATAACATGTTTTCCCATAAATCAGTCGATATGGAGACATTCCAATGGGGGTTTTAAACGCAGTCGGGTATGCCCAAAAATGATCATCTAGCTTAGAAGCCCAATCTTTTCTAGACCGACTGACTGTTTTCTCGAGAATGACCTTGATTTCCCTATTCAAAACTTCCACTTGCCCGCTGGTCTGTGGGTGATAAGGGGTGGCAATCTTATGGTAAACACCATACTTCTTTAACAATGCCTCAAAATTCTTCTCCTTAAAATGAGACCCTCCATCACTAATACAGTACGTGGTACACCAAATCGAGGAAAAATAATCTTCCTAAATAGCTTCGTAACAACTTTAGCATCACAAGTAGGAGAGGCTACCGCTTCTACCCACTTAGACACGTAGTCTACAGCTACTAGGATATATGAATTTCCAAAGGAAATGGGAAAGGGACCCATAAAATCTATCCCCCAAATATCAAAAATCTTTACCTCTTGAATAGGATGATGGGGCATCTCATTGCGCTTAGAAATATTACCACTCCTTTGGAAACTATCACATCTCTTGGCGTACTCGTAGGAATCCTGGAAAAGCGAGGGCCAATAGAATTCACATTGGAGAACTCGCGATGCAGTCTTGTTTCCACTACCATGCCCACCATAGGGAGAATCATGACATTGAGCGGGAATGCTCATCATGTCCTCCTCAGCCACACAAGTCCAATAAATTCCATCTGCATAAAGCTTGTAAAGGTAAGGCTCATCCCAGTAATACTTTTTCAAATCATGCAGAAACCTCTTTTTCCTGCGATGACTAAGATCTGTAGGAAGTAGGCCACAAACCAAATAATTCACATAATCTGCATACCAAGGAGCTTCTTGCAGCTCCACTCCCATTAAGCTCTCTCCTATGAACGAATCATCTATGGGAGTTGAGCAACCCTAGCCTGGGGATCTTCTTCTAACCTAGAGAGATGATCAGCTACTAGGTTCTCTACCCCTTTCTTATCCTTAATGAGAATGTCAAATTCTTGGAGTAGGAGCACCCACCTAATCAATCTAGGCTTAGAATCTTTCTTAGCTATGAGGTACTTAATGGCAGCATGATCGGTATAGACTATTGTATGAGATCCTACAAGGTATTGTCTGAATTTTTCAAAGGAAAACACGATGGCAAGCATTTCTTTTTCTGTGGTGGTGTAGTTGGCCTGGGTTTGGTCAAGGACTTTATTAGCATAGTAAATAGCATGTAGCTTCTTATCAACTCGTTGACCTAACACGGCTCCTACTGCATATTCACTTGCATCACACATAAGTTCAAATGGGAGTTCCCAATTGGGAGGCTGAATAATAAGGGCAGAGGTCAAGGCATCTTTAAGCCTAGTGTAGGCTTCAAAACAAGCATCATCACAATGAAAATCAACATCATGGCATAGGAGATTAGTGAGGGGTCTCGCTATCTTTGAAAAGTCCTTAATGAAACGCCTATAAAACCCAGCATGACCCAGAAAACTCCTAATCCCCTTAACATCCCTAGGAGGCGGAAGTTTGGCTATGACCTCTATCTTAGCTGGATCTACTTCTATCCCTCGGTTGGAAACTAGAAGTCTCAAGACTATACCCTCTTGCACCATTGATCGCGCGTCGTTGTACTCGTCAAATTAATCCTTCCTTCTCCACTTAGTATAGCGGCTAAGTCAGGGTCGATCCCACAAGGAGCAAGCAGACTCGTTCTAGCTAGCAACCTACAACTTACGAAAATTAGGGTTGTGAGTGATTGGGTTGCGCAAGTGCGCAAAAGAATAGTAGTGAAAGCAGAATTTGCACTAGACGTGCACAGGCAGCAGAGATTAAGTACTATGACTATGAAAAGTATCGGTGCAGACAATCCTCTATGAATGTATTCCTTATCATCGACTCTAAATGTCTATAGTTCGATTTACTGAAGTTAGTGTCCGATCAAGGCTTCCTAACATGTGCGCATGTTCCGATCAAAGTCCATGAGCTTATTAATTCTTGAAACTAGTCTAAGCAGCTACGAATCCTGTCACAGTAGCAGCTGATTATCCTAGCGCGTTACTCCTAGTTGTCACCGTCAAGCTACCAACTAGTTTAACATATAACAACAAGTAGTAAGAGTAAGATTGCGGTTCAAGGCTTCCCCTACTCATCCAACTAGGTGTCAACCGTGTGCACAGAATTAATACAAGCAAACAAACTATGCATTAAGCAAAAGTCTCAAAGGAAATACTCATAGAATCATGCCCAACCGATACAAAGTGTTTAGCTAGACATGCTAGTAGTAAACATCATAGAAATAGTAAATAAAAGCTAAAGTATCCAAGAAAACAGTAACAAGCAGGTGCGTGCAGTTTGCTGTGTCTCGGCTCGCGCAGTCGGCTAGCGCAGGTCCTCGCAGCAGCTCGTGTGTTTTTTAGTTCTGGCTCTCTCTCGTGTGTTGTTGTGTGTCTGTGATGATCATTCAAACCCTAGCCTTCCTCCCTTTATATACTGCTCATGAGGCCTGAGGACAGTCTTGGCAACTTCCAAATCCTATGGTGTTCAAGATTTGGAAACACCACTATCCTGCGCATGGCTCTCTGCGCGCATTGGTTCGCGCAGTCGGTCTGCGCACCGCAGTCTGAATCTGCCACTGCCTATCCTGTTTGCGCTGCTAGCTCCGCAGGCTATGTGTTGCGCTCCTTAAACGCGCCTATTAGCGCGTATCCGACTTAGGCCCTTGTTTTGCCCTGGAATACAAAAACATCGGAAACCAGTAATCTTGTACACAAAATAATGCAAACAAGCACAGTGTTAGGATCTAAATAGCGCTTATAAATAGGCTCTATCAACCATAAAATGACATTTTTCCCAGTTAAGCACTAAATCAGTCTCAATACATCTCTCAAGAACATGGGAAAGGTTAAGAAGGCAATGATCAAAAGAGGACCCGTATACTGAGAAGTCATCCATAAAGACTTCCATCTCCGTTTCTATAAGATCAGAAAAGATTGCCATCATGCATCTTTGAAAAGTTGCAGGGGCGTTACAAAGTCCAAATGGCATTCGCCTATAAGCAAAAATCCCATAAGGACAAGTAAACGTCGTCTTCTCCTGATCTTGTGGGTGAATGGGTATCTGGAAAAACCCATTGTATCCATCAAGATAACAGAAGAAGCTATGATTGGCTAATCTCTCTAGCATTTGATCATAAACGAAAGAGGGAAGTGATATTTCTTTGTGGCCTTATTCAACTTACGGTAATCGATACACATACGCCAACCAGTAACGGTTCGTGTAGGTATCAATTCATTCTGTTCATTAGCCACAACAGTAAATTCTCCCTTCTTCGGGACAACATGGATTGGGATAACCCATTTTGAATCAGGAATAGAAAAGATAATGCCAGCATCCAACAATTTCATAATCTCCTTTTTCACTACCTCACTCATGTTGGGATTCAACCTACGTTAATGTTCCTTGGATGATCTAGCCTCATCTTCTAACTGAATCCTATGCATGCAAATACTAGGACTTATACCGGTAAGATCATCAATTGAATATCCCAAAGCTTTTGTGTTATACTTCCTAAGAACATGCAACAACCTAGAAGTCTCATCCCCATTCAAAGCAGAATTCACAATCACCGGATACGCTGAATTTTCATCAAGGAATTCATACCTTAGGCTTGCCGGTAGAGCTTTGAGCTCTACCTTGCAAGACTCCTTACCTTCTTAGACCATCTTCGAGATCTTGCTCCCCTTATCCTCATCCGTGCTGCCTTCTCCCAAATCAATAGCCCTCATGCTATGCTCATTAGTATCTTCAAAACTCAAAGGGTTAGATGAAGATAAAACACAATGATCTATCAAATCACATGAGCTAATACGATTGCAATCAAATGATGAGCATGGTGTATTGCATGACTTTTCTAGACTAAATGCAATCTCTTCATCACCAATATGCAACACAAGTGACCATGTCTAACATCAATCACAGCTTCAGCGGTAGCTAGAAATGGTCTACCTAAAATGATCGGTACTTCCTTATCCTCCTCCATCTATAAAACAATAAAGTCAACGGGAATATAGAAATTCTCTACCCTAATGAGAACGTCTTCAAGAACTCCTTTAGGAAATCTTGAAGAGCGATCCGCCAATCTCAAACAAATAGATGTAAGAGTAAGTTCACCAAGATTTAGCTTTTTGCAAAGTGAATAAGGCATAAGAGAAATGCTAGCTTCTAGATCACACTGTGCACGCTCGATGATAATATTACCAATATTGGTAGGGATGGCAAAGCTACCCGGATCTCTTAACTTCTTAGGTAATGCATTTTGAACTACGGCACTACAAATCTCATTCAATGCAACGGTTTCATGCTCATCAATCCTATGCTTTTGAGAAATGATATCTTTTAAAAACTTTGCGTAAGTAGGGACTTGAGAGATTACCTCCGTGAAGGGCGGCGTTACCTGAAGCTTCGTTAGCATATCCGACAACCTCTTGAAGTGAGCTTCCTTGTTGCTCTTAGCTAGCCGCAATGAAAATGGCATTTTAGGCTTAAATACTGGAACCTCGACAACCACATCTCTCTCAACCGGTGTGGGTTCAACCTCTTCTACATCAGGTTCAGCAACTATATCCTTCTCCTTCTCCGATTTCTCATCCAAGACCACCTTTGGCTTGGAAACACTCGTTCTAGCGTTAGCAGGGTCTATCACTATACCACTTCTTATAGTGATGGCGCTACAAGATTCATTATTACCCATGTCCGGCTTTGAAGGGAGCTTACCATGTGATCTTGACGAAGAAGCTGCCTTTTGTGCAATCTGTGTGAAATTCACAGCGCCTCTGATAAACAGATTTGTGAACAAGCAGTTGCTACAGCACACTCTTGTTCACCTAGAAACTGATTCAGCAGGAAGGAACAAGGACAAAGGTTTGTTCACCCTGCCTACGTCTGGGGAGGACTCTTCTCAGTCCTCAATCCACTAATCTCAAGGTTACCAAGTACACACGGTTACAACCCACGCAACCTATGCTACTCAACCACAAGTGGATCCACGCACACAATCAGAACAGGCTCTGACTTGTGTCTGCACACCCTCTACTGATATCTATCTAGAATAGCTACTGTCTCCTTGAAACTCAGCCTATTCTATATAATACTCAGATTCTGCAGGGTTGCTATAGCATCTGCTGTAGCACACAGCTGATGCACAAACTGTCCGCGTCGCTCCAAGCCTTCAGCTGAGCCGTTCGAACGATTCCACGAGCGCTGCACACTCTGGAATACTCCCCCTCACTCATTGACCTCCTGTCACTAGCAAGAGCTGGCCTTTGATCGATTTCCCGAGTCCCTCCACTCGACAATTCCTTCGCGGCCTTCCTTGATCCACCAACAAGCACTGCTACTCTGAATTGGTCTCCCGATCAAGCTATGATCAGACTCTGCAAGTCCTGATCACCCACTGTCTCAATCACCTTAGCTCTGCGCTCACGCTCTGCTCTCGGTGATGATCAAAGGTTCGCCCGCACAGATTCACTCACTGTTGAACTTCTGTGTAACTCTCGTGTTTTCTCTCTTAGCTTCGATCGACCTTCATTGCTCTGAAGGGTCTCTATTATATAGGCGCGCCCACTGCCATCATTATCAGGATTTAGCAATTCCCCTAGCAAGATCAATATCTCCTAATTTTTAGGAGATTAGATTTGATTTTAGATTCAAATCTCCCACAATCAAAACTCCTACTTCAGCTAGGACTGGAATATTCTCTTCAGCAACTTAGAAACTCTCCTGATGCTCTGCCACACCTTCTTTCCAAAACCCAGATTGCTGCTGCACGGACAGACGTTACAGCTCTTCTGAACGAGCTCCTGCTAAAGCTTCCTCCTGCTATAGCTGCTCCTTGTTCACTGACCTTGCTCACGAAAGCTGGACTCCTGCTATAGCAGCATCTTGTTTAGCTACTTGTTCACTTGTGCTGGTTTTGTCAAACACTGCCATATCGCATCATCATTGTGTTTCCAAATGTTTATTGTGAATGGCAATTTCATCGATTCTTGCATTCAACTTCTCATGACCCGCTACAAGTTGAGCAAAGATGGCCTCCATGGTGGGATTAGAGCTACTCGAAGAAGCCTGAGGCGGTTGACAGCGCGTCATTATGCGCGTCAAATTTATTCATTCCTTCTCCACTTAGTACAGCGGCTAAGTCAGGGTCGAATCCACAGGGAGCAAGTAGATTAGCTTTAACTAGTAACCTGCACTTACGAAAACTGGGTGGTGTGAGTGATTGGGTTGCGCAAGTGCGCGAGTAAACAGTAGTAAACGCAGGATTTGCACTAGACGTGCGCAGGTAGTAGAGATTAAGTACTATGACTATGAAAAGTATCGGCGCAGACAATCCTCTATGAGTGTATTACTTATCATCGACTCTAAACGTCTATAGTTTGGTTTACTGATGTTAGTGTCCGATCAAGGCTTCCTAACATGCGCGCATGTTCCGATCAAAGTACATGAGCTATTAATTCTTAAGACTAGTCTAAGCAGCTACGAATCCTGTCACAGTAGCAACTGATTATCCTAGCGCGTTACTCCTAGTTGTCACCGTCAGGCTATTCAACTAGTTTAACATATAACAACAAGTAACAAGAGTAAGATTGCGGTTCAAGGCTTCCCCTACTCATGCGACTAGCTGTCAACCGTGTGCACAGAATTAATACAAGCAAACAAACTATGCATTAAGCACAAGTCTCAAAGGAAATACTCATAGAATCATGCCCAACCGATACCAAGCGTTTAGCTAGACATGCTAGTAGTAAACATCATAGAAATAGTAAATCATATCTAAAGTATCCAAGAAAACAGCAACAACCAGGTGCGTGCAGGTTGCAGTGTCTCGGCTGGCGCAGTCGGCTAGCACAGGTCCTCTCAATAGGCTCGTGTGTTTTTCTGTTCTGCCGCTCTCTCGTGTGCTGTGGTCCTCTCTTGGTGCTATTGATCATCTATAAACCCTAGCCTTCCTCTCTTTATATACTGCTCACGAGGCCCAACCTTGGCAACTTCCAAATCTGGTGGTGTCAAGATTTGGAAACACCACTATTCTGCGCATGGCGCACTGCACCTTGGTTAGCGCAATCGGTCTGCGCACCGTAGTCGACTCGGCCACTATCTGTTTGCGCTGCTAGCTCCGCAGGCTGAGTGATGCGCGTCTTAAACGCTGCCTGTTAGCGCGTATCCGACTTAGGCCCTCGTTTCGCCCTGAAATACAAAAACACTGGAAACCATAATCTTGTACACAAAATAATGCAAACAAGCATAGGGTTAGGATCTAAATAGTGTGTATAAATAGGCTCTATCAAACCCCCCACACTTTCCCCTTGTTCGTCCCGAACAAGCACCTCTCTGGAGTCTAGCGCACAGTCTTGCACTCTGGCGCGATGTGCACTACCATTCACCTTGCGCTGCTCTATCTCCTGCGCGCATCTGCCTTCAACAGTTTAATATAATAATTTCAAATTTCGTTACCTCGCAGCTGGGATGAAGATCATTTCGGATGGTTGGGAGATAGCTCTTCATAGGCTCCTGGTTGTCAGCTTTCACTCCGAGGACGAGTATATGGTTAAAAGCGCAAGCTTCTTCCGGTACGTGATTCTTCCGCGCACTTCCTGGGAACTCGAGCTTTTCTGATGATTTTCTTATGAATTTGCGCACGCTGGTATGTATTTGTGCGCATGCTGATTCTTTTGTAGCGCATATCATCTGCTGGTGTCTTTTCTTTTTTTGTACAGCTTTATCTATGGTTCCTATGTTCCCAGAACGGTTCCAGTCTCGGCCTCCGGATAGCAGCTATGGAACAACGCTCCGCTCTCCCTCCTTGGTCTATTTGCGCAGGTCAGCGCACGCGTTTACATCCGCACCCGCTTTCCCTCGCTCGACTTCCAGAGGAAAGGTAGTCTGTTTTCCCACCTCGCCACGCTTTGGGTATTCGCCTTCGGCATCTGCGTGACTGAGCGCGCTCTCTTGTTTTGAAGGTCGCGAAGCACCGGCCTCCACTAGCGCTCTCGACCATATACCCCACCTTCAAAGCTCAAACGACTAACCGCCTCTCTAGAGCGTTTCTGTCAACTCCACATCCCCTGTATATCCCAACTAACAGGAGAAGAAAAACGAAAAAAAAATACTAAAACAATTGATAGCAGCGCATGCAATATGAATAGCGCAATACAAGCTGAACAGTGTGCGCAACCCGCACACTAGCGCACCACTGCTACTATTTTCTCAACTAAACTAAGCTACACTACAAAACTAAAAAAAAAACGTGAAATGTAAATGTAACGCTCCCCCCCCCCCCACACTTAAACAGAGACGTGTCCCCACGACTCAAGCTCAAGCGCACGGAGAACGCACACAGTATGCAAGCAAAACAAAGAACATAAGAAAGAAAAACATATAGGCAGCGCAGCATAATATAGCAAGGGGTCACAAAATATTCCGCACAATATTCAGCTGAGGGCGGGAGCTTCTTGCAACGGTCGAGTGTGAAAAGTGCTGAAATTTTTCTAAGTACTGCCTTTATATACCCCCCTGTCTGGCGCATCTGTCATGCGCACTGAAGTTGCGCACTGACCTGCGCATTGCTGCGCGACTAAAAAACTACCAAGTCCTAAACTAGCTAAAAGACACTAGAAAAACTAAAAGAAAAACATGTAAAAGTAAAACGTGTCGGGTTACCTCCTGACAAGTGCCTTTGTTTAACGTCGTTGGCTCGACTGTACCTCGTTACTTGCGTGAAAGTGTACCAGCGACCTCCCCCACTCTTGCTCCTGAGTGACCCCGCGCTCGTGCGTGTGTTGCGTTCTTCTTGGTCCTGCGCAAAGGATCGGAAGGTTGGTCAGCATGGTTAAAAGTATGTGATAAATCATAAGTAACGAGGTTAGGTAAAGAGGAAGAGGAAATATGAGCAATCGTTCCCAGTTCTCCCTCTGGTGCATCTGGTGGCGACTCTGGCGCAGCAACCTGCGCATCTGCTATCTCTGGCTCCGCCAATTCAACTTCGCGCGCTGTGCCATCCCAAGGTTCTTCTAAATACTTTTTGACTCTCTGCCCATTGACCTGAAAACGATGCCGGTGCTCGTTTTCTAACTCGATTGTTCCGTAGGGGAAAACCTTGGTAACCGTGTATGGTCCCATCCATTTGCTGCGGAGCTTCCCAGGCATGAGCTGTAGGCGCGAGGAGAATAATAGTACCTGGTCTCCTGGCTCAAAAGTGCGTCTGAGGATATTTTTGTCATGAAATGCCTTTGTGCGCGCCTTATAATCGCGCAGTCCCTCATATGCATCCAGGCGCAGCTCTTCTAATTCGCTTAGCTCAAATGCGCGCTCCTTACCGACCTCGTCTAGGTTCAGGTTGCAAACGCGCAATGCCCAGTATGCTTTGTGCTCTAACTCCACTGGCAGGTGGCACGCTTTTCCATAAACCAACCGAAACGGTGAAGTCCCAATTGGTGTCTTATGTGCTGTTCGGTATGCCCACAGCGCATCATCAAGGCGCTGGCTCCAGTCTTTGCGCGACGGTCTCACAGTTTTCTCCAGGATGCGCTTGATCTCTCGGTTGGAAACCTCAGCCTGGCCATTCGTCTGAGGGTGGTAACCGGTGGACGTCTTGTGGCGCACTCCATAATGCTTGAATACCTGCGCCACTATCCTGTTGCAAAAATGCGTCCCCTGGTCGCTTATGACTGCCTTAGGCACTCCGTACCTGCAAAATATGTTAGTCCTCAAAAAGTCAGCGACTGTCTTACCATCATCCTTCCGGGTAGCCTTGGCCTCGACCCATTTGGAGACATAATCTACCGCGACGAATATATACTCATATCCGGAAGATGGAGGAAATGGCCCCATGATGTCAATCCCCCAAATATCGAATACTTCATCCACTAGAATTGGCGTCTGCGGCATCTCATTGCGCGCGGATATGCCTCCTGTGCGCTGGCACCTGTCACAGTTCCTGCAGTGGTTATACGAGTCACTAAACAAGTGCGGCCAATAAAATCCGCAATCCAGGATCTTTCTACTCGTGCGCTTTGGACCAAAGTGTCCTCCACATGCGTGCGCATGACAAAACATCAAAACAGAGTTAATTTCATGGTCAGGCACGCAGCGCCTCAAAATCTGATCAGGTCCTATTCTGAGCATATGCGGATCATCCCAAATGTAATGCTTGGACTCATGCTTTAGTCTCATGCATTGGGTTTTAGTGAAATGAGGAGGAAACGTACCTGTGACCAGGTAATTCGCAATGTGCGCATACCATGGTACCTTACCTGTCAGCGCCATCAGATGCTCGTCAGGGAATGCCTCCGTGATTCACCCTGGCTTCTCTGCTTTCACGATCCTGCTCAGGTGGTCAGTGACTGTGTTCTCCCTGCCCTTCTTATCTTTGATTTCCAAGTCGAATTCCTGAAGTAGGAGCACCCAGCGCATCAGGCGCGGCTTAGTTTTCTTCTTGGACATTAGGTAACGGATTGCTGCGTGGTCTGTGTAGACGATGACTCTGGCGCCAAGAACATATGCGCAGAACTTCTCCAGTGCAAACATGATTGCCAGAAGCTCCTTTTCCGTGGTGGTGTAGTTCCTCTGCGCAGCGTCCAGTGTGCGCGATGCATAATAAATGGCGTGCGGCTTCTTGTCCACGCGCTGTCCCAGGACTGCACCTACTGCATAGTCGCTTGCATCGCACATCAGTTCGAATGGCAGGTTCCAGTCTGGCGCGCGCATCACTGGCGCACTTGTTAGCACCTCCTTCAGCTTATCAAACGCGGTCCTGCACTCATCAGTAAATTCGAAATACACATCCTTTTGCAAGAGGTTAGACAGGGGTATACAAATCTTAGAAAAATCTTTTATGAAACACCTGTAAAACCCAGCAGGCCCAAGGAATGATTTCACATCGCGCACGTTAATGGAATAAGGCAGATTAGAAATAAGATCAATTTTGGCTTTGTCTACCTTGATCCCTTCCTGCGAGATAGTATGTCCTAGTACTACTCCATGTGATACCATGAAATGACATTTCTCATAATTGAGCACTAGGTTTTTTGAAATGCAGCGCGCTAAGACCTTATCAAGATGAGTTAAGCATGCGTCAAAGGTACCTCCATACACAGTAAAATCATCCATGAACACTTCTATGCATATACCAATCATATCAGAAAAAATGCTCATGACTAGACGTTGGAACGTACCTGGCGCGTTACACAGCCCAAATGACATGCGCCGAAACGCAAACGTACCGAATGGGCAGGTAAACGTGGTCTTCTCTTGATCTTCCGCAGCTATGGGTATCTGATTGTACCCTGAGTATCCGTCCAAGAAACAAAAGTAGGGCTTTCCCGCTAATCGATCTAGCATCTGATCCATAAAAGGTAGCGGGAAATGGTCCTTACGCGTGACTGCGTTAAGCTTCCTGTAGTCGATGCACATGCGCCATCCAGTTTGTATGCGCTTGGGAACTAGCTCGCCCTGCGCATTCTTCTCTACTGTGATTCCTCCTTTCTTTGGCACAACGTGCACTGGACTTACCCAATTGCTGTCCGAGATTGGGTAAATGACTCCTGCGTCAAGCGGCTTCAGGATCTCTTACTGCACCACCTCCATCATGTTCGGGTTCAATCTGCGCTGAGGCTCCCTGGATGGTTTGGCACCATCTTCCAATAGGATCCTATGCATGCATACGTCCGGGCTCACTCCGCGCAGGTCAGCAACTGTCCATCCTATAGCGCGCTGGTTCTTGCGCAGCACCTGCTGTAATCGCGCCTCCTGCTCCTCTTCTAATCCTTTCTTTATGATTACTGGCAGGGTGTCCTCATTTCCTAAGAATATGTATTTGAGGTGCTCTGGGAGTTGCTTCAGCTCGACCTTAGGTGCCTATTCAATAGAGGGCAAGATTTTATTAGTAGTGCAGACATTAACTATATCGTGTACCTGTCTGGATGCTGGTTCAGCACTGCTCAGCTCATCCTCTTGCGCCTCCAACTCTGCCTGTGCCAGTGTCTCAGGTTCTTCTGCTGCGCTTGCACATTGCGCATCTGCAACTAAGTCATCTATGTTGTCCATCGCGTGCACTGTGGCGTCTTCATGAGGGTGCTGCATCCCTTTGAATATATTAAAATGAATTTCCTCGCCATCAACCTCCATAGAGAGCGTACCCCTCCACACGTCTATCTTGGTGCGCGCTGTCATCAGAAATGGTCTGCCCAGTAGGATTTGCGCACTGCCTTTGCTCGACTCACCCTCCATTTCAAGGACATAGAAATCTGCTGGGAACACCAGCTCTCCTACTCGGACAAGGACGTCCTCGATCATGCCCGTCGGTTGCTTGCACGACCGATCTGCTAGCTGAATGGTGAGACCTGTAGGCTTTAGTGGTCCAACGCGCAATGACGCATATAGAGAATAAGGTAGCACATTTATGGATGCGCCTAAGTCAATCATGCAATTGCTCACTGTGGTCTTACCTAAAGTGCAGGGGATGGTGAACGTACCTGGATCCCGGCATTTAGGTGGTACCTTATACTGCACGATTGCTGAGGCCTGCGCATTTAGCATTACCTGTGCGCACTCGCCTTTCCTCCTCTTGTTTGTGCACAGCTCCTTCAAAAATTTGGCGTACCTAGGAATCTGCCGAACTACTTCAATAAGGGGAATGTTTATTTCCACCTTACTGAATAACTCGTAGAGCTCCTTATCAAGCGCTTCCTTCCTAGCCGATGGTACCTGTACAGGGAAAGGTGCAGGTATGTTAGTACCATTCATGCCTTTGTCCTTTGATTGTGTCATACCTGGCGCCTCGCCCTGCTGGCTTTTGGCTGGCGCTTCTGGTTGCGCATCTTGCTCTGGTTGCGCATTCTGCTCTGTTGGATCTGGGACTTACGCAACTGGTTGCGCGGACGCCTTTGCGGACTGCTCTGTTCCTACCGTGCGCCCAGTCCTCAGTGTCACGGCGTTGACTCCTCCCTTGGGACTCTGGATTACTTGCGAAGGCAGGTTGCCGTCGCTCTTTTTCAGCTCATACACCGTGGTAGCAATCTGTGATAGCTGCTTCTGAATGGATTCGAACCTTTTGTCATACTTCTCATCATTTTTGCGCACTGTGTCTGCTAGCTGCCCCACGATATCTTCTAAGGATCGCCTCGGTTGCTGGTTGTTCTGGGCTGGTGCGTCAGTGCGGCGATGCGGTGGATTGTAGGGCGCAGCTTGTTGCGGCTGCTGTGGTGCGCGCTGGTCCACGGACTGCCTCTGGAAATTGTTTTCCTCCTTCCATCTGAACCCATTTGCGGCTAGTCCAAAACGCGGCTGATTCTGCCTCTATGGCCCTCTATTATCCCATCCTCCAAGAGCATTGACATCTCTTGATTCCTCGAACAGTGTGGAACATGCATCGGTTTTGTGCTCAGTGGACTTGCAGAACTCACATGCCTTTGGCGCAGCTGGTTGCGCTCCCTGCGCATGCATCAACTTCTGCAGCATGGCCTTCATTTCCTTTATCTCAGCGCTTGTTTCTACCTGATGCACAGAACGAGCACGACTGTTTTCAAGTGTTAGCTGATGTCTTACCTGCCCAGCAGAGTCTTCTATCAGCTGCCACGCGTCCTCTGGGTACAAGTTGCAAATGTCGCCTCCTGCGCATGCATTCAATAATCTCAGCTCCATGGGTAACAATCCATTCAGGAAATTCTCTATCAGCACATTTTGGGATAGGCCGTGATTGTAGCAGTTGGCTTCCAGCTCCCTGAAATGCTCGTAATACTCTGACAGCGACTCTCCTGCGCTCTGCCTAGGTGCGGCCAGCTCCCTCCTGAGTAGCGCGATCTTTGCTGCGGGATAGAACTTGTCCAAGAACTTCTTCTACAGCTGCTCCCATGTGTGAATTGATCCTGCTGGTAAGTTCATTAGCCAATGCCTGGCCGTGTCGCACAATGAAAATGGGAACGCTTTCATCTTTAGCGCCTCGTCGCTTTCCCCTTCGGCCTTCAAGTTCTCGCAAATGACTAGGAATTCTCGCACATGCTTGACTGGGTTCTCGTTGTTCATCCCGTGGAACTTGGGCATGTGATGAATGAGCGAGCTCCTGAGTTCAAAATGACCGTCTGGTGGAAGCACTATGCACCATGGCTGGTTAACCGTGATTGGGGCTGACATCTCGCGCACTGTTCTGCATCGCGCGGCCTGTCGCGCGGGTGGCGCATTATACACTTCAGCGGCCATCCTTGCTTCAACTTCGCGCTGTAGTTCCTCCTTGAACAAGGCTGCGCGGTTATGTGCCCTCGCATCCTCTGGGGTTCTGTCCCCTAAGTTATCTCCAACGACACTGTTATCCTCCATGACCTGTTCTAAATCTCAAAGAAAACGAAATTAAAGGAAACTAAGTTGTTGCGTCTGTCAGTGCGCAACTGGAATCTGCGCAGCGCAACTGTTTCAAGGTTGCGCAGGCTGATGTTGATTGCACGCTGTCAGAAACAACAACGAAAATAAAGCAAACAGAAATAACTAACTACTATAAAAGAGACTTAAGCTGGTTAAAGCTTATCTGTGTTGCTCCCCGGCAACGGTGCCAAAATTTGACAGCGCATCGTTGTGCGCGTCAAATTTATTCCTTCCTTCTCCACTTAGTACAGCGGCTAAGTCAGGGTCGAATCCACAGGGAGCAAGTAGATTAGCTTTAACTAGTAACCTGCACTTACGAAAACTGGGGGGTGTGAGTGATTGGGTTGCGCAAGTGCGCGAGTAAACAGTAGTAAACGCAGGATTTGGAATAGACGTGCGCAGGCAGTAGAGATTAAGTACTATGACTATGAAAAGTATCGGCGCAGACAATCCTCTATGAGTGTATTACTTATCATCGACTCTAAACGTCTATAGTTTGGTTTACTGATGTTAGTGTCCGATCAAGGCTTCCTAACATGCGTCCATGTTCCGATCAAAGTTCATGAGCTATTAATTCTTAAGACTAGTCTAAGCAGCTACGAATCCTGTCACAGTAGCAACTGATTATCCTAGCGCGTTACTCCTAGTTGTCACCGTCAGGCTATTCAACTAGTTTAACATATAACAACAAGTAACAAGAGTAAGATTGCGGTTCAAGGCTTCCCCTACTCATGCGTCTAGCTGTCAACCGTGTGCACAGAATTAATACAAGCAAACAAACTATGCATTAAGCACAAGTCTCAAAGGAAATACTCATAGAATCATGCCCAACCGATACCAAGCGTTTAGCTAGACATGCTAGTAGTAAACATCATAGAAACAGTAAATAATATCTAAAGTATCCAAGAAAACAGCAACAACCAGGTGCGTGCAGGTTGCAGTGTCTCGGCTGGCGCAGTCGGCTAGCGCAGGTCCTCTCAGTAGGCTCGTGTGTTTTTCTGTTCTGCCGCTCTCTCGTGTGCTGTGGTCCTCTCTTGGTGCTATTGATCATCTATAAACCCTAGCCTTCCTCTCTT
The DNA here is from genome assembly GCA_963678935.1 of Umbilicus rupestris. Lineage (NCBI taxonomy): Eukaryota > Viridiplantae > Streptophyta > Magnoliopsida > Saxifragales > Crassulaceae > Umbilicus > Umbilicus rupestris. The sequence goes on along the minus strand of OY787613.1, from coordinate 3,572,500 downwards.
TATATACTGCTCACGAGGCCCAACCTTGGCAACTTCCAAATCTGGTGGTGTCAAGATTTGGAAACACCACTATTCTGCGCATGGCGCACTGCACCTTGGTTAGCGCAATCGGTCTGCGCACCGTAGTCGACTCTGCCACTATCTGTTTGCGCTGCTAGCTCCGCAGGCTGAGTGATGCGCGTCTTAAACGCTGCCCGTTAGCGCGTATCCGACTTAGGCCCTCATTTCTCCCTGAAATACACAAACACTGGAAACGAGTAATCTTGTACACAAAATAATGCAAACAAGCATAGGGTTAGGATCTAAATAGTGTGTATAAATAGGCTCTATCAGCGGTGCTTGTGCTTGGTGCCCTTCAAAAGGTTGGTTTTGATAGTTGTTCGAGTATTGCACCGGTCCTTGGCTTCTATTATAGTTCCCTTGCCCCGGCTGATTGTTCCGAGAAAAATTTTGATTTCCTTGGTTTGGTTGAAATCTTTGGTTGCTTTGATACTGTCTAGGTTGAAATCCAGGAGGGGTAGGTTCTTGGGTTTTATACGAGAAGTTCGGATGGTTTCGATTGCTAGGATGATAAGCGGGATTCGCGCTTGATCCATAAGCACCTACATTTTGTCTACCCATGAAGTTAACATCTTCGTTGCTGATTCCATCCTCCAGAGGCATTGTGAGTGGACAATAGGTTGAATCATGGTTTAATGATGCGCAAATCTCACACCCTCTTGCTGACGAAGAACTACCGACCTGATTTGCATTGAAGTTTCGAATTGTAGTGATCAAGGTATCAAACTTCCTTGACAATGCTTCAATAGCATCATTTGCGTCCACAACAAAGGTTGACCGAGTGTTGGAATGCTTCCGTGGGTTGGATCTCTCACTTGTCCATCTATGAGCATTGTTGGACATCTTCTCAATAATTCTTTCACTTTCCTCCGGTGTGTGATCCATAAGAGATCCTCCAGCTCCTTGATCAACAGTAGCTCCCACATCATAGTCCAACCCATTATAAAATGATTGAACGTCAAGCCACTTGGGCAAACCATGATGTGGGCATGCCCTCAATAAACCCTTGAAGCGTTCCCAAGCTTCATATAAGGTCTCACCTTGCTTTTGACCAAAGTTGTTGATGTTGGTTCTATATTGAGCCGTTTTCCCTGGTGCAAAATACTGAGTCAAGAACGCCTGTGCCAAGTCATCCCAAGTACTGAAAGTCCCGGGATTGTGGCTCCACAACCATTCCTTAGCTTTTCCCGCTAGTGAGAACGGGAAAACTCTGAGACAAACCGTATCTCTTGAAACTCCATTGATCCTAAATGTATTCAGCAGCTGAAGAAATGAATTCAGGTGGGCGCTTGGGTTTTCATTTGGAAGTCCCGAGAAAGGCGAGTTGGAAGCCAAGGTCAGTAGCGCCGGTTTGATGTCATAATTGTTGGCAGTCACTACTGGGTATGTAATTGGTGATTGTAACGTGGTCAAGGTTGGGAATGTGTAATCCCTCATAGCTCTTGGCTCTCCCTGTACCTCTCGTCGCTGATATCAACCTTGATCAGGCAAGTCCGGCATCCTTGGAATAAGTTCTTCTCGAGGAGGATCATTCGCATTGTTCCTTTGTTGTTCCATTTCTGGTGTCTTATTCTCCCTAGGCGTGACGGTTTTCTTTGATTTACTCCTGCTACTGGTTGCTACAGGAGGAGTTGAGTGACTCAAATCTGGATTCTTTTTCTTGTTGATTCCGCTCTTTGACCGGGTTTGCATCCAAACAATAGAGAACCCTGAAATGTATCACAAACAAAAACAACCGTGAAAAGCACAAGTGGGATAAGGAAAATAAAAGTACTGAAATTTAAAATGAGTAGTCTAAATGATTCCCTAGATTTAATCTAATGACAAGCTAACTTGTTACTCCCCGGCAACGGCGCCATTTTGACGTGTAGTATTTTTGTACTCCAAATTCAGTGAATATGAAGTTCCAGTGCATGTCAAAAACAATTTGTAAACCGAAGTATTCTGGGTCGTCCAAGGAGCAAACTAAGCTTATGCACTATGTGAAATCTAGTTTCTATTTAGCTATCTCGATTTGTGAATTGATTTTCTGTAATGATCTGGACTAAGACAAGCAAGCTAAGATTAAATTGCCAAATTTCGAGAAGATTCCAAGGTTGATTTCACTTGCCTAGTGTTTTCTAATAAAGTGACAAAGATGAATGGATGATTGAAGACTATAAAGGTTATGAATAGATCAATCTTCTAAACTAGCTTTCGCTCAATTTCGAATATCAATCTATTATGGAAGTCGAATCTCAATCTCTCAATATATTGATTCGCTCTAACATCCTCGACTAATCACAAACCGTCGTTATGATGATCAGTAAAAGAGTTCGGATTAAGCTTACCTAACCTCTAACTTATCTCTTTACGCTACTTTTGTATGTCAATAAGATCAAAGCCGGTTTTACTCTCATCTTTCCTAAGTATGTATCTCTCAATAACGTACTTAAGTTAAAACGGATTTCATGCTGGCATTCTTTCAAACATATAGCATGCATAACTTAACATACTTGAGTAAACCGTAATCCATCAATCATCCACCTAAACTTTCATTTAGAACATCATCACAATACTTTGAACACACTAAGAAAAGATTCATCAAACCTTGGAATTAGGTAGATTACTCACAATACATGGAAAATGTTTTCATAGATAAAGATCGAGTTACGAATCCAATTCTCTAACGAAAACAATAGTTTACAACCATGCACTCGAGTAACAAAGGATCGAAACACCTCTTTTCTTCCTTCTTTTCTTCTCTGGTTCGTGCTCTTTTGTCTCAGCTCGTCCCCCTTCGTCCAATCCAATCTCCCCCTTTTCTTCTATTTCCATCCCTTCAAATTTTGTGAAAAATAAGCTGAGCTGTCTGTATCGGTCGTATCAATATGGTCGATACGCGTCACACGACCAATACGATCAGTTCGACCGCAAGGAAAAATAGGGGAATCAACACGGTCGCATCGACCGTAACTCCTCTATTGGTACGGTCGGTACGTGCTATACGGGCTAGGGGCAATTTGACATCTTCATCGGCGCTTTTGGACGCAATTGCTTCTAACCTTGCTTTCCATGGCGCCTGAGCTGATTTATCCTGAAATAAGAAAGAGAGTGTATAAAAGCCAATAATACTCGAAAAACGAACGAAAACAATTAATAAACGCAAGCGAGAATTGGTCGGGAATCCAATCGATCAGGTGTCTAAGTTGGGTAACCCGTAGCTGAAGTTCTTACCTTTGCAGGCATGCCTAGGCATACCGAAGATGATGTTTAATTGAGGAGTTCACAGTCGGCTAGATTGAGGAGTCGATTCGTTCTTTTAATGCAGCGTACATCAAAATTTGGTACATTTTTGGAACATGGGTTTCACGATGGAGTAAAGGAGGTTGGTGGGTTTGCAAGCAGTAAGCAGTGTCGAACCCAAAGAGAGCAATTAGTGATAAAGTTCTACAATTGTCATAAAAAAGGGGTTTGTTTTCAAAGAGAATGTTTGTTATCAAATTCAAAAAGAATCAGTTCAGGGATATGCATTGCAACTGGTAATCATCGATTGAAACATGCATCACATAGTAAAATTACGGTTCTAGTCTAACAATCCTACTAAGGTAATGTCGACTTCGAGTTCTATCTACTATTAACCGCTAAGTTTTCAAGTAGATGTAATAATTATCCTCTTAGTTACCAGTACTTGTTCCACCGCAAGGCTTACGCTAATGTTGGACTAATCGAATATCATGCACTCCTAGTCTAACTAGATCACCGCTAAGTTCTTCCAATCAAACATACAAGCATGCCATTAAGTTCAAGAACAGAAATTCACCATATTGGAATTATGAAAACATAAGTATCTCAAACCGTACGTTGCAATACAAAATCCCCAAACTGACTTATGGTTCAGCTACGACTATCCATCTAATAAAAACGAAAAATAGAGTAAAGAAAATACTAAAATCTATTTCGCGATGCTGCTTTCCTCTCTGCTCTGCGATCTCCAGTAGCCACGGCCAACAAATTGTCAAAAAGCCTCTAGGGTTTTTTTTCTCTCTTTTCTATTTATTCTCTTCTAATTGGGCAGGATCGACCTTCCTTGCACGAATCACTTTGATTCGTGCAAGGCTTACCAAGTGATTCGTGCAACTTTTCCAATAAAAAAGGTAGTGTCGTTCCCCTGTTGAGCGAATCAAGTTGATTCGGGCAAGCTCCAAGGTGACTCGTGGAGGGCATGGGCGAATCAATAGTGATTCGACCTGGCTCCAAAGTGACTCGTGCAGTCTTGGTCGAGTCAAAGTGGCAATGTGCAATGGAACTGGGTGAATCAATTCCTCTTGAGCGAATCACTTTCCCACTGCTTGGGAGAATTACTTCTGCAGTGTTAGAACCTTGCTCGTTTGACCCTTCAAACCTTCGAGTTAGATCTTGACGTAAACTAAAAAGTTGTCGCCTTTTGCGTTAGCTTTCCAACAAGGTATGACACGCCTCAATCAGATAAGAATCATGTGCTCGGAAAGCCTTCGGCAACGAACAGGTCAATCTGCCCAGATTCGGTCTATATTCGTCCAAATGTGTAATAAAGTTCCAAAGCAGTCTTGATACACCTGGGATGCGAAACACCACAAAGAAGTAATCTGTCACACCCAAAACGCAATTAAATAATGAGAATAAACAACTCGATGGATCGTATAAATAAGCTCCATCACTAGGTATTCCGGTGGGAAACGATTTTGCTCTCTCGGCTGTTGTAGCTTGCTTGGTGCAGGCATGAAGTTTATGGGAGATGCTTATAAGGGATTCATTCTCTTTGTTAAGATGAGAAATCTTGCTTGAAGAGTTGAATTTGAGGTTTTATCCTAGCTCCCCAGTTGGTTTCGAGAGGCTAAGGTCGAAGGCTAAGCCACAACAGTGGCTCACTAGGTTCACAGTGTAAGTCATCAGGGAATAGATCAAGGGTTGGGGGTGGCCCGAGTAAAGACCCAGGTGAATGCAATTTCTTGCGTCGGGGAGCGGTATTTGGACCACTACGATATCTACGCTTTTATATGGGCTTCGTATGAACCTTGCGGCGTATCGTTTGGCCCTTAAGGGCTACATCGAACATGACGTGTTACTGTTTCTCAAGCTCGTGCGACCTATAGAGGGTTGCACCCTTCCGATACGGCTGGTGATCACGACTCCCATTGTCCTAGGGATGGGAGGATGATTCAGAGGCATAATGCGGTAAGAGATGTGTTGTTCACTTTTTTTGGGGAGGTTAATCCGGGGCCTAGTCTGGAGGTGGCTGGTCTTCTCGCTGAGGGAGAGAAGCCAACAAATATTTTAGTACCTGCTTAGGATGGAGTAGAGATCTTTGTATGAATGTGTTCATTTTCTCCCCTTTGGTGGGAGGAGGGGCGGGGATGAGGTCAAGAGAGGCATCTAGGAGGGCAAAGGAGAGGAAAACCTCTAAATACGAAGTTGGTCGTTCAACCAATGAGCTTATGTTCGTGTCTTTTATCATATAATATTTAGAAGGTCTTGGAGAGAGAGCGGGCCAGCTGGTCAGAACCGTGTCGACGAGGTGGGCTGAGGAGAAGGGTATGGAGTCATCGACAATACTCTCTATCTTGAGGCAAAAGTTGTCATTTGTTACGCAGAAGGCTTTGGCGGATGGGTTTTTATTAAGGAACGACTATAGTCAGTAGAGTCGAGATGTTCCTGCTAGTTTGTCAGTTCTTTTTTGTTTGTGATCTCCCATTTGTAATTGTCTCATATCGACTTATAAGAATTAATATATCATAACAGCTGGAAAGTGTTAGTTTAGCTCTTGATATTTTCTCTCTATTTTATTTTGAAAGTGCGTTTACTAGTACTATCGTAAATACTTGTTGACCATTCCCTTATGAAAAAAGAAAATTTTTCAACGATGCCATCTTTTACAAATCGAGTTTTAAAAAAGTCATAGTTGGAAATTTAATTCAAAAACTACACTTTTTTTTTTGGAAAATCACATTTGGCATAGGCGACTTTCCAAATTTTTTTTTATTTGTACAGTGAGCGTCTGGCTGGCTGCTATGTAGAATGATACACTTTTAGAAAGCAACTTTTCCCAAAGGCGACTTTCGTTACAAATGAAAGCCTAATAAACAGGCCTAATATTTAATGAAAGATGCTCTTTTGTTAAAAGCTGCTTTCCCATGAGCAACTGACATATGGATGCCATGGAGCAACCAGCTGTATGGTGACTTAGCATAAAATTTGATATTTTTGAAAAATCGCATTTGGGAAAGGCGACTTCCAAAAAGATGATATTTTCTAAACAAAACTTCAAGGTATGGTTTTTCCAAAAGAGTGTTTTCAGAAGATGGTAATTTTGATAATTTTCTTTCAAAAAGAGGGTACACCAAATGAGATTCAATATATGAATGCAATTATTCAATATAATTTTATTTGATTTCCAACAAAGAAACAAAAGATGGGCAATAGAAAAATTACAATTATCTAATATCAATCTCATTTTTCGTTGGAATGAAATTCGATGCAGCACAACAAAATACAACCAATTATACTGTGACGTCTTTTTGTGTTCTATTTTATTATACGATGTCATTTTTATTTTATTTTTTATGATAAAACTTCATCATTTTAACATTAAAACTATAATATTTTTATATTGTTGTGTTTGGTTTGGCTCCACCTAATCTAAAAAATTTTGTTTGGCTCACAGGTCATGAAATTGGATTCATTCCGAATGCGTAGGAGATATTCAAGCATCAATTGCAAAAATTGCACTTTAGGCTTAAAAGTGTGTGTAAATATATATATAGTATATTAAAGTGTAGAACATATGCATTTTAAATTTGAATAGAATTATGAACTTTATATTTAAGCAGATCTGATATGGTTTTTTGTATTTATTTTTTTAGATTTATTGAAAATGGATTTCAAGAATCATTTTTATAAATACTATACAAATTTGATATCAAAATTGTGGGAATCGAGACCAAAAAGGTAATAAATAAAACTGATTTCTAAAAAACAAATTAGAAATAACGTAAATTACATGAATCACATGTTTTAACTTAGAACACACGAATCAAAGAATCTTGCAGAGCCCCAGTAAAAAATCGATTAAAATGTCATTTTGGTTGTCTGGATTTATAATGCGACGTAATTCTTAATGTTTAAAATTTTTGCTTCTTATAAAATTACATCGGTTCGATAATGTTGTATTTGCCTTGGCGCCTTGGGTATGAACCCATGAATAGATATGCCATATTGCATTCCTCTAATGAAAAAAAGAGTAGATAATCAAAATTTTCTTTAATAGAATCAAACCGGCCTATAAATAAATACCAGGAACGCATATCAAACCATACTATACAATTCCATACATACCATACTTACTATACCATTTAACAACATACCTTACCATCACTTCATATTTTGATTCAAAGTTCATCAATGACATTAAGACTCATCTCAATCCATGTCATTCTACTCCTTCTATCCGCTTCGTATGGTGCTCGAGCCTCCTTTAATGCAGGTTTTGTTACAGAGCAAGCCGAGAGGCTGGCAAAAAGCTTTAACCTGTCCCCAAAGAATTCCAGCAACATCGTTCGAGACAAGGTGTTGGAACAGACAAGATTAGTTGAAAGATCATTCATGTTTCCGGGTATTCTTCCGTCGAATAGCTACTCCATTGAAAATTTGGGTCACCATACCGGTTATTTTCCAATTAAGCACTCTTATGATGCGAGGTATAAAACTTTCTAGCTTTTATAGAAATTTAAAGCCTGTAGTTTTAGTCCGACGTCATATACTAAAGTACTTAACTTAATTAAAAAGACTTAATTTACCTTTAATTAACTACTTACTAATATCGACCGTCGTCGGACCACCACCGGCCGCTATCTTTCGCCGAAATTAGGTAGTCGACACCACTGCTGAAATCTGATCACCGACTTTGCCTCTGGAATTCTGTCAGTAACAACTGTTGGTGGTAATCTAACAAATGTGCATGTGAATACCAAAAATATTTCTTTAAATAAATACAACTTTTATTGAAGTAACGAATACAAAACCAGAGAAGGAATAGTTGGCGAGTTGAGGCTCTTTGGACGATTTCTTTAAAGCATGATTCACCTCTCTTCGGTGCTTGGTTTCTTTGGTCAACCGCTTCATAGGATGCAAATTCTAGAGCTACCCTTCGTGCACCAATAACTAGCTCCACGAACCCCATGTACTTCACTATGGCTGGAAAACACCCACGAAGAGTTGAAAACTCAAAACCACACTTGAAGTTGGCTTCGAACATTCAAGAGAGGACTGTAGAAAACTCTTTCAAGAATGTATAGTGTGCAGGTTTCGTTTAATGTGTCAAATGAAGAGAGACCCCCTCTTTTTATAGGACACAAAGCTATAACGCTCTAGGTGTCGCCTCACATTGAGCCCATGAGATCCCCCACTTGAGGAAATGCCTTGCCTTTGATCAAGAGTCGCTTGAGTGCTCTTAAAAGCTCTTTAAAATAATTTAACAAACTCAGGCATCATTTCATCGCCTAAGTGCTCTTTGAAATCTGCACTGCGTTGCTGGTGACGAGATGCAACAGGTTGCTATAGCAACCTCTTAGTCACTTTTGCGGAAATTTTTTCTTTGGGCAAACCAGAAAGACACAAATAATTTGTTCACCCAGTTCGGCAACAGCTTACGTCTGGGGAAGACAACTCTCGGTCCACAAGATTCTACTATATCAGTTAGAGTACAAGATTTCCAGAACACAGCATATACTAATTCAATCCTTACTTCTAACCTAGTACGAATCCACTACTCAATCTGATCACACAGATTAGCTACAATGTCTGATCACACAGACAACCTCATAAGGTAACTAATTCCAATAATAGATAGCTAGCAGTTCTACGACTGTCAGCCTATCCTATTACAAAGTATACCTAGAGGGTCCTGCAACAACTTCTTCCGCCAAGTTGCTGACGCTTCTGTCGACGACTCTTCTATCAACCTTCTGCTGATTTAGTCGGACACGCTACACTGCTCCCCCTCGATTAGTGACTTCCTCTATATTATTCAGAGACTTTGTTGTGCTCTTTGATTATCCGTGGCCAGCTATTCAAAGGGCATATATCCGTGATCAAGCATCTATCAGACTCATCTAGTTGTGATCTCTCTTAACCTTTTCTCGTGACAGCACACTTGCTCTTCTTAGTAAGGTTTCTTCGCTCTGCTCCGTGAGTGTGTGTGTGTGTTTCCTTGGAGGCGCTGCCCTTATATACTGGCAGCCCATGAAGGATTATAGAAATCTTAGTTGCACTAGGATTTTGAACACTTTCTAAACTCTTTTGGGCAGTCCAAGATCTATCCAAAGATCTTAGGGTTGAGATTTGGTTTCCTAAATTGGCATTTAGAAACTTTATCTTTCTTGACCTCCTTCGATCGTGTGATGACTTCTATTGATCACTTGAGGACGACTGCAAGGCTCCTTGGTCCTTTGCGACGCCAGCATTACCTCTCCGGGCGATCTCTGTGCAGCTCCATGTTGATCGACTACTCTGATATAACTTTGAGTCTTCATGGTATGCTATAGCATCTTCTGGTAGTTGTCTTCAGACAGCTTGCTACAGCTTCTATTGCCACGAGAAGCTATAGCCTCTTCTTTCGCTTGTTTTGTTAGTCTGCAGAACATGCTTTAGCCTCTGATTCCACGGGATGCTATAGCATCTTCTTATGCCTATTTTGTTAGTCTTCATTTGCATGTATCAGCTGCTAGTACCACAGAATGCTATAGCTTCTTCTTCCATTCTGCTTTGTCACAGATGCCATATTCATAACACTCTTAAATGCACTAAAAAGTCATTTATTCAACATAGGCGCCACCTCGACCTTATGAGCCAGGCAAAGCCTCGGTCTTAAAATGAACTTAAATGTTCTTAAAAACTCCTCAAGCATCGCCCCAAGTTGGTCAGGTGAAGCGTCGCCTCAACTTGGTTCCAAGCGACGTCTGAGTTATTAGAGTAGTTTAAATGTCATTGAAAGACCTCTCAGGCATGGCCTCACTTAAGCCCCACTTCCCAGACGACGCCTTAACCATCATGCGTCGCTTCTAAGTTAAAACGTTGCCTTCCAATAGAGTTTGGCTTCAACTTTTGGCTTAAGAACAATTATGGATCAAATACCTCTCATTTCAAGTATTCATGATTATTTGGCTCGTATTGAGATGTACTCAATCTATATATTCTGATGTGTACTCCGCGTTAAATATTTGGCTCAGTTAGAGGTGACTCCACCTCAATATTTTCGCTCACAAATGGGTTGCACCACAATCTATAAAAGAGTGTTCTCATTTGCTTTGCTTCTTCATAAATCTCACATTTGTGCTTGGACTATATGACATTTGAGTAAACACTCTAAATTCATTAGTATTCTTAGCGTGTCATAATTTAGGTGGCATAATCATTTATGTCATAAATTAGAGGACTCAAGAAAACACAAGAAGAATCATTTTCATTTGTCTTATTGGCTAAGATGGCATTTACATCAAGTTTCCACATGCCATCTTTTACGTAACCTTTTATACAAACATGCCATTCATTGTAAGGATTACTTTCTTGGATTCAAAGGCCATTCTTAAGCCATGATTACACAGTAGTGTCCTAGAAATGATATTCTTTTGTATCTCGGGCACATAGAGAACTTTCATAAGCTTAGCTCTATTCATGATGTTCTCATCAGATCACAGTGTCATTCCCCTTGATCTCACAGGTCGCAGAGTTACCCATGTATAACTTCTCTCTATTGTCTGTTAATTTTAGAGTGGAGAAATCTTTCTCGTCTGAGTATACTTGGCATGTAGCTCCATTATCTAGCACCATTCCTTGGGATTAGAGTCCACTAAGTTCAGCTCGAGTATCACCGCCACGAGGTAGTCTGCATCTACCTTAACTGAATTTGTCTCCCTCTTCTTTCTTTGAGGTTTCTTGCAATCAACAGCCCTTTGACCCTATTTTTCATAGTTAAAGCATCTAACCTCAAATTTTGGTTGGTCCTTCTTTTTGAAGGCTTTACCCTTTGGTCCAATTCTTTTGGAGGGTTCCTTCTTCTTGGAGATTTCCCCGTGCTCTATCATGTAAGCTCTCTCTGGCATCGCTTTTAGCCTCTTATTAGAGCCCGATTGTCTTCTTCAATCCGAAGATGAACTACGAGGTCTTTAAAACTCGTCTCTTTTCGTTTATGCTTGAGATAGTTCTTGAAGTCCTTCCTTCCAACCCGGAGGCAACTTTTGGATTGATGAGGTTACTTGAAAAGATTCACTGATCGTCATCCCTTCAGTATGGATTTCATGAATTATCAGTTGCAGTTCCGGCACCAGACCGACTAAAATATTTGAATCCACCATTTCTTGGAGCCTGCATCCTCGATTTTGTATTTGTGATCCAATTACTTCCAAAGCTTCTTAAGGGAGAGTTTGCAAGTATAAACATTGTACAGTGACTCTGCTAGGCAGTTCATTACATAGTTACTACACTGATAATCTGAATCTCCCCATTTGATGAACGCATGAGCACCTGAAGGTCAGTCTCTTCCTCTGAAGGAGTAGGAGGATCCTTGGTTAAAAATAGGGCCAACCCTAAGGTTGTCAAGTGGAACAACGTCTTCTGTTGCCATCTCTTGAAATTTAACCCTATGCACTTCTTAGGCCTTTCGCCCGGATCACTACAGGGGACACACGTCATACACCTTCTTTGAACTGAACCCGCACATTCATTCTTGGCTATAGCCATAGTTGGGGTAACCCCCTTCATCACCCTAGGCGGCGACTGCACTCCGAGATCCACTGGGTCATTCCCAATGCCCATGCTCTGGTTTGTAATATTCATTTCTACAACAGAAGCAAACCAGTCATTAACTTTAAAAAAAATTTGATATCACTCGCAATCACGCTTTAAGACCGTTGGTGGTATTCCAACGTGTGCATGAGAATATAGAAAATATTTCTTTAAGTAAATATGAAAATGCAACTTTGATTGAAGTACAAAAATACAAAACAAGAAAAAGGAAATAGTTGGTGAGTTGTTGTTCGACGATTTTCTTTGGTGTTGGGATCCTTTGGTTAACCGCTTCCGAGGATACAATAACTCTGGAGCTGCACTTCTTGGACAAAGAACTAGCTCCATGAACTTTGTGTACCTTCCACTATCACCGAAAAACAACCACAAAGAGTTGAAATCTCAAAAAACACACTTGAAGCCGGCTTTGAACTTTCAAATAGAGGACTACTGGAAGCTCTCTCAAGAGTGTATGGCGTGCAGGTTTCATTCAACGTGTCAAGTGAAGAGAATCCTTCTCTTTTTATGGGCAGCCGTGTAATGGTCCAAGTGTCACCTGACATTGGGGCCAGGCGACGCCCCACTTGAGGCGTCGCCTCGCTTTTGTTCAGACGTCGCTTGAGTAATCTTAATATCTCTTAAAAGCCATTAAACATACTCAAGCGTCGCCTTGACTTAGAGCCGGGTGCCACGTCATTCAGCGTCAGGCGTCGCCTAAGTGATTGGAAATGCAGTTAAAATTATTTATTCAACTCAGGCGTCATCTCAACCAGATGAGCAAGCGACACCTCGATCCTTAAAGGAAATTAAATGTTCTTTAAGACCTTCAGGTGTGGCCTTAATCTTTATGAGTCAAGCGATGCCTCTGTCCTTAATTGAACTTAAATGTTTGTAAAGACCTCTCAGGCGTCGCCCCTAGTTTTTCCAAGCAATGCCTAATCCAGGTGTTGCCTCAACTTGGTTCCGTGCGATGCCTGAGTCAGTAAAGGAGCTTAAATATCCTTGAAAGATCTCTCAGGCATCGCCTCACTTAAGCCTCACTTTCCAAGCGGCGCCTCAGCTTGTAGGTGTCGCTTCTAAATTAATCGTCCCCTCCCATTGGAGCGTCGCCTCAACATTTAGCTTAAAAACAAAAGATCAAATACCTACCACTACAAGGTATATCTTGTTAAGGTATGTGCATAATTGACAAACTCCTACAAGGTGCACAAGAGTCTGCTACAACAAGCATGAGAAGAAAGCAGCTGGTGCAGAGCGTTCCAGAGTGAACAAGCAAAGTGCACAAGGCTTTGCTACAGCAACCTGTGTAGCAGAGCTGTAGCATCCTAATAGCAGATTTCCATGTGAAGAACAAGCTGCCCAGAATCGAAGAGGAGCAACGGAAGCTGTCTAAATGCAATTTAGCAGATTCCCAGAGTCAGCAGCATGTGCCGATCAACTTGGAGCAGCCCAAAGAACGTATAGAGGGCTGCTGCCAGCATCGCAACAGGTCGGTAAAGTATTGTGAAGATTGAAAGAAAGATGATACAGCTACCCATGTGAAGACATCAGCTGGTGCAAAACCAGCCAGAGTGAACAAGCCCAGTGCTCAAGAAATAGCTATAGTAGGTGCTGTAGCAGGGAGCTGCAGCAGCAGATCAACATTCTTCTTGGAGAGCTTTCAAAGGATGATCAAGGAGGAGCAGAGTGACGGGGAGCTTCTAAATATTCAGAGAGAATATCCCAGTGGAGATTCTCGTATCCAGGTGAAGATATGGTTGTGGAAGATTTGTTGCTCCAATCAAATCTAATCTTCTACAAATTAGGAGATATTGTTGCTTCAAGGAACTTCCAAAAGTGTAATTCGGTTGTTGATTAGTTGAGTACTTAAGTAGGGCAAGGCAGTGCAGAAAGGTATGCAGAGAAGAGAGAAAGCTTGAGAGCACATACACAGAGAGTATACATACCGCAACGAGAGTCGGGGAGTCACGAAAACCAGAGCGTGCGCGCAGAGCTGAGTGACTGAAGCAGAGGCTGATCGAGACTTGTAGAGTCTGGTCAGAGCTTGATTATAGAACCAATTCAGAGCAGGACGAGCTTGTTGGTTGATCAACACGGGCCGCAAGGGGATTGTCGAGTGGAGGAACTCGGACAATCTGCAGAAGGCCAGGTGTCGCTAGTGACAGACGGTCATTGAGTGAGGGGGAGTATTCCAAAGTGTGCAGCGCTCATGGAAGAGTTCGATCGGCTCAGCAGAAAGCTTTGGAGCGACGCGAACATAATCTGCACCAGCGAATTGTTACAGCGGGTGCTATAGCAAACCTACGGTAGCGTTGTTTTAATTAGAATAGGCTGAGTCTGTGGGATCCGTAGAATAGCTATTCTGAATTAATTCAAGTGTGTAGGTGTGTGAGACACAAGTCAGTGGATGTTCTGATTGTATGTGATCGATTAGCTAAGGTTGAGTAGCATAGGTTGCGTGGAGTCGAACCGTGTTGTACAACAGACCTTGAGACTAGTGAATTGAAAGACTGAGGTTCAGTCTTTCCCAGAGGTAGGCACTTGGCCGAACTGGGTGAACAAATTGTTGTTCATTGTTTTATCTTGCTGCAAAAGATCCGTCCGTACAAGAGTGTGCTATAGCAACTGCTTGTACATAATCTGTAACTCAGAGGTGCTGCGAATTTCATATCTATTCATGATTATTTGGCTCATATTGAGATGTACTTCATCTCTATATTTTGAGGTGTACTCCACCTTAAATATTGGATTCAATTAGAGGTGTATTCCACCTCAGCATTTGAGCTCACAAAATAGGATATCACCACCATTTTCTTCACACATTTTCTCCATTTTTCAAACAACACCTTTGCCGGAATCCGATCACCAAAACCATCGTCAAATTTAAGTCGTTGTCGGCGGTGGATGGATGGAGTTGGCTAGTAGCGGTTGAAACACAGTGGCGCCCGAAGGCTGCTGGAGGCAGTGGCCGGTGGTAGTCTTGGCGGCGGCGGCTGGTTTATGGTATAGTTAAGTACTTGAGTAAACTTAATTGTAATTTAACTTATTTCCTCAAAATTTTAAGTTAAAAAAGTTTATATGTATTAATCTAATTATATGAATATTTTAAAGGATGTTTTATTTTTTCTTCGAGTCGAGAGGCAAGAAAAGTGACCCCATCGTGCTTTGGTTGACTGGAGGCCCCGGATGCGCTAGTGCACTATCTCTCTTTTATGCAAACGGTCCGTTTCGTATCAATGATGATTTGAGTTTGAAGTGGAACGACTTTGGATGGGACAAAGTATGCCTACAAACTTTACTATATTACAAAGTTTAAATCATTACAAATTATTTCAACATGGTAATGATTTGTTCTTTCGTTTTCTAGGCTTCCAATCTTTTATATATCGATCAACCCACAGGTACGGGATTCAGTTACAGTTCAGACGAGCGTGACTTTCGCACCAATCAAACCGAAGTTAGTAATGATATATATGATTTTCTACAGGTATTTTTTAATTCTTATGACTTAAAAGTGTTTTAAGCTATTACAAAAGTTTTGGTTGCTTACTTTTTATTTTTCGATATGGATACTACTAGGCCTTCTTTGCAGCTCACCCCGAATTTATGAATAATGATTTCTACATTGCCGGAGGATCTTATGCCGGGCACTATATTCCGGTCTTGGCTTCTCGATTGTATAAAGGAAACAAGGCGAAAGAGGGTTTTTATATTAATCTTAAGGTTTTTTTAATTCGAATAATAATCAAAAATGACATTTCTCTTGTCATCCTTATTTCAAAATATGCTTTTAATACTCAGGGATTCGCTATCGGAAATGGGCTTACAGACCCTCAATATCAATACCCATCACTGGCCGGCTATGCTTTAGCCAACAAGCTGATCTCACAATCGGATTACATGCAAATCAAGAAGCTTCACCCCGATTGTGTGCACGCAATACAACAGTGTCGTAAGTTAACTACCACAATGCTTTTGGCATTTTCCACTCAGTCGTGATGACATTTTACTCGATGTTTCAAATTATGACAGAAACGGATGACAACGAATGCGAGAATGCATCTTTATTATGCCTTTTTATTTTTCGAGATATCATTACTATTACCGGCAATATAAATGTAAGTTATTCAACAAATTCATAAACATTTAAAGATCATTCAAATTTCGATCATATAATTTTATTCTTGTGTCCATCTGCAGTACTATGATATCAGAAAAGTGTGTATTGGTGAAATGTGTTATGAATTCTCAAACTTAGAGAATTTCATGAACTTGGCCTCTGTAAAGAAGGCTCTCGGCATAGGGGACATCCAATTTGTACCGTGCAGTAAGACCGTTCAAAAAGCCTTTAACAGGGACAGGATGAAGAACTATGCACCGGAGATTCCACCATTGCTCGAGGTTGGAATTAAAGTTTTGATATATGCCGGAGAGTTTGATCTGATCTGCAATTGGTTCGGTACTACTTCACAAATTCTTGCATTTATCGAATTTTAATAGACCTTTAACACTGAACCTTAAGACGGCTAAGACATTTTTTGTTTTTGCCAATTTTCATAGGAAACTTTAGATGGGTGCATGCTATGAAATGGAGTGGGCAGAGGCAATTTTCAAAAGCCAAATTAACATCATATAAAGTTGGAGCCCAAGAGGTTGGACTGGTTAAAAGCACCGGACCTTTGACTTTTTTGAAGGTATTTTCTCGGATCATTGATTTTTTAACGATATTTTTTCTGCTCGATTAAATCAATGACTTTCATTAGTTAAAACTATGGTGGTGATTACTAGGTGCATAATTCCGGACACATTGTTCCGATGGATCAACCGAATGTTTCACTGGAAATGCTCAAGAACTGGGTGAATGAATAGATTTTATCGAAGATGGAGAATTGTAGAGAAGAAGTTTTGGAAGGAAACTCAAATATTTACTTTATGGTATCAAAGAATACAACTCAACTTAAGCTATATATATATATATATTCCTATTTACATGAGCCTCTTTAGTTCTAATAGTAATTGAACGAAGCATCAATACAACATGATTGACCCTTGTCGAAGGATAGTGAGTGCGACGACGGCAGCGATGAAAATTGACTAAATGGGTATTTTCATAATTGTTAAAGAGAGATTATTGTAGAGTTGATCATTAATGGTTGACCAAATGCATTGTCGAAGAAGAAATAGATAGTAGATAAACTTGTTGGGTCTTTCCTAATTAAAACCCCATTAACATAGGAAGCAGCAACTCGTTGGAGAGTTCATGCTTCACTAGATCTCAAACAAAATTGATAGTATACGTAGCAAACCAAAAGGGACTGGTGCAGAGATCGAAACTCCAAAATCGTTAAGTAATCATCAAAGTTAGGTAACCTCTGCTCTCAACAAAGCCATAACGCAGAATTCAGTCACGGCGTTTGAGCGAGAAACTGCGGTTTGCTTTTTAATCTTCCAAGCAATGAGAGAACCACCTTGAAAAATATAATAAACTGAGAGAGATCAACGATCAGTGGGATCAATAGCCCATGTCGCATCGGAATAGGAAAGGAGCTGAAAGGAGCTAGAGCGAGGAAATAATAAACAACGAGTGATGGACCCATAAAAATATCTTAGAATAGGAAGAAGGTGGGTATAGTGAAATTGGATAAGAGTAGAGACAAACTGACTCGAGATATGAACATGATAAGAGATATCAGGCAGAGTAACCCCTAAATACACTACACTATCAACAAGATGACAATATGATCCTGAAGAGGCTCACAATCAATGGCACAGACTTGAACATTACGTTCCATGTGAGGATCAGAGTGGACTGATATGTAAGAACAACACGATCAAGAAGATTGCAAATATACTTTTCATGAGACGGGAAGAAATCCTTAGAGTTAGAAAAAATCTCAATACCAATAAAGTAACAAGGAGGACCCATGTTGTACATTAGAAACTATGTACGAAGCTTTTCCGTCACAAGCGTTATATAATGAGAATCATCATCCGTAATGATCAGATCATCAGTATAAAGAAGAAGAAGAAGAAGAAGGGTCCGACCACGGGATGACGTGTAAAAAAGAGGGAAAGATAATGATCACTAGCAAAGAAACTAGCCGCGGTGAAAACCTAGAAGAAACGCTAAAACCAAGCACGAAGGGCTTGCTTAACGCTACAGAGTGAGTGCCGAAAATGACAGACCGTACCCCTGGAACAAAATACACAAGTTGAGGTTGCATTTAGACCTCCTCGCGCAGCTCACCATTAAGATAGGCATTCTTAACACCGAGCAGAGATGTACCACTCATGGATAGAGGCAACGACAAGCAGTGTACGAACAAAGGTCATGTGGGCTACCAAAGCAAAGGTCTCATTGATCGATTGATTTCTTACCGATTATTTGCTTCATTTGATGATGAATTTTGCTCCTCTTCCGAACTTTTCATTGTGTTTTTACCACTCTACTCTCATTTCAGGTCAAATTATATCAAATAGAGGCTTTGTAATCCGTTTGGAGCAAAATAAGGCAAAACACAAAGATTCAAACGAATATAGAACAAATCTGGGCAGATTGACCTATTTGTCATCAAAGGCTATCCGAGCACAGGATTCTTATCTGATTGAAGCATGTTATATTTTGTTGGACAGCTAAGTAAAAGCGCTACAACATTGTAGTTTACACCAAGACGTAATTTGAAGGTTTAAATGGTCCAAAACGCAAGCAAAACCAAAACCGTAGTGTTGACTGAATAGTGGCTCGGTTCAGCTCTGAACCGCCGGTTGAAGCCAGAACTGCCGGTTCACAGGTTGAACCGCTAGGTTGGTGTTGAACTGGCCACAAATGAAAAATTTTGTGACCCTCTGAGCCCGCCCGGTTCAATGTGGAACCGGCGGTTCACCAATTGAGCCGACGGTTTGACACTGAACAAGCCGATTTGACATTGAATCGGTCCGAAATTGATTTCCAAAATCGGCCCAATTGATTTTTTATAAATAAAGATCTAGAACCCATGAAAAAGGATTCTGAACTTGGGCAAGATTAGACCTAATTTTGTGAAGAGAGGAAAGACGGCTCAAGACTCAAGTGAAGATCATCGTCACGGTTTCTTCGTTCTATATTTTCTTTACTTTTGTATTGGTGGTAATCACCATGAGTGACAAGTAGTCTCTTAATTCTGGGATCCTACAGATCTCATACCTTTACTCAACCATGTTATCTTAGTAACGTTCGATTATGTGAATGAACTCTTTAATTCTACTGTTCTTAATTTATCGTTCCTGTATGATTGTCATTGATTGAGATGCTTTCATGTTAGAACAAAATTAGGTTAAGGACCAAAAAGATGATTGGGTCTCAGGTAATTACCGGATTGAGTAGAGTTGATATCGAAACATGGTAACTATATTATTAGTACATGAATCGATAGGAAAGTTGACGTCTTTTGTCTCTAAACCCTAGGCTTACTAAATCGAAACTGTTGATAATCCGAGATTAGGCGGCGTTCAACAATGTAGATTAACTAAGGCAATGATCCGTCACTGGGCGGCTTGTTTGATGTTATTAGGTTATTTCCAAAGTTCCAAAATATAATTGAATTGTTTTAATTATTGCAGATTGTCCGAGTTCCTCCACTCGACAACTCTCTTGCCACCTACCTTGATCAGCCAACATGCAAGTCCTGTTCTGAATTGGCCTTCTCCGATCAAGCTTTGATCAGACTCTACAAGTCTTCAATCAACCTCTTCTGTAACCACTCAGCTCTGCGCTCATGTTCTGCTCTCGGTGGTGATCCAATCTCTTCACTCGTCACTCTGAATCTCTCTAAGTGTTTGCTGATATATCTTGATGCTTGGATTCTCTCTTGGATGGATTCTTTTCTGCTCTGCCCAGCCTCCTTTTGAATAGGAACTTCATTCTCTATCAAATTTAGGAAGTTCCTAAAAGATCTCAATAAGATCCTATCTCCTACTTTGTAGGAGATTTGATTTCCCAATCAAATCTTCAAGCTTTGGCACGGAATCTTCACTGGGCATATTTTGAGAATATTTGGAAGCCTCCCGTTGCACTGCGACTTCATATCTGGGCAGTCTGTCCTTTGCGCCAAAACTGCTATTTTGCTGCTACAGCTCCCTACTACAGCTCCTGTTGTAGCAACTGTTTGTTCACTAAGCTTGTTCACTCTGGCTGGTTTTGCACCAACTGCTGTCTTCACATGGGCAGCTGTGTCATCTTGCTTTCAATCTTCACGATACTCTACTGACCTGTTGCGATGCTGGTAGCAACCCTCCGTACGTTCTTTGGGCTGCTCCAAGTTGATCGGCATGCTGCTGGCTGCTCCAAGTCTTCATGGTATGCTATATCATCTTCTAGAGATTGTCTTCACAAAGCTTGCTCCACCTTGCTGAAACGGAATGCTGCTGGCTGCTGCTGCAAGTTGATCGACAAGCTGCTGGCTGCTCCAAGTCTTCATGGTATGCTATATCATCTTCTGGAGATTGTCTTCACAAAGCTTGCTCCACCTTGCTGCAACGGAATGCTATAGCATCTTGCTAGATCATCTTCATCTGAGTTTGTCAATGATGCCACATACCTTAACATAACCTTTTCATTATTAGAATAGCTAAACGAAGGCATTTTCTTTCATAGTATACACACGTATTTGCTCCTTGGATCGACCCTTAGCTTTCCAAGGTTATAAATTATTTTTAACTGCAACTTGGCCTCTAAAACATACATTTGACAACTATAAAGGGTTAAAAATACGTTTGTCACTCATCATAGGCGTATCAAAGAATATTAGAAAGGAGAGAGGTAAGAGGTTGAGAATCATCAAAAGTAACATCCAAAGAAATCTGTATCTTCGGCAAACATGATCCCAACAACAATATCTCTTATGCTCAACATTATAGCCTAATAAGACACACTCAACAGATTAAGCTGTCAGCTTGGTGCGCTTATGGGGAGCTTAGAGAACGTAGCACACAACCAAAAGGGCAAAGATGAGAATAGTATGAAGTCTTTCCATATATGTGGTTAATCGGAATACCTCCCCGAAGGCTCAATGTTAATGATATACGAGGTACTTCGGTTCAAAAGTGAGGGGAAACATCTAAAGCAAGCATAAGTACGTGAGCAGACTCTAGAAGTTGTCGATGCTTGCGCTCAACAACACTATTCTGAATCTGTGCGCCAGAACACAAAAACTGATATAAAGTGCCTTGCTCGGAAAGGTAACGACGAAGAGGACGGAATAGTTATTCTCTAGCTGAATCAACATGAAAAATACGAGTGAGGTAATTAAATCGAGTGTGAATCATGGTGGCAAATGTTTTATAAGTAGTTAAGACGCTACTATGAGATGACAAGAAATAAAGCTAAGTATGTCAAGAATAATCATTTATAAAAATCATGTAGTAGCGATCTTTCGAGATGGAAGGAGCTGGACCTCATACATTAGAATGAATAAGGATAGAAGGACGCTAAAAATAGACTCGCTAGTGGACCATAGAAGTTGAAGTTGTTTGCTTTGCTTACAACTCTGACAATCCAAAGACGCATCATTAGACACATATCCTAAGAGACTATGATAAACTAAAGAAGAAAGACGAGAGCCATTGATCTGATCCAACCGATTATGCCACTAAGCATAAGAAACGGGTAAGTCAAGCTCCCAGAGACATTGTGAGTCACGATGCCGATAATTAGTACCAGCTAGAGTCACGTGCGGCAATCCTAAATAGAACACAAATTTGAATCAAGGATTATGCGACAACCATGATCGATGAGTTGACCAAAAGAAATGAGATGTAGAGTCAATTTCGAAACAAAAAAGATATCGGGAACATGAAAAAGAGGAAGTCGAGAGATTTTGTTGTCCGGCATCACAATGAGTAGTGCCATGTACATTGTCAATAGATAAATTGGAAACTAGAGGACTAATAAATCTAAGCACGTAAAATTAGAAGTCATATGAAAGGAAGCACATGCGTCTAAGATCCAAGAAGATTATCTGAAGGTGGGATAGAGGTTGTTCTCTAATACCTTACAGAAGCAAAACTAGGAGATTCCAACAATGCAGAGGTAATCATGTGGCAAAGCAAAGTGAGCAGCTCCTAAGTTTTGGAGACTACGAATCCCCTTGAGTGGAGTGTGGCCTAGTAGAGCTCAGATTCTATCAAATGACGTCTATTGCGACAACCAGGAGTATCCCTCTTCTTCTTGCGGCAATCATGCTCCAAATGTTCTATCCCGTGGCAATATGTACCGCGGAAAAAAAAAAAAAGGGATCAATAAGCTAAACCTAAACCTCGACTCTGATACCATGTTATGAATGTAGAGTGTATTCAACTGAGGCGAACATGCCTATATATAGGTACAAATAAAATCAAACTGATCTGTATGAAGCATAAAAGATACACATCAAATATACGATCTATATAGATAGGGGAAGGAGGAATATTCGGAGGCATAACGCAGTGAGAGACGCTTTGTTCACCTTTTTCAGGGAGGCTAAATTAGGAGTTAGGCTGGAGGTGGCTGGTCTTCCAGATAGGGGAGAGAAGCCAGCAGACATCTTTGTGTCGGCGTCGGATGGAGGTAGAGATCTTTGTGTGGATCTGTCCATTGTCTCCCCTTTTTGTGGGAAGGGTATAGCTAGAGTCAGGGGAGGCAGCTAGGAGGGAAGAGGAGAAGAAGATCTCTAAGCATGGGGTTGGTTATTCATCTAGCGATCTTATGTTTGTGCCTTTTATTATGGAATCATTAGGAGGTTATGGGGTGCAAGCAGATCAACTGATCAGGACAGTGGCAGCGAGATGGGCTGAGGCCAGGGGTGTGGAGCTACCGGCAGCGCTTTCTATTTTGAGGGAAAAGTTATCATTTGTCTTGCAGAAGGATTTGGCTGATGGATTCCTTTTAAGGGATAATTACATTTAGATATGTACTAACTTTTTTACGATCTCTCATTTGTAAATGTCTCACATTGAGTTATTAATACACATATATACAGAATAACAGACATATTCCTAATATATGACTAAAAATAATAACTTAAGTTATTTTACTTAAAATTTCATAATAAAGGTCTATTCTCTTAAACTTCTTATTTTTAGCCTCGTTCAGTTCAACGATATTAACACTTAGAGTCTGTTCTTTTGACATTAAATTATTTACTTTTGTACTTAACTTAAGTTAACTTAATTTAACTACTTAACTCAAGTACTTAAATTACTATTCATCACCACAACAACACCATTACCACAACACCACACCACCAACACCACAACACATTCACACCACCACTCCACTACCACCACCATCACCACCACTACCCCACTATCTTAACATCACAACCACAATATCACCACCACCACCACAACAACCCACCACTACAACAAAACAATAATCCACCACTACAAAAACACCACACCACCACAACACAACAATAACCCACCACCACCACAACACCACTACCACCACATTACCACAACACTAGTACCACCACCATCACAACAACCCACCACCACAAAAACACTACCACCACCACAACACAACAATATCCCACCACCACAAAAATATCACACCACCACAACACAACAACAACCCACCACCACCACAACAACAAACCACCACCACAAAAAACTACCACTACCACACCATTATCACCACCATTACCACAATACTTCCCAAACCACAACAACCCACCACCACAAAAGTAACACACATCCAATAAAAAATAATAATTAATGTACTTAACTTAACTTAAGTACTTAAAATTTAAGTACAAATGAACAGGCCCTTACTAAAATTCTAAGTGAGACAACAGAGCCTAATTTCAAGTAATTAAAACTAACAGACGAAACGAGTAAAATTTTAAGTTCAAAAGAATATAATCTTTATGTTCAATCAATCAAAGAATATAATTGTTATCTAAATTGTTACGGAACATGTTTTATCTTAGAGAGGTTTCTCCTTGCGACCATTACATCATTCCCCATTAGTAAATGCTGCCATCAAGTGTAGTCCCAATAATAACCTCTCTTGTCATTCCTAACTTAAAGCAATTGGAATCCATCATTTGTAATTGTCTCATATTAAGTTATAAGAATTGATATATATTTGGAAGTTAATTAGACATAAAAGGTTAAACTTTGTTCTTCATTTGTAGCACTTTTAAAATTATTTTAGTTTCCGTTATCTCTTTTTTTTCTCTTTTTATTTTTTCGGAAGTGCGGTTATTAGGATTACTTTAAATTAAAAAGTAATTAATAACGCCCATCTCAAAAAGATGGTGTATAAGATGAGATTTAATGTATGAATGTGATTATTCAAATTTGACTTTTATTTGATTTCCAATCAAATAAAAAGGTGAACCAAAGTAAAATATAATTATCTATTAAAATCTCTTTGTTATCAATCCCGTTTTTTTTTTTGTTGGAATGAGATCCGTTGTAGTGCAGCAAAGTACAACCTATTATAATATGTGCAGGATTTTTAAAGTTCGCATAACTCTCGCTCAATGAACCGGATTTTGAAAACGAATTGCTCATTGAGGATTGATGTCTTTTTCTTACCATCTTTTTATCTATTTAAGAATTTATTTTCAATACTTATGTATAAATTTAAATTTGTAAGCGTCGTTGGTCAAAATTTTGTTTATGTGGGTCTGATGTGTCATGGCAAGACACAACACATCTAAGTAAAACCACGGTTAGGAACAGCTCCTTTGAATAAAAGCTCTGATTCTAACAACGCTTCTTGAAAAAGGGGCATAACGAGAATGTTTATGAAACTGGGGCAGATAGGGAACAACTTTGTCAAACTAGGGCAAAAATGAAAATTATTCGATTTCTTTAAAATAGATTTCAAGAATCCAGTTTTAAATATTAAACAGATTTGATATGAAAACCGAGGAATTCAAGAATTAATAAATAATTATTTTCAAAAAACAAAGTATTGGAATCAAATGTAAATTACATTAATCACATATTTAAAATTTTGAAAACATGAACTAAAGGAATTCTTCAGGTACAAGGCAACAAAAGACGGTCGATTATGATGCAACGTTGGTTGTCATGATTTATAATATGACATAGTTTTTTATGCTTTAAATATATCTTTGTATAAAACTACGTCATTTTAATATCGCTATGTATGGCTTGCCTCCAATGGGTTTGAATCCATAAAGGATATGACATATTGCAATCTATGAATAATCTAAATTTTCTTCGATTGAATCAACTCGACCTATAAATAAATAGGAAGAACAACATTTCATATCACCATCACTTCACATTTTTAATCAAAGTTGATCAATGGCATCAAGAATCTACTCTATCCATGCCATTTTACTCTTCCTTCTATATGCTTCATGTCCTAATCCGGCTTCCTCTAATGAGGATTTGTTGGCAAGCAAGCCGAGAGGCTTGTAAACAACTTTAATCTGGCCCCAAGGAATTCCGCCAACATCGTCTGTGACAAGGTGCTGAAACCGGAAAGATTCGCTGAAAGAAAATTTATGTTTCCGGGTATTCTTCCATTGAATACTTACTCCATCGAAAATTTGGGTCACCATGCCGGTTATTTTTCGATTAAAACTCTTATGACGCGAGGTATAAAGTTTTTTCGATTTCACAGAAAAATAGAACCTATTTTTTTACTGAAGTCAGTTACTTAAGTACTTAACTTAGCTTAAATTAAATTAACATAACTTTATATTATTTAATTTATTTACTAAAATTTTGAGTTCAAAAGAACAAGATCGTGGTGATAAAATGTATACATTTATGATCTATTTACATGAACATTTTTAAGGGTGTTTTATTTTTTCTTCGAGTCACGAAGCAAGAAAAATGACCCCATCGTGCTTTGGTTGAGCGGAGACTCCGG
Organism: Umbilicus rupestris; assembly: GCA_963678935.1. Classification (NCBI taxonomy): domain Eukaryota; kingdom Viridiplantae; phylum Streptophyta; class Magnoliopsida; order Saxifragales; family Crassulaceae; genus Umbilicus; species Umbilicus rupestris. The sequence goes on along the minus strand of OY787613.1, from coordinate 3,546,768 downwards.
AGTCGGTAATGAAATAGTTTTGTTTTATGAAAACGGCCTGTTTCATATCAAGGATGATTTAAGTCTAAAGTGGAACGATTTTGGATGGAACATAGTATGCCTACTAAACTTTGCTACATTACGGAGTTCAAGGTTTATTACACATTATTTAAACATGGCAATCTTTTCTTGTTTCATTTTCGAGGCTTCAAATCTTTTATATATCGATCAACCCATGGGTACGAGGTTCAGCTACAGTTCAGACGAGCGCGACATTCACACTAATGAAACAAGTATCAGTAATGAAATGTATGATTTTTTATAGGTACTTCTTAATTCTTATGACATAAAAGTGTTTCAAGCCATTATAAATTTTTGACTAGTTATTTAATATCTATCCCTTTGGGTTACGAGTAGACCTTCTTCGCAGCTTATTCCGAATTTGTGAAAAATGGTTTTTATATCACTGACAATCATAAGCGGGGCATTATATTCCGGCATTGGCTTCTCGAGTTCGGAAAGGAAACAAGGCTAAAGAAGGCATTCATATTAATCTTAAGGTTTTATTTTTCAGTTGAATTATAATAAAAAATGACATTTCTTATCTCATCTTTAGTTCAAAAATACTTTCGAAACTCTAGGAGTTGCTATCGGAAATGGTCTTATGGAACCTGAGCATCAGTACCCATCATATGCCGACTTCCTTTTGGCCAGCGAGCTGATCTCACAATCGAAATATAAACAGCTCGCACAATCTAATCTCGAATGCGTGAAGAAAATCAAACAGTGTCGTAGGTTAATTATTACAATGTATTTTAATTATGTGACACTTTGTCACTTAACCTTGATGACATTTAGTCTATGTTTTGGATATTTTTATGATAGAAACTGACGACCACAAATGCAAGGATGCATACAACAACTGCATGGGGATTTTGAATGATATCGTTGGTGCTCTTGGTAACATAATTGTATGCATTTTGATAATTTCAAAAACATTAAAGATGATTCGAATTTCGATCATATATTTCTGCAGTACTATGATATCAGAAAGGAGCGTATTGGTGAAATGAGTTATGATTTCTGTTAAGTCCAAGCAGTTCATCAACTTTTGAATGACATGTTTTTGACAAGGAATCTACAAGGCTGTAACAGACAGTGAGACAAGGATGGGTGTGAAAGGCGTGTGCAAGTGAATCCATCGAGATCAGCAAATATTCTGCGAATGAGATCTACAAATATCTTGCGAATATACTTGTGACAACAAAGATATATTCTGGGAAATTCGACAAAAATATTCCACCAGATTCTGTGCCTAGAATATCAGATTCTGCGATCCAAAGATTAGATTCTCTCCGGAAGATGGAAAATATGATGGAATAATATCTCATTTCCTAAAGATACGATATAGTGGATCGAATCTATTTATGTGATGTTGGAAGTGTGCAGACTTATGACGAATGCTGAAAAAAAGAAATTAATTGCAGATCCGCGAATTATTCCGCAATCATCATCAGAGCTAGCCGAAAATTGGTAAAGCAAAAGCGTTATCGTCGTGTGCTGAAGAACAGAGTTGAACAGCCTGTGTTTCAGGTCTGAACATTCTCAAGAAGAGAATTACCGATATGTGGGAGACAGATCGAGGTGGGAAGAGGAGGATCTTCGTCTGAGGGAGTCAGACGCACTCACATTAGTTCATTTACACAGTGGTAACTAGTGAAGATAAGTTACTAAAAGATCTGTTGTACTTGATCAAATTCTTGTGAGTGATTCCCACTTTGGATTCCGAGTAACCCCCCTGAGCAGGCTCGTTGAGCTGAACAGGTTAAACATATCCTGTGTCGTTTACTGTTCTTCATATTGTTTCTGTCTCGAACTAACTATCACCGAAACGAAATCTGTTAAAGCTTTCTGAAACAGTTAACATGTGATCTGGAACAGCCCGAGTCGAACAAATGTATAACTTTCAATTGGTATCATGACCATGGTAAGGAATTTGAGAACAATGACATGGAAGAATTCTGTCTAAAATAGGGCATACTTCATCTATTCTCAGCACCCATAGCGCCCCAAAAAAAATGGAGTAGCTGAGAGAAAGAATCGTACCCTTCAAGAGATGATACGGGTCATGATTCATGGAAAAGGGCTGGCTCTCACTTTCTGGGCAGAAGCGATCAACACTGCCTGTTACACCCTGAACAGAGTCCTTGTTCGCCCTGGAACACAGAACATAGTCCTTACTGTTGTGGAGTCAATTAATGTGGCGGTTCGAGACTCTGATTATTCGATCAGCACAGATGAAGATGATGTTGCCTGTCATGATTCAGAAACTAGCAAGCCATCTCAGGAAGAACAGATGCGTGTGTCAGACTCTGTACCAGAAATTCGGGATAATGAACATGTATCTAATATAGAGCTGAAACCACCGCAACATATTCTGCAAAATCATCCGATGACCAACATTTTTCGGGATCCGCAGCTGAATGAAGAAGTATATGTTGCTCAGCCTAAGGGCTTTGAAGACACTCATCTCCCGGATCATGTGTATCGTCTCTAAAAGGCCTTGTACAGACTGAAACAGGCGCTCAAAGCATGGTATGAACGTCTCAGAATATTTTTCATTCAACATGGCTATGTGCGAGGGGGAGAATACAACACTCTATTCAACATGGCTAACCCCAAAGAAAGTCACTTGGCAAGTGTGAAACAAATGTTGGAAGAGTATGGTCTGAAACAGGGGGAGATGACTCTAGAGTATGGTCTGAAAACAGGGGAGATGACTCTGTTCTGTGACAACTTGAGTGCATGCAACATTTCAAAGTGATGGTGCAAGTATGGCAGTGTTTGACAAAACCAGCACAAGTGAACAAGGGGTTGCTGCAGCTCAAGTATTTAAGCAGGCCAGCGGAAGTGAACTAGCAGAGGATGCTGCAGGGGATGCTGCAGCAGGAGCTTGTTCAACTGGCTGTTTCAACCGTCCAAGAAGCAGCAGCAACCTGGGCTTGTCCAGAAGGGCTGGAAACTCTATGGAGAGCATCTGAAGAATTTCTAAACTCCTGAAGAGTATATTACAGTGAGGTTTACTAATCAGAGAAGGAGATTTGCATTGAAGATAAAGATCAAATCTAATCTCCTAGATTTTAGGAGATAATTGTTCTTGTTAGGACATTGCCTAAACCTGGACATTGCTAAAAGCTGGTAATGCTATTTAAGCAGAAGGGGTTTAGAGCAGAGAGGTCGATCGAAGCTGAGGGATACACGAGTGCATACACAGATTTCAGAGAGTGCAATCTTTGGTGTGCGACGGACAAATTCTTCGATCATCACCCGAGAGTAGAGCGTGAGCGCAGAGCTGAGGTGATTGTGACAGAAGGGAATCAGGACTTGCAGAGTCTGATTCGAGCTTGATCTGGAAGCCAATTCAGAGCTGCTGAGCTTGTTGGTTGATCAAGGGAAGCCGCGAAAGAATTGACGAGTTGTTGGCTCGGTCGAGTGTCGTGCGGCAGTACTCGCTAGTGGCAGGTGGTCACTGAGTGAGGGGGAGTATTCCAGAGTGTGCAGCGCTCGTGGAATTGTTCGATAGGCTCGGCAGAAGGCTTTGGAGCGACGCGGACAAATTGTGCTTCAGCTGTGTGTTACAGCAGTTGCTACAGCAACCCTGCTGTGTCAAGTGTAATTTAGAATAGGCTGAGTCTTGAGAAGTCTGTAGCTATTCTAGATTGACATATTGTAGAGGGTGTGCAGGCACAAGTCAGAGCTTGTTCTGATTGTGCTGAGTGATCCACACAAGGTTGAGTAGCATAGGTTGCGTGGGTTGTAACCGTGTGTACTTGGGAACCTTCGAGTTAGTGGATTGAGGACTTGAGAATAGTCCTCCCCAGACGTAGGCAGTTGGCCGAACTGGGTGAACAAACCTTGTCTTGTTCATTGCTTGCTGAGACTATTTGAGTGAACAAGAGTGTGCTGCAGCAACTGCTTGTTCACAAATCTGTCGAACTAAGTCACTGTGAAATTTCAATTGGTATCAGAGCGGGAGCTCAACACACAGAGTAAAAGATCCTACAGTGTCTCTGAAGAAGCCAAGACAATGAAGGAAGGACAGAGCACAAGCAGACCTCCATTGTTGGAAGAGAGCAACTGTGGATATTGGAAAGCGAGAATGAAAGCTTTTCTCAAAGCTATTGATGAGAAGACATGGAGAGCTGTCGTAATCCAGTGGTCTCCCCCAATCACCATGGATGAGCAAGGAGTGACAAGGATAAAACCTGAAGAGCAATGGACTGCTGAAGACGGTGCTGCAGCAACTGGTAATTCAAAGGCTCTGAATGCAATTTTTGCTGCAGTGGATGCTAACAACTTCAGGTTGATATCAAACTGCGACATGGCAAAACAAGCATGGGAAATTCTGCAAACTGCACATGAAGGAACTGATAGAGTGAAGCTGTCGAGATTGCAGATCATTGCCACACAGTTTGAAAATCTGAGAATGCTGGAAGAGGAGACTGTCACTGAGTTTAATGACAAACTCTGTGATCTTGCAAATGAAGCACATGCCCTTGGTGAACCTATCCCTGAACAGAAGCTGATCAGGAAGGTTCTCAGATCGCTGCCCACAAAATTTGACATGAAAGTGACAGCCATTGAAGAAGCTCAAAATGTCAGATTCATGAGGTTGGAAGAATTGATGGGGTCTCTCAAACAATTTGAGATGAAACTGGTTAAAGAAGACACCACTCCCAAGGACAAGAATGTTGGACTGAATGCTGAAACAGAAGCTAAGAAGACAGTTCCAGATGATCAACTGAGTATGCTTGTTAAGAATCTTGGAAAGCTCCTGAAGAACATGGACTCAAGAAATGGAAAAAGCTCCTCCTCATGAAACCAGTTCAGAAGAGGTGGTGAAAATAAAAGGAAAGGGAAGGAACCAGCTCAGGATGAAGATGAGAAGAAAGAAATAAAAAGGGGAGTTCAATGCTGGAACTGTGAAGGGTATGGACACATTGAGGCTGACTGTCCAAGCAAACCCCTCAAAAACTCAGAGAAAAAGAACAGTAAGTCCATGACAGCAAAATGGAGTGACTCTGATGAAAGTGATGAAGAAAACTGTGTTGTGCTGACCAGTGTATCAGATTTCAACCTCAAAGAGCTTAAGAAGGAAGAATTTCACTATGGGATTGAAGTATCTGAAAGTGAAGATGAAGAGGACCCATCTGACAGCCTTGTTGACTATCTGAGGAAGATACTCGAGCAGTGTGAGGCAGTTCTTCAGACCAATCAAACATTGACTGACAGAGTCAATCTCTTGGAAGAAGATCGAAAGAAAAGTCTCTTCTCAACCAATAATCAAGTCACCATTCTGAAAAGGGAAGACTCTGGAAGACAGATCTCTGTTGGATCCTCTCCAGCAACAGCCAAGACAGCTAATCCGCAGAATAATATCTTGGACGAAATACTGTCTTACCAAAGACTTGGAAAAGGGAGAACAGGGCTTGGATATACTGGTGAAGAAAGCTCTAGAGGGACATTAAAGCCTCAAATGCTGAGATAGATGAAAAGAATAATTCAGGTGACTCTTCAAAACCTGCAGAGAAAGATGGAACTAGGCATGTGAACAAGAGGATGCTGCAGCACCGGGCACATCATTTTTCTCTAACAAAGCTAAAGGCTCAGAATAGAAGGGGCTCTTGTACAAGTGTTGGGAATCAGAAGATTACCTCCAATCTGAAGCAGCTGCACAAAACCTCCTCAGTTGAAAAAGGGGGAGCAAAATCCAGAACCAACACATGCTGCATAAAGACTGCGTATCATGTAGCTTCAAGAAAAGTCCCTTGCTGGAAAGAATCGCAGAGGATGATTGCTAAGACTGCTGCACAAGGGCACTGGATCGCTAAAGACAAGGGAAAACCACAGACTTTACAGGTATGGAAACCCAAACATGACAAACGAAGAGATAGAAGGCTGGAGGGTCAGAAAAGGAGAAACTATGGCGTATCTCAGGTGTGGGTAAAGAAATCTCCATCAGAACCTCTTAAGGATCCTCCGAGCAAAGCTGTTGTCTGAACTAAGCAGGTGAACTAGCTCGCATGTGCTATAGCAACCTGGCCAAGAATAAGCTTGTTCACATGTTTTGGTTGCTAATGATGGAAGAAGGCACATGTGAGGCACGTGATCTAACAACTTCAAAATGGAAAAGAAAATAACGGGTAAATCAATTTCTAGGGCATAGACAAGGTGCAAGGTGCTTCCCAAAAATCGCTGCCGATCATCCTCTGTACGCTCCTTAAACTGTCTGCAATCTAGCTACAATGGTGAAGACGCGCGGGTTGAAGAAGAATCTGGCAGCAGACCGTCAAGGCGGGTCTGAAAGACGGACCAAGTCGCGCAATGAAGCCCCTGCACAGCAACTGGATGTGGTGGTGTCTCTCCCTGTGTCGCACAGCGAGCCCTCCCCGCACAAAGGAACATCGCAGAAAAGGAGGCGCCTGGTACGCGACGGAGAACCTGTCTCCAGTACCGCTGTGCTATCTGAGGGGACTGTGGCTGTGGATGTCTCTGAAGAAGGGTGCAGAACTCTTGTTATGTCCCCTGGCATTGTGGGTGAAGGGGAGGAAACAGGAGCCGAGTCTTCTGAACAAGAACCTGCTGCAGCACATCCTCCTCCTCCAGCCGACAAAGGAAAAGCTCCTACCCTAGTCTCAGTCTCCAGTAGTGAAGAAGAAGAAGAATCAAGTGAAGAAAATATTGGTGCTCCTGGTGAACCGTCTGTGAGAGGACCTGCATTGGTAGACACAATTGCAACCACCGTGGGAGGTATTTGGTTCAGGAATCGGAGTGCTTCTCAATCCTGGAGTGCTGTTGAGTGGAAGCATATTGTGTCAGAGAAGAGGCTGGACCTAGACAAGTACAGGTCAGCAGCAATCATTCAGCTTCTCACAGAGGTAAACCTGCTCAAGTCCCTAACCTTTTCATTCAGATTCAATATAGCTCTGGTTAGGGAATTTATTGTAAACATGGAGGAGAAGTTTGGAGAGGAAGGAGCAGATGAGTATGGTAGAAGTTGGGTACGGGGTAAGTCAGTTTCTATTACCCCAGAACGAATTGATGAATTCCTTGGGATCCATGAGAATGCCAGAGCTCCCACTAATGTACAGCCAGAGATGCTGGCGAAGGTTTTGACAGGGGGAGTGTGCCTGTCCTAGGGAGGTTCCAATCTGAGTACTGCTGAACTGACCTCCAAGAATGCCTTGCTATATCATCTGGGCATCGGAAACTGGATCCCCAGCTCTCACAGAGGGAAGGTTAGCAAATCCTTTGCTAACCTTCTCTACTCCATTGGGAAAAGGAGGCGCATCAGCCTGGGCAGTGTGATGTTTCCCGAGCTGGCTACTCATGCCGGCAGCGCTTCCTCCAGCAAACCCATTGTGCTACCCTCTCTCATCTATGGGATAATGGTCTCTCAACATCCGGAGCTTGGTGAGATTTCTGAAGGACTTTCTGAGGAACTGCAGGTCTTCACTGTTGATCACAAGTTGTTCAAAGGAAAACATGCAGTGGACATTGCATATGAGGATCTACTCATGGTAGGTGATTCAGCTTCAGCTCCAGCTCCCCTGGAGGATGTTCTTCCCCCTGCTGCAACAATACAATCAGCCCTCCGCGCCAGAATTGTGAGCCATCTCATATCGGAGCTAGTCATTCTTGAAGCAGAAGCCAAACGAAGGGATGCTAGGCGTGGACACATCAGAAGCCTCCTCAGAGACCTGGAGTTCCCGGCAGATGAGGAGCAGGCCCCTTGAGCATCAATGACAAAAAGGGGGAGAGAAGATGCTACTGCTGCTACTGATGAACTTTTTTTTATTTGTTTTGCTGACCCTGCGTGGTTGTGCTATGGCCGAGTGTGGCCACACCTATTTACTACTTACTCTCTATTGTTGGACCTTTCCTTCTAGAGTATTCAGAGTTTTTTTCTGGTTCATGGGAGAGTGCATATGTTCTAAGGTTTTGTCAAAATGCCAAGGGGGAGATTGATGGTGCAAGTATGGCAGTGTTTGACAAAACCAGCACAAGTGAACAAGGGGTTGCTGCAGCTCAAGTATTTAAGCAGGCTAGCAGAAGTGAACTAGCAGAGGATGCTGCAGGGGATGCTGCAGCAGGAGCTTGTTCAACTGGCTGTTTCAACCGTCCAAGAAGCAGCAGCAACCTGGGCTTGTCCAGAAGGGCTGGAAACTCTATGGAGAGCATCTGAAGAATTTCTAAACTGCTGAAGAGTATATTCCAGTGAGGTTTACTAATCAGATAAAGAGATTTGCATTGAAGATAAAGATCAAATCTAATCTCCTAGATTTTAGGAGATAATTATTCTTGTTAGGACATTGCCTAAACCTGGACATTGCTAAAAGCTAGTGATGCTATTTAAGCAGAAGGGGTTTAGAGCAGAGAGGTCGATCGAAGCTGAGGGATACATGAGTGCATACACAGATTTCAGAGAGTGCAATCTTTGGTGTGCGACGGACAAATTCTTCGATCATCACCCGAGAGCAGAGCGTGAGCGCAGAGCTGAGGTGATTGTGACAGAAGGGAATCAGGACTTGCAGAGTCTGATTCGAGCTTGATCTGGAAGCCAATTCAGAGCTGCTGAGCTTGTTGGTTGATCAAGGGAAGCCGCGAAAGAATTGACGAGTTGTTGGCTCGGTCGAGTGTCGTGCGGCAGTACTCGCTAGTGGCAGGTGGTCACTGAGTGAGGGGGAGTATTCCAGAGTGTGCAGCGCTCGTGGAATTGTTCGATAGGCTCGGCAGAAGACTTTGGAGCGACGCGGACAAATTGTGCTTCAGCTGTGTGTTACAGCATTTGCTACAGCAACCCTGCTGTGTCAAGTGTAATTTAGAATAGGCTGAGTCTTGAGAAGTCTGTAGCTATTCTAGATTGACATATTGTAGAGGGTGTGCAGGCACAAGTCAGAGCTTGTTCTGATTGTGCTGAGTGATCCACACAAGGTTGAGTAGCATAGGTTGCGTGGGTTGTAACCGTGTGTACTTGGGAACCTTCGAGTTAGTGGATTGAGGACTGGAGAATAGTCTTCCCCAGACGTAGGCAGTTGGCCGAACTGGGTGAACAAACCTTGTCTTGTTCATTGCTTGCTGAGACTATTTGAGTGAACAAGAGTGTGCTGCAGCAACTGCTTGTTCACAAATCTGTCGAACTAAGACACTGTGAAATTTCACAAAGGATCTTGTTCAGCATTCCAGAACCAAACAGATTGACATCAAGCATCACTACATTCGTGAGTTGGTTGAACAGAAGATCAATGCTCAGTTTGATACACTTAGACTAGACTCGTCCTGGGTCCATGTGTTGTCAACACTGAAGTCAGATCCAAAATACCTGGACCTGTTCCTATTCACTGTACAAGAATCTGTTGAACTGGTTACAGAATTCAGGGGGAGAAGTTCTGGTGTTTATCTAGTATGATGGGTCCGACAGAGTCTGAGCCAGACGAATTGTATTGAAACATGGATATCTAAAGGAAGATTTGTTTTTGAAAGAAGAGACCAGCAAGATCCGAGAGTCTGATTGAGGTTTCTAATTCTTTGAAACTTATTTTTTGAATTCCTATTTAGCTCCTATATCGCAGTGCATCCAGGTGAAAGCTCCGGAGAAAAGAAGAAGCTCTTGGATAAGCCTTCAGTTCAGAAGTCTGCAGCAGTTGAACTGAATCCGTTTCAAAGGTTTTGACAGTCAGGGGGAGTTGCCGGCCGAGTGGACTGAGACGATTAGCGATAGAAGACAAAGGTATCTGGCAGACATGTGTAAAACAGACCTGTTTCAATGAAGAAAATGTGTGAAGTCTGTTGGTCAGAAAAAGGTCAGCCAAGCTGTTTGCTCAGAAAGCTGAGGAGAAGATAGAGATCAGAATTTGGAATGATGCTAGGTGCAAAGTATGCATTGTCAGGAGAAAGTAAAGATTCGTTGCTGAGACAGGCTCTGGTGGAATAAACTAAGAGGCAGATGGGTGATGCTGAGACCGTTCCAATCAACTTTCCTTCAAAAATCACTGAATCTGAGTCAGTTGCTGAGACACATAAGCAAAAAAAGGAGTGATGAAGTTATTTGTTGAAACACGACTGTCTAAGCAAAAAGGGACAGTAGAAAAAGGAAAAAGGAGAGTGCATCCTTGAGACAGGGGAGCAGTGTCAAGAAGAAAGGAAATATTGGTGCCAAGAAGTCCGTGAAGGGACCACTCTATTAGAAATCTAATTCTACTCAAAGTGAAAAGTCTCTGACAAAGGCTGTCATCATAAGTATGGTTCTGCAACAGTGAGATTAGTAAGAAGTAGAAGATTGCTCAGGAGAGGAGAGTTGTTCAGGAGAATATTTTGAAGTCACTGAGGTTGTCAAGGCCATTGAGGATCTGACTCCGATAATGTTTCAGAATGTGTTGCAGAGGATAAGTAGCCACTCCTACCTACTCTTGGTTGGTCATGTATATTGCCTTGTCATCTTTCTTTGCAAAAATGGGGAGTAATATTGAAAGGGCACTCAGTAGTTACACGCCATTCGTATCCTATGAAGAAATGATGAAGTTTTGTAAACAAAATGCCAAAGGGGAGAATGTTAAGTCCAGGCACTTCATGGACTCTTAAATGTCATAGTTTTGACAAGGGATTTATAAGGCTTGTAACAGACAGTGAGACAAGGATGGCTGCGAACCAAAGAGTCCATGTCGTTGTGACAACAAAGATATATTCTGGGATATTCGACAAAAATATTCCACAAGATTCTGCGCCTAGAATATCAGATTCTGCAATCCAAAGATTAGATTCTCTCCGGAAGATGGAAAGTATGATGGAATAATATCTCCTTTCCTAAAGATACGATGTAGTGGATCGAATCTATTTATGTGACGTTGGAAGTGTGCAGACTTATGACGAATGCTGAGAAAAAGAAATTAACTGCAGATTAGCGAATTATTCCGGCGCGATCATCATCAGAGCTAGCCAAAAATCGATAGAGCAAAAGCGTCATCGTCGTGTGCTGAAGAACAGAGTTGAACAGCCTGTGTTTCTAGTCTGAACATTCTCGGGAAGAGAATTACCGATCTATGGGAGACAGATCGAGGTTGGAAGAGGAGGATTTTCGTTTGAGGGAGTCAGACGCGCTCACATTAGTTCATTTACACAATGGTAACTAGTGAAGATAAGTTACTTAAAGATCTGTTGTACTTGATTAAATTCTTATGAGTGATTCCCACTTGGGGTTCTGAGTAACCCCCCCTGAGCAGGCTCGTTGAGCTGAACAGGGTAAACATATCCTGTGTCGTTTACTGTTCTTTGTACTATTTCTGTCTCGAACTAACTATCACCTAAACGAAAATTGTTAAAGTTTTCTGCAACAGTTAACAAGTGATCTGGAACAGCGTGAGTCGAACAGACGTATAACTTTCAGTTTCTCAAACTTGGAGAAATTCATGGACTTGGCCTCTGTCAAGAAGATTCTTGCCGTAGAGAACATCAAATTTGCATTAAGCAATTCGACCGTTTATGATGCACTGATCGGGGATTGGATGAAGAACTATGCATCGGAGATTCCACCGTTGCTCAAGGATGGGATTAAGGTTTTGATATATACTGGAGAGTATGATTTGGCCTGCAACTGGCTTGGTACTAGTTGACAAATTCTTGCATTCATCAAATTTCAACAAGCCCTTAACCATGAACCTTAAAATGACTGAGACACACTTTTTCCAAATGGTTGTAGAAAACATTCTACGGGTTGATGCCATCAAATGGAGTTGGAAGAGGCAATTGACAAAGCCAAATTAACATCATACAAAGTTGGAGGCCGAGAGGTTGGACTGATTAAGAGCACCGGACCGTTGACTTTCTTGAAGGTATTATTTGGACCATTGACTTTCTTGATGGTATTATTAAATTAATAACTCTCATCGGTTATAACTCGATACTTTGGTGATTACTAGGTGCATAATGCCAGACACATGGTGCTGATGGATCAACCGAATGTTTCGCCGCAAATGCTCAGGAGCTGGATGGAAGCATATATTTTGTTCATTTTTTTAGCACATTTTGGTTTCTATTTTAGCCGAAAAATCTTCCACCAATAAATGAATCCTAGTGGAATTTCTCAACATTCAAAGCTTACAGCTTACGTCACTTAGTGGAGAAATACACAGAAGACCAATGGCCATACTCGAGCTAAGTCACTTATGTTTGATACCTTATTGTTTTACGTGAATTCTCTCATCTTTCACTCCGAAAGTAATGTCTACATACATACAAATTACATGATCAAATATCAAGAAACTAAAAAACTCAATGCCCTAAAATCACCACTGATCTTGTGCCCCGTGACTTTCTCGTATAATAAATGAAGTTAGAATTAATGACAGAATATTAATTTCCTATTTTTGTTTATTTCATATTACCCCACAAATTGGAGCGTAAAGGCCCCGAACACCCAACTCGCACAAAAAAAAAAAAAAAAAAAAATTGACCCAAAGCTTTCATAAATATGTCCACCAATTGCTTCTTTGGAGGCACACGCGTAGGAGCAATTAAGTCGCATGCGATCGCATCTTGTGTAAAATGACAGTTTGCGTGAATATGTTTTGTCCGCTTATAAAAAATAAGATTATGTTCTATGTATAATACAGGCTGACTATCACAATTAAGTCTCATGCCCTTTTGTGTTGTACGCCCAACTCCCCAAGCAACTGTTTGAGCCACTTCAGATCGCAGGTAATAGATGCCATTGAGCTATACTCTGCCTCTTCTGGTGAACAAGAGACATTTGGCTGCTTCTTAACTTTCCATATAGTAGGAGAACAATCATGTAACACAAACCAACCACTCAATGATCGACCCATTAATGGAAAGCTTGCCTAATCAGAATCACACCATCCCTCCAAGTTTAATTTGTAGTCAACATGTAATAATATTCCTTGCCTATGACACTTTCAAATAACGAAAAATGTTGTTTCCAAGTGCTCTTACTGGGGATGTTCCATAAATTGAGAGAGAATGTGAATTGAGTAAGCCAGTAACAACCAAATAAATCAATTGCCTAACTAGTCGGCGATGTCGCTCCGGGTCATCAAGGAATCGTCCATCGGCCAAAGCCAAACAATGGTTTGCTTCATACGAAATTTTTGTAGGTTTAGCATCTAGTAATCTTTCTCAGAAATAATTTTCAATGCATATTTTCTCTGACAAATGAAAATACCTTCTAAATTGCGAGAAACTTCTAATCTGAGAAAATATTTTAATACCCCCAGATCTTTCATTTTGAAGCATTTTTCAAGACAGCCTTGAAAGTTTGCCAAAGCCTTCATATAATTGCTAATGTTGGATCGTTAGTTAGCTATATCCATGTGGGCTAACAGTTTTTCTATACCCGACAGGTATAGCACCAGCAGAGTGTGTTACCCAACAGGTATGGCAGCACCAGAATATTAAATATAGGAAAATTAATTTTGCTTACTTAGTGATTTATAGTGAAAACCTCAGTACTCAATCAAGTACCTGGGTAAAACCACTACCTTTCATATCCCATGGAAAGATTTGTGAAAAGACGAGTTTCTGTATTTAGGATATTCTTGCTAAGTACAAAAGACTAAGTTGATCACTAGTACACTCCGTACAAGTTCTAACTTATCTTTATTTCTCTAGCTCAACCTAACCCTCGCACTCTCGAACTGAATCGTTCAAGCTTCTAAGGCTCACAATAGGCTTGGATCCGTGTAGCACACTCTTCTTTTTCTTTCTCTGCTTTTTCCCACATACACGTTGCCACTCTAGCTCGGTCGTCGCAGTTCTTGTAGTATCAAATACGCCTATGATTTCCTTGATATTCTTCAATCCAAATCAAATATTCCCCTAATCCGAATATTTATCTCTTCTAATAAATAGGAAGGTTTATCTAATATGATTAGATTTGCTTCCATATTTATTAAGAGAATATATTTGTTAAGTGCACAATATATCACATAATATATTTGGACTTGATGACAACTTCCCATAAAGTTGTCATCACATATATTCGAATCTTCTTAGGATATTCTTTAAGATCAATCCGAATCTTATGCTAGAGAATTTCCCTTCTTGATTTGATTATCTTCTGAATATCTTCTTTCCTATTTGCCTTGTTGTATTTTAGTGAAGTCAAGATCTTCCATGTATATTAAGTAGATTAATTAGTTAAGTGTTTGTTATCATCAAAACCTTAGGAATCTAACAGCTAACAATAATCATATCATCCACATATACAAGCAAATTAATCGGAATTGCTCTTTTTGTCAAGATGGATAAAGAATAATCTGAATATAAATTGCTAAAAACCATACTTTTGCAATGTCGTTGCAAGTTTGGCAATCAACACTTAGGTGCTTGTACAAATTGGACTGATTTTGCTCAAATTCTGGAAAATTTTCATGTACACCTGTTTGACTAAATTATCATACAAGAAAGCATTATATACATCCATCTCATGAATTTCCCAATTCTTGGCAGCTAATGTTGCATAAATAGTACGAATTGTCACCATTTTTGCAACCGAAGCACCGAATGATGATCAATTATGACAAGCCTAGCTTTTAATCTCTGTAAAGTTCCTCGTTTAACGTACTTTTCAATATTGTTGGATTGTTAGTTAGCTATTCCTGTGTGATAACAGAGTTGTCCTATACCCAGCAAGTATAACACCAGCGATATGGGTTACCCGACAGGTATTGCAGCATCGGAATATTAAATGTAGGAAAATTAAATTAGCTTACTTAGTGATTTATAGTGGAAACTCCAGTACTTAATCAAGCATCTGAGTAAAACCACTACCATCCAGTATCCCCTGGAAGGATTTGTGAATAGATCAGTTTCTGTATTTAGGATATTCTTGCTAAGTACAAAAGACTAAGTTTCTGACTAGTACACTCAGTACAAGTTCTAACTTATCTTTATCACTCTAGCTCAACCCAACCCTCCAACTTATCTTTGTCACTCTAGCTCAACCCGATCCTCGAACCGATTTAACCCACTCTCGAACTCAATCGTTCAAGCTTCTGATGCTCACAACAAGCCTTAATCCGCTTTTCACACTCTTCGTTTTCTTTCTCTCTTTTTCCACACTCACTCGCTGCCGATCTAGCTCGGCCTTCTCACCTCTTGTAGCATCACGGATATGCCTAGGGTTTCTTTGATTAGGATTCTTCAATCGAAATCAAATATTCCCTAATCCGAATATAAATCTCCTCTAATAAATAGGAAGGTTTATCTAATATAATTAGATTTGCTTCCATATTTATTAAGTAGATATATTCGTTAAGTCAAAAATATATAACATAATATATTTGGACTTGATGACAACTTCTCATAAAATTATCCTTTAAGATCTATCCGAATCCATGCTAGAGAATCTCACTTCTTGATTTGATTACATAATATGTTCTCAAATATCTTCCGCATATCTTCTTTTCTATTCGCCTTTTTGCATTTATTGAAATCAAGATCTTCTCGGCACACTAATTAGATTAATTAGTTAAGTGTTTGTTATCATGAAAACCTTAGGAATCCAACAAGTATACACTCATTCACTTCATAGTGCTTTCTTCCCAGAGGATAATATTTACTGGACCCAAGTGTCTTGATGCTTCAACACTCGTATCCCCTCGACCATAGCCTTTCTCCAACCTTCATGTTTTACAACTTCCTTACAAGTTCTAGGAGGATTCCATGCAATTACTCCTTGACTCTAACTCCCTTCGTGACCCTAGCCATCATCACCCCTATCTATATTATCCTCCATCTCCATAGTACACCCTCCATGCGCCACAGTGTCCTCCATGGCATCATGAGTAGCCACCCGTTCACACACAGAGTCATTCAACAAAAAAAAAAAGATCGAGTACTGACAAGAAACATTATCAGGAGGTACAACTCTGTTTAGACAAAGGAAACTCATTTTTAAAGAACTTAACATCCCTTGAACTTAATATGCTGATGTTTACTCTCAACGCGATCATTTTGTCATGGAGTCCCAACACAGGAAGTTTCAAAAATAATCTCGTGTTTCTCAAAACAAAATAGCCATTTAAGCATATAAACTACGATCCATTATCACTTTGAACACGCTTAATACGCTGATCAAATTTCCTTTCAACCAATGCAGCGAAATCCATAAACATGAGGCCAACCTCCAATTTATTATAAAGCAAATAAACTAAAACTATTCCTGAGAAATCATCCACACTAGTCAAGAAATAACAAGCCCCACATGAAGAAAAACCCTCTCGATTGCTGCAGTATGTGTCTGAGCAAATGCTTGGTATTTTGCTGATGTCAGCATCACTGAGACTGTGATGAGCGTACTTCATCGACTCTTCGAAGTATGCAGCTCTGATTTCAGCCACCTCATCGTCAACGTCTTCCTCCTAGGTTTTCTCTCCCTCTCAAAGTCCTGCTCATAAATGAAACAATTAATCAGGTGGTCTGAGGTGACGTCACAGATACTTACATGAATGCTGGCAGATTTCAGTAATTTCAGCAAGAAGTGGAAGGAAAAGAGAGAAGAGACTCTAGCTCTTCTTACTTAACTCTGTCAAATACTTTACCGTACACATTTTAATTATAATAATTACGGTGCGTTCTTATGAACGGACGATGAAACTGTTTGGAACCGAACTGAACCATATTTTAATAATTTGAAATAAGTGTTAAGGTCTGTTCTTTTGAGCTAAAATTAAATAATTTTAAGTTTTTAATTCAACATGATAATCTTCACTTTCACCGGTACTATAGTATTAAAAAAAAATTTACATTTACTTATAAATTTTCATCATATGACCTATTCTTCTAAACTTAAAATTTTAATCGTTCATTTCAGCGATTAACTCTTGCTTCAGTAAGTTTCAGATTCACTTTTATAATTTAGTTTAGTTTCCCATATTTTTTTCTCTTTTGTTGTAGGGAAGTACGGTTATTGGGAGTACTTTTAAGTAAAAACTTGTGTAAAACGCCTCTCTTAAAACTTTGTACCATAGTAAAATACATTTATCTATGAAAATCTCTTTGAAATCGATCCTAATTTTTGTCGGAATTAGATCCACGACACATCAAAGTCTAATCAATTGTACTATGAAATCAGAAAAAAGTTCCCATGATAAAATAAAGTTATTTTAACATCCAAATTACATTATTTTAATATTGTTGTATTTGAATTTATTGTTAAAAAAAATGTATTTCACTCTGAGATCGTGAAATGGGATTCATTTTGAATGCGCAAATATCCATGCATCAATTGCAAATAGTGCATTTTACCCATAAAGTGTATATATATTTTTTAGTTTATTAAAGTTAGCAACGTATCTTGGATGCACTTTACTTTTGAACAGAGTTTTGCACTATATATTTCCCCACATCTGATATGATTTTATGTAATTAATTTTTAGAATTGTAGCAAAATAGATTTCAAGAAAAATTTATTTTCAAATATTTTATAGATTTGATATCAAAATTGTGGGAATCGGGACCAAGGAAGTAAATAAACAAATATGATTTTCAAAAAACAAGTTATTCGAAATAAATGTATGTTACATGAATCACATATTTTAAAAGACATTGATTATGACTCGACGTCGTTTTTGTTGCCAAGGTTTATAGTTTAGCACAATTTTTGATGTTTAAATCTTTTATTCATATAAAACTACGTCATTTTAATATATTTATATTGCATTCTTTGAGTGAAAAAAGAAAAAACAAAGTTAACAACTAATTTACATTTAATTGAATCAACTCGGCTTATAAATAAATACCAAGTATGAATATATGATTCTAACACGAAACTCATAAATAAATACCATCACTTCATATGATTCTAAGTTCATCAATGGCATCAAAACTCATCTCCATTTTACTCTTTCTTCTATCCATTTTGTGTCTTGCTCGGGCCTACTCTAACACGGATTTTGTTACTCGTAAACAGATTTACTTTCCCAAAGGGTTGTTAACATCGTCCGAAAAATGTGTTGGGATCGGAAGGATACGTTGAAAGAGCATTCATGTTTCCAGGTATTCTTCCATCAAGTACCTACTCCATTGAAAATTTGGGTCACCATACTAGTTATTTTCGATTAAACACTCTTATGGCGCGAGATATAAATTTGTCTAGCTTTGGCACTAATTTAGAGTCTAATTTTTTAGACTGAAGTCAAATACTTAAGTACTTAAATTAATTTTACTTAACTATATTTACATAAACAAACCACTGCCTGACCACCACAGTCGGAATCCGGTCCCTGACACCTTAGAAATTCAGTCGTCAGTGGTCGGCCGGAAGAGGCGCCGAAAGCTGTCATGGGTGGTTGCCGGTGGTGGTCCGGCAGCGGTGAGTTTATGTTATAGTATAGTACTTAAGTTAACTTATACTAACTTAATTTAAATTTATTTATCAAAATTTTAAGTTCAAAAGAAATGGACCATAGTGATAAAAGTATATATGTACTAATATAATTATATTAATACTTTAAAGGATGTTTTATTTTTTTTTCGAGTCGAGCGGTAAGAAAAATGACCCTGTCGTCCTTTGGTTGGCTGGAGGACCTGGATCCTCTTGTGCACTAGCTTTGTTTAACGAAAACGGTCCATTTCACATCAAGGACGTTTTGAGTTTGAAGTGGAACGATTATGATTGGGACAAAGTATACCTACTAAACTTTGCTACATTACCGAGTTTAAGCTTTATTACAAATAATTTCAACATGGTAATGCTTTCTTGTTTCAATTTATAGGCTTCAAATCTTTTATTTATCGATCAACCCACGGGCACGGGATTCAGGTACAGTTCAGACAAGCGTGACATTCGCACCAATGAAACATGAGTCAGTAATGATATGTATGACTTCTACAGGTGTATTTTTAATTCTTATGTGTTTTAAGCTGTTATAAACTTTTGGTTGCTTAATTAATATTTTTTCCAATTTGGGTACTACTAGGCCTTCTTCGCAGCTCACCCCAAATATATAAAAAATTATTTCTTCATCACCGGAGAATCTTACGCTTGGCATTATATTCCGGTCTTGACTTCTCGAGTGCATAAAGAAAAATAAATCTTAAGGTTCTTTTCAGTTGCATAATAATCAAAAAATAACATTTCTCATTCTTCTATAGTTCAAAATATACTTTTAAAATTCAGGGTTTCGCTATCAGAAATGGGTTTACGGATCCTGCTATGCAATATTCAACAAACACGGACTTTGCTTTCGCCTACAAGCTGATCTCACGCTCAGCTTATCATCAACTCAAAAAATCTAACCTCGGCTGTGTGTAGACAATCAAAGAGTGTCGTAAGTTAATTGTGACTATTCTTTTGACATTTTTTCGCTTAATCATGATGACATTTTACTCGATCATTGTGATTATGACAGAAATAAATGACGACAAATGAAAAAATGCATTTGACACCTGCACTAGTATTTTTAATGATATGGTTAGTATTATGGACAACATAAATGCAAGCAAATCGACAACTTTAAAAACAACTAAGGATCATTCAGTTTTCGATCATATATTTATATTCTTGTGTTCATCTGCAGGTTTATGATATCAGAAATATGTCTGTTGGTGAAATTTCTTATGATATCTCAAGCTTAGTGAATTTCACGAACTTGGCCTCTCTCAAGCAGGCTCTCGACATAGGGGACGTTCAATTTGTAACTTTGAATTATGCCGTTTTTTGGGCCATGATCAGGGACGTGATGAAGAATTACGCACCAAAGATTCCACCGTTGCTCGAGGATGGGATTAAGGTTTCGATATATGCTGGAGAGTTTGATCTGATCTGCAACTGGTTCGATACTACTTTACATATTCTTGCTTTTATCGATTTTCAAAAGACCCCTAACCTTAAAGACATAAGCAATTTTTTTCAAATTTTTGTAGAAAACTTTCGATGGGTTCATGCTATGAAATGGAGTGGGGAGAGGCAATTTTCCAAAGCCAAATAAACATCATATAAAGTTGGATATCAAGAGGTGGGTCAGGTTAAGGGCACAGGACTCTTTTTGTGTTGTACGCCCAACTCCCCGAGCAACTGTTTGAGCCACTTCAATTTGCAGGTAATAGATGGCATTGAGCTATACTCTGCCTCTACTGATGAACGTGAGATAGTTGGTTGCTTCTTAACTTTCCATATAGTAGGAGAATAATCAAGTAACACAAACCAACCACTCAATGATCGCTGCGTTAATGAACAGCTTGCCCAATTGGAATCACACCATCCCTCTAAGTTTAATTTGTGGTCAATATGTAATAATATTTCTTGGCGAGGACTCTTTTTCAAATAGCAAACAATATGTGATGTTGTTTCCAATTGCTCTTACCAGGGATGTTGCATAAATTGAAAGAGAATGTGAACTGAGTAAGCCAAATTAAGGCTCGTAATAACCAAATAAATCAATTGGCTAAATAGTCGACGATATTGCTCCGGGTCATCAAGGAATCGCCCATCGGCCAAAGCCAAAAAATGGTTTGCTTCATAGGAAATTCTGCAGGTTTAGCATCTAGTAATCTGGTATCGGAAATAATGTTCAATGCATATTTTCTCTGACAAATGAAAATACCTTCTAAACTGCGAGAAACTTCTAATCGGAGAAAATATTTTAATACCCCCAGATCTTTCATTTTGAAGCATTTTTCAAGACAGCCTTGAAGGTTGCCAAAGCCATTTAGGCTCAAAGAGAGGTGTAGCAGGGAGGTGTAGCAAAAGAGTACCCATTTAGGCTCAAAGAGAAATCTGTTCAGATATGAAGTAGCTATGCTTCCAAATACTATCAGAATATCTCTGTGAAGATTCTGTGATCAGAGCTTGAAGATTTAATTGGGAAATCAAATCTTCTACAAAGTAGGAGATATGATCTTGTTGAGATCTTTTAGGAAGTTCCTAAAATTGATGGAGCATGGAGTATCTACAAAGATAGAGAAGGCTGGGTAAGCAATCCAATATATAATCCAAGCACCTGAGATTGCAAAGAGAGATCAAAGAATCGTGCGGAGAATTGGATCACCACCGTGAGTAGAGCGAGAGCGGAGAGCAGAGTGGTTGGAGCAAAGGCTGATCAAAGACTTGCAGAGTCTGGTCAGTGCTTGATCGGAGAAAGACAATTCAGAGCAGAACTTGCTTGTTGGCTGATCAAGGTAGGCGGCAAGAGAGTTGTCGAGTGGAGGAACTCGGATAATCTGCAGAAGGCCTGTTCTCGCTAGTGACATGCGGTCACTGAGTGAGGGGGAGCATCCTGAAGTGAGGATCACTCACACAGTTCGAAACAGCTCAGCGGAAGGCTTTGAAGCGACATGGACAGAACCTGCACAAGCTAGTTGCACAAGGGTGTGTTATAGCAAACTGATCGCGCGTCGTTGTACGCGTCAAATTAATCCTTCCTTCTCCACTTAGTACAGCGGCTAAGTCAGGGTCGATTCCACAAGGAGCAAGCAGACTCGTTCTAACTAGTACCTACAACTTAACGAAAATTGGGTTGTGAGTGGTTGGGTTGCGCAGGTGCGCGAATAAACAGTAGTGAACGCAGAATTTGCACTAGACGTGCGCAGGCAATAGAGATTAAGTACTATGACTATGAAAAGTATCGGTGCAGACAATCCTCTATGAATGTATTCCTTATCATTGACTCTAAACGTCTATAGTTTGATTTACTGAAGTTAGTGTCCGATCAAGGCTTCCTAACATGTGCGCATGTTCCGATCAAAGTTCAACAGCTATTAATTCTTGAAACTAGTCTAAGCAGCTACGAATCCTGTCACAGTAGCAGCTGATTATCCTAGTGCGTTACTCCTAGTTGTCACCGTCAAGCTACCAACTAGTTTAACATATAACAAACAAGTAGTACGAGTAAGTTTGCGGTTCAAGGCTTCCCCTACTCATGCAACTAGCTGTGAACCGTGTGCACAGAATTAATACAAGCAAACAAACTATGCA
Organism: Umbilicus rupestris; assembly: GCA_963678935.1. Classification (NCBI taxonomy): domain Eukaryota; kingdom Viridiplantae; phylum Streptophyta; class Magnoliopsida; order Saxifragales; family Crassulaceae; genus Umbilicus; species Umbilicus rupestris. The sequence continues at coordinate 3,524,798 of OY787613.1, read as the reverse complement.
TTAAGCACAAGTCTCAAAGGAAATACTCATAGAATCATGCCCAACCGATACAAAGCGTTTAGCTAGACATGCTAGTAGTAAACATCATAGAAATAGTAAATAACAGCTAAAGTATCCAAGAAAATAGTAACAAGCAGGTGCGTGCAGGTTGCAGTGTTTCGGCTCGCGCAGTCGGCTAGCGCAGGTCCTCACAGCAGCTCGTGTGTTTTTCAGTTCTGGCTCTCTCTCCTCGATCTTGCCTCTCTGATGTGTGTATGTGTGTGTCCTCAAACCCTAGCCTTCCTCTCCTTATATACTGCTCATGAGGCCCAAGGACGGCCTTGGCAACTTCCAAATCTGATGGTGTCAAGATTTGGAATCACCACTATCTTGCGCATGGCGCACTGCGCACATTGGTTCGCGCAGTTGGTCTGCGCACCGCGGTCTGAATCTATCCTTTTTGCGCTGCTAGCTCCGCAGGCTGTGTGTTGCGCTCCTTAAACGCTGCCTATTAGCGCGTATCCGACTTAGGCCCTTATTTTGTCCTGGAATACAAAAATACCGAAAACCAGTAATCTTGTACACAAAATAATGCAAACAAGCATAGTGTTAAGATCTAAATAGCGCATATAAATAGGCTCTATCAAACCCCCCACACTTGCCCTTGTTCGTCCCGAACAAGCACTCAAGCACGGATACAATTACCTCTCTGGAGTCTAGCGCACAGTCTTGCACTCTGGCGCGATCTGCACTACCGCTCACCTTGCGCTGCTCTATCACCTGCCTTCAACAGTTTAATATAACAATTTCAAAATTCGTTACCTCTCAGCTGGGATGGAGATCATTTCGGATGGCTGGGAGATAGCTCTTCATAGGCTCCGGGTTGTCAGTCTTTACTTCGAGGACGGGTATATGGTTAATAGCGCAAGCTTCTTCCGATGCGTGATTCTTCCACGCACTTCCTGGGAACTCGAGCCTTCTTGATGATTATCTTGTGAACTTGCGCACACTGGTACGGAGTTGTGCGCATGCTGATTTTTTTAGCGCATATCATCTACTGGTGTTTTTTTCTTTTTGTACAGCTTTATCTACGGTTCTTCTATTCCCAGAACTGTTGCAGTCTCGGCCTCCGGATAGCAGCTATGGAACAACGCTCCGCTCTCCCTCCTCGGTCTATTTGCGCAGGTCAGCACACGCAATTACACCCGTGCCCACCTTCCCTAGCCTGACTTCCAGAGGAAAGGTGGTCTGTTTTCACACCTCGCCACGCTTTGGGTATTCGCCTTCGGTATCTGCGTGGCTGAGCGCGCTCTATTGTTCCGAAGGTCGCGAAGCATCGGCCTCCACTAGCGCTCTCTACCATATACCTTACCTTCGAAGCAAAAACGACTAACCGCCTCTCTAGATCTTTTCTGTCAACTCCACATCCCCTGTATATCCCAACTAAAAGGAGCAGAAAAAATGAAAAAAATATACTAAAACAGTTGATAGCAGCGCATGCAAGATGAATAGGGCATGCAAGCCGAAAAGTGTGCGCAACCCGCACACTAGCGCACCACTGCTACTATTCCCTTCAACTAAACTAAGCTATACTACAAAGCTCAAAAAAACGTGAAATGTAAATGTAAGCCCCCCCCCCCCCCACACTTAAACTGAGATGTGTCCCCACGACTCACGCTCAAGCGCAACGGAGAGCGCACACATGCATGCAAGCAAAACAAAGAACATAAGAAAGAACATATAGTCATCGCAGCAAAGACAAAGTCAGGGGTCACAAAATATTCAGCACAAGATAGCAATATAGCAACATCGAGCAACAGTTTTCAAAAGATAAGAAACCACCCGAAAGAAATGAGCGCCCTCCCTGCGGCCCAAGACATCTTCGGAGCTCGACTCAGCCCCGGATCCGTGCGCCTCCTCATTGGTGGAATCTGTCTCAAATTCGGAACTCAAAGCTGGCGGCAGGACAGAAACTGCGGCGGGCTGAGTCAAGAGATCGTCCTCCGGGATGGGGTCCAAAAGTGAATCTGAGCTTGAACTAATGATGGGATCGCCCTCAGAGGACCTCTGTACAGAAGGTTGCGCAGGGGGTGCTGCTGGTGCTGGTACCGGGTCTACTGCTGGGGTGGGCTCTGCTTCATGAACCGGGGATTGGGCAGGAGGGCTGGCTGGCTTGCGCTGCTCGCTGGGGGACCCTGGAGGCGGCCTACGCAGACTGAGGAGAGGGGGGATAGAATCTCCAAATCTCCACCCTGATGGTGGACTGACGCTCAGATCTGCCCCCTCTGGCGCTAAATACTCTAGCACACGCATGACGTTGAACATCATGCGCTGCTCCTCTGATGCCTCCTCAGGCGCCTCCTCTGCCTCTGTTCTGGGGCGCTTTCCCTGTGCACGCGGGGGAGAATCATCAATGGCTATGGTTACTAGCTCCCCCTGCGGCGCACTCGCCCTGCGGCGCGCTCCAGTCTGCGCACGAGTCCTCATGCGCCTGACTGGAGGCGCAACTGGCTCTGGGGCCTCTTCCATCTCCCTTTCCTCAGCGGCCTCCTCTGGCTGCGCGCTGCTCTCTGCTCTGTGCCTCGGCGCTCTGGCCGGTTGCAGCTGGTAGCACCATTCCAAGGACCCGTCCTCTCTCACGGCCACCGCTCTGAGCTGCAGCATATGGGCACGGTCCAGGGTAACGGCCGGCACTACCGTGTGCTCGGGCACTTCCGGCTCTCCATGCAGCGCACGCAGCAGGTGCGTAATCATTTCTCCACAAGTCAGCAGCCCCTTGGTGCTGACCCGACTCCAGTGCACCACCATGTTCGAGACAAACAACACCTTCTTCCCATAGTAGAATCCTTTCAATATGTCCATGTCCAGTAGGCTGATCTTGGGCGCACCATTAAAGTGCCCGATGATTGCATAGGCGACCATGCGCCAGAGGTAGAACATCCACGAATCGCGCAGCTCGCGTCCTCGGCTGCGCCCCGCGGCAAAAACTTGGCCAGTCGCCATCTCACGCCACGCCTCCTGATTTGTGTGCGTGTCTATATCCTCCTCACGCACCTTGGCGCACCTCAGCGCGCGCTTCAGCCTCTTGGCTGAGGCTATGTACTAGACCCCTCTGTGCCTGTACCTGATCTCCAATTCGGCGGTCTCCAGTGATGCCAAGAACTAACATGTATCCTCCTTATCATCCGCGTTGTTGATCTCCAACAGTGCCTCCCAGCCCGCCAACACGAGCTTCTCCAAAATGAGGTCCTCCATCCCGACCTCGCGCAGGAAGTCCCTGCTGATGTACGGGGTCCCATACATCTCCAGCCTCATGAAAGCGTCATATTTGCTGGCGAATGATGCTGGGGTCCCTTGATCCTCCGCTGGCCTCATGGTGCGCTGGTGTTCCTCTGGTCAACTATGGTCAATGCTCAACAAATGCCCAAAATCCAAACTCCGACTAACGCCCTGAAACTATCACCTACAGGTCGCCTATCCTCCGCCTACAAAACCCACTACCCAGAACTCCAAATGGTGCAGGCGAACTAGGTGCGATTTCAAACTTAGGGCAACTCCTCTATCGCACAAACCCTAACTGAATCGGCTCAAACTGGGGGGAAGGGTTACCTGGTGTGCGTGCGATGGTAAGCTCTTCAAATCTCTCTAATCGGATGCCTGGTTGATTGCCGGACGGTGAGCGGAGGCTGAGGGCAGGAGCTTTCTTGCAACGGTCGAATGTGAAAATGCTGAAATTTTTTCTAAGTCCTGGCCTTTTATACCCCCTGTCTGGCACATCTGTTCTGCGCACCGAATTTGCGCACTGACCTGTGCACTGCTGCGCGATTAAAGACTCTAGAAACTATATAAAGAAAAACATGTAGAAGGAAAGCGTGTCGGGTTACCTCCCGACAAGTGCCTTTGTTTAACGTCGTTGGCTCGACCGTACCTCGTTACTTGCTTAAAAGTGTGCCAGAGACCTCCCCCACTCTTGCTCCTGAGTGTCCCCGCACTCGTGTGTGCGTTGCGTGCTTCTTTGTCCTAGGCAAAGGATCGGTAGGGTGGTCAGCATGGTTAATATCATGTAATAAATCATGAGTAACGAGGTTAGTGAAAGAGGGAGAAGAAATATGAGCAATAGTTCCCAGTTCTCCCTCAGGTGCCTCTGGTGGCGACTCTGGCGCAGCAACCTGCGCATCTTCTATTTCTAGCTCTGCCAGGTCAACTTCGCGCGCTGTGCCATGCCAAGGTTCTCCTAAATACCTTTTGACTCTCTGCCCATTGACCTGAAAACGATGCTGGTGCTCGTTTTCTAACTCGATTGTTCCGTAGGGGAAAACCTTGGTAACCGTGTATGGTCCCGTCCATTTACTGCGCAACTTCCCAGGCATTAGCTTTAGGCGCGAGGAGAACATAGGACCTGGTCTCCTGGCTCAAAGGTGCCTCTGAGGATGTGTTTGTCATGAAATGCTTTTGTGCGCGCCTTGTAGTCGCGCAGCCCCTCATACGCATCCAGGCGCAGCTCCTCTAACTCGCTTAGCTCAAATGCGCTCTCCTTACCAGCCTCGTCTAGGTTCAGGTTGCAAACGCGCAATGCCCAGTATGCCTTGTGCTCCAACTCCACTGGCAGGTGGCACGCTTTTCCATAAACCAACCGAAACGGTGAAATCCCAATCAGTGTCTTATGTGCAGTTATGTATGCCCATAGCGCATCGTCAAGGCGCTGGCTCCAGTCTTTGCGCGACGGTCTCACAGTTTTCTCCAGGATGCGCTTGATCTCTCGGTTGGAAACCTCGGCCTGGCCATTCGTCTGAAGGTGGTAAGCGGTGGATGTCTTGTGGCGAACCCCATAATGCTTGAATACCTGCGCCACTATCCTATTGCAAAAATGCGTCCCCTGGTCGCTTATGATTTCCTTAGGCACCCCGTACTTGCAAAAAATGTTAGTTCTCAAAAAGTCAGCGACCGTCTTACCATCATCCTTCCGGGTGGCCTTAGCCTCAACCCATTTGGAGACATAATCCACTGCGACCAATATATACTCATATCCGGAAGATGGAGGAAATGGCCCCATGAAGTCGATCCCCAAAATATCGAATACTTCATCCACTAGTATGGGCGTCTGCGGCATCTCATTGGTTATATGAGTCACCTGTGCGCTGACACCTGTCACAATTCCTGCAGTGGTTATATGAGTCACTAAACAAATGTGGCCAATAAAATCCGCAATCCAGGATCTTTCTGTTAGTGCGCTTTGGACCAAAGTGTCCTCCACATGTGTGCGCATGACAAAACATCAAAACAGAGTTAATTTCATGGTCAGGCACGCATCGCCTCAAAATCTGATCAGGTCCTATTCTGAGCATATACGGATCATCCCAAATGTAATACCTGGACTCATGCTTTAATCTCATGCATTAGGTTTTAGTAAAATGAGGAGGAAACGTACCTGTGGCCAGGTAATGCGCAATGTGCGCATACCATAGTACCTTACCTGTCAGCGCCATCAGATGCTCGTCAGGGAATGTCTCCGTGATCTGCCGTGGCTCCTCTTCTAAACCTTTCTTTATGATTACTGGCAGGGTGTCCTCATTTCCCAAGAATATGTACTTAAGGTGCTCGGGGAGTTGCTTCAGCTCGACCTTGGGTGCCTGTTCAATAGAGGGCAAGATTTTATTAGCAGTGCAGACATTAACTATATCGTGTACCTGTCTGGATACTGGTTCAGCACTGCTCAGCTCATCCTCATGCGCCTCTGCCTCTGCCTATGTCAGTGGCTCAGGTTCTTCTGCTGCGCTCGCACATTGCGCATCTGCAACCAAGTCATCTATGCTGTCCAACGCGTGCACTGTGGCGTCCTCATGAGGGTGCTGCATCCCTTTGAATATGTTAAAATGAATTTCTTCGCCATCGACCTCCATTGAGAGCGTACCCCTCCATACGTCTATCTTTGTGCGCGCTGTCATCAGAAATGGTCTGCCCAATAGGATCTGCGCACTTCCCTTGCTCGACTCACCCTCCATCTCTAGGACATAGAAATCTGCTGGGAACACCAGCTCTCTTACTCGGACGAGGACGTCTTACTTGTCCAGCAGAGTCTTCTATCAGCTGCCACGCGTCCTCTGGGTACATGTTGCACATGTCGCCTCCTGCTCATTCATTCAATAATCTCAGCTCCATGGGTAGCAATCCGTTCAGGAAATTCTCTATCAGCACATTCTGGGGCAGGCCGTGATTGTAGCAGTTGGCCTCCAGCTCCCTGAAACGCTCATAATACTCCGATAGTGATTCTCCTGCAACCTGCCTAGGTGCGGCCAACTCCCTCCTGAGTAGCGCGATCTTGGCTGCAGGATAGAACTTGTCCAAGAACTTCTTCTGCAACTGCTCCCATGTGTGAATAGATCCTGCTGGTAAGCTCATCAGCCAATGCCTGGCCGTGTCACATAATGAAAAAGGGAACGCCTTCATCTTCAGCGCTTCGTCGCTCTCCCCTTCGGCCTTCATGTTCTCGCAAATGACTAGGAATTCTCGCACATGCTTGACTGGGTTCTCGTTGTTCATCCCGTGGAACTTGGGCATGTAATGAATGAGCGAGCTCCTTAGCTCAAAATGACCGTCTGGTGTAAGCACTATGCACCATGGCTGGTTAACCGTGATTGGACCTGACATCTGGCACACTGTTCTGCGTCGCGCGGCCTGTCGCGCGGGTGGCGCATTATACACTTCAGCGGCCATCCTTGCTTCAACTTCGCGCTGCACTTCTTCTCTGAACCGAACTGCGCGGTTATCTGCTCCTGCATTGTCTGGGGTTCTGTCCCCTAAGTTATCTCCAACGACCCTGTTATCCTAAATGACCTGTTCTAAATCTCAAAGAAAACGAAATTAAAAGATAACTAAGCTGTCGCGTCTGTCAGTGCGCAACTAGAATCTGCGCAGCGCAACTGTTTCAAGGTTGCGCAGGCTGATGTTGATTGCGCGCTGTCAGAAACAACAACGAAAATAAAGCAAACAGAAATATCTAACTACTGTAAAAGAAAACTTAAACTGGTTAAAGGTTATCTGTGTTGCTCCCCGGCAACGGCGCCAAAATTTGATCGCGCGTCGTTGTACGCGTCAAATTAATCCTTCCTTCTCCACTTAGTACAGCGGCTAAGTCAGGGTCGATTCCACAAGGAGCAAGCAAACTCGTTCTAACTAGTACCTACAACTTAACAAAAATTGGGTTGTGAGTGGTTGGGTTGCGCAGGTGCGAGAATAAACAATAGTGAACGCAGAATTTGCACTAGACGTGCGCATGCAATAGAGATTAAGTACTATGACTATGAAAAGTATCGGTGCAGACAATCCTCTATGAATGTATTCCTTATCATTGACTCTAAACGTCTATAGTTTGATTTACTGAAGTTAGTGTCCGATCAAGGCTTCCTAACATGTGCGCATGTTCCGATCAAAGTTCATCAGCTATTAATTCTTGAAACTAGTCTAAGCAGCTACGAATCCTGTCACAGTAGTAGCTGATTATCCTAGTGCGTTACTCCTAGTTGTCACCGTCAAGCTACCAACTAGTTTAACATATAACAAACAAGTAGTACGAGTAAGATTGCGGTTCAAGGCTTCCCCTACTCATGCAACTAGCTGTCAACCGTGTGCACAGAATTAATACAAGCAAACAAACTATGCATTAAGCACAAGTCTCAATGGAAATACTCATAGAATCATGCCCAACCTATACAAAGCGTTTAGCTAGACATGCTAGTAGTAAACATCATAGAAATAGTAAATAACAGCTAAAGTATCCAAGAAAACAGTAACAAGCAGGTGCGTGCAGGTTGCAGTGTCTCGGCTCGCGCAGTCGGCTAGCGCAGGTCCTCACAGCAGCTCGTGTATTTTTCAGTTCTGGCTCTCTCTCCTCGATCTTGCCTCTCTGATGTGTGTATGTGTGTGGCAACTTCCAAATCTGATGGTGTCAAGATTTGGAAACACCACTATCTTGCACATGGCGCACTGCGCACATTGGTTCGCGCAGTCGGTCTGCGCACCGCGGTCTGAATCTATCCTTTTTGCGCTGCTAGCTCCGCAGGCTGTGTGTTGCGCTCCTAAAACGCTGCCTATTAGCGCGTATCCGACTTTGGTCCTTGTTTTGTCCTGGAATACAAAAACACCGGAAACCAGTAATCTTGTACACAAAATAATGCAAACAAGCATAGTGTTAAGATCTAAATAGCGCGTATAAATAGGCTCTATCACAAACCTACTGAGACATTGTGTTAATTAAAATAGGCTGAGTCTATTAGATCAGAGGAGTAGCTATTCTGAATTAATTCGAGTGTTTAGGTGTGTGAGACACAAATCAGTGGGTTCTCTGATTGTGTGTGAACTAGTAGTTGAGGTCAGGTAGCATAAATTGTTAGGGAGTCGAGTCTGTCTTGTACGGAGCACCTTGGAGACTAGTGGATTGAGGATTGAAGTATAGTGCTCCCCAGTCATAGGCAGATTGGTCGAACTTGGTGAACAAATCACTGCTCGTTGTTTTTACCTTGCTGCACAAATCCGATTGTACAAGTGGTTGCTATAGCAATTGCTTGTACCTTGATAATGTAGTATGGCAGTGTTTGACAAAACCAGCACAAGTGAACAAGGAGCTGCTACAGCACAAGTGAACAAGCAGACCAGCACAAGTGAACAAGCAGCAGCTGCAGCAGGGGATGCTATAGCAGGAGCTTGTTCAAGTGGCTGCATCATCTGACGAAGAAGAAGCAGCGTCCTGGGCTTGTCCAGAAGGGCTGGGATCGCTACGGAGATCATCAGAAGAATTTCTAAAATACTGTGGAGAATTTTCAAGTGAGGTTTCCTAGCGAGAGAAGGAGATTTGCATTGAAGATAAAGATCAAATCTAATCTCCTAGATTTTAGGAGATAATTGTTCCTTTTGGGACATTGCCTAAACCTGGACATTGCTTAAAGCTGGTGCTGCTATTTAAGCGAGAGGTGTTCAGAGCTGAGAGGTTGATCGAAGCTGAGGGATACACGAGTGCATACACAGAATTCAAAGAGAGCAATTTTGGTGTGCGACGGACGAAATCTTCGATCATCACCCGAGAGCAGAGCGTGAGGGCAGAGCTGTGGTGACAGAAGCAGAAGGTGATCAGGACTTGCATAGTCTGATTCGAGCTTGATCTGGAAGCCAATTCAGAGCAGTGGTGCTTGTTGGTTGATCAAGGGCAGCCGCGGAAGAACTGACGGGTGTGTGGATCGGTCGAGTGTCTAAGCGGTGGTTCTCGCTAGTGGCAGGAGGTCACTGAGTGAGGGGGAGTATTCCAGAGTGTGCAGCGCTCGTGGAATCGTTCGAACGGCTCGGCAGAAGGCTTTGGAGCGACGCGGACAATTGTGCTTCAGCTGTGTGTTACAGCAGTTGCTACAGCAACCCTGCTGAGTGAGTGTAGTTTAGAATAGGCTGAGTCTTGAGAAGTCTGTAGCTATTCTAGATTGACATTTGTAGAGGGTGTGCAGACACAAGTCAGAGTCTGTTCTGATTGTGTTAAGTGATCCACACAAGGTTGAGTAGCATAGGTTGCGTGGAGTTGTAATCGAGTGTACTTGGAGACCTTCGTGTTTAGTGGATTGAGGACTGGAGAATAGTCCTCCCCAGACGTAGGCAGTTGGCCGAACTGGGTGAACAAATTTCTGTCTTGTTCATTATTTGCTGAGACAATTTCCGAGTGAATAAGTGTGTGCTGCAGCAACTGCTTGTTCACAAGTCTGCCTAATTGAGACGCTGTGAAATTTCAATTGGTATCAGAGCGGGAGCTCGACACACAGAGTAAAAGATCCTACAGTGTCTCTGAAGTTGCCACGACAATGAAGGAAGGACAGAGCACAAGCAGACCCCCATCGTTGGAAGAAAGCAACTATGGATATTGGAAGGCTAGGATGAAAGCCTTTCTCAAGGCCATTGATGAGAAGACCTGGAGAGCAATAATAGTCCAGTGGTCTCCCCCAATTACCATGGATGAACAGAGAGTCACACGGATAAAGCCTGAAGAACAATGGACTGCTGAAGAGGGAGCTGCAGCAACTGGTAATTCAAAGGCCCTGAATGCAATTTTTGCTGCAGTTGATGCTAACAATTTCAGGTTGATATCGAACTGTGACATGGCCAAACAAGCGTGGGAAATTCTGCAAACTGCACATGAAGGAACTGATAGAGTGAAGCTGTCAAGACTCCAGATCATTGCTACACAGTTTGAGAATCTGAGAATGCTGGAAGAGGAGACAGTGACTGAGTTTAATGCTAAACTCTGTGATCTTGCAAATGAAGCCCATGCTCTTGGTGAACCCATTCCTGAAGAAAAGCTGATCAGAAAGGTTCTCAGATCGCTACCCTCAAGATTTGACATGAAGGTGACAGCCATTGAAGAAGCTCAAAATGTCAGATTTATGAGGCTTGAAGAGTTGATGGGGTCTCTCAAACAATTTGAGATGAAGCTGGTTAAGGAAAACATCATTGCCAAGGACAAGGATGTTGGACTAAAAGCTGAAGCAGAATCCGAGAAGCCAGTTCCAGAAGATCAGCTGAGTATGCTTGTTAAGAACCTTGGAAAGCTCCTGAAGAACATGGAATCCAGAACCGGGAAAAGTTCTTCCTCGCGAAAACAATTCAGAAGGGGCCGTGAAAATAACAGGAAAGGGAAGGAACCAGCTCAGGATGAAGATGAGAAGAAAGAAATGAAAAAGGGAGTCCAATGCTGGAACTGTGAAGGATATGGACATATTGAGGCTGACTGTCCAAGCAAAACCTTCAAAAATTCAGAGAAAAAGAACAGCAAGTCTCTGACAGCAAAATGGAGTGACTCTGAGGATAGTGATGAAGAAAACTGTGTTGTGCTAACCAGTGTGTCAGATTTCAATCTCAACCAACTAAAAATGGATGAATTTCACTATGGGATTGAAGTATCTGAAAGTGAAGATGAAGAGGACTCATCTGACAGTCTGATTGAGTATATGGGGAAGATTCTGAAACAGTGTGAGGCAGCTCTTCAAACAAATCAAGCTTTGACTGACAGAGTCAAGGTTCTGGAAGAAGAACGCAGAAAATTTCTCCTCACATCCAACAGTCAAGTAACCATTCTGAAAAGGGAAGACACGGGAAGACAAGTTATCCTCTGTAGCTTGTTCTTCTCCAGGGACTTCCTCAGCCACAGCCTCTTCAGATAGCACAGCGGTATTGGGAACAGGTTCTCCGTCACGTACCAGGCGCCTTCTTTTCTGCGAAGTTCCTTCGTGAGGAGAGGGCTCGCTGTGCGACACGGGGAGAGGTGTTGGTTCCCACACCACCACATCCAGTCGCTGAGCAGGGGTTTCATTGCGCGACTTGGTCCTTCTTTCAGACCTGCCATGTCGGTCTGCTGCCAGATTCTTCTTCAAACCACGAGTCTTCACCATTGTTGCGGGGTTGTAGAAGATTTGAGGAGCGCACAGTGGGGATGATCAGCACTGATTTTTGGGAAGCGCCTTCAACTTGCCTTTGCCCTAGAAATTGATTTACCCGTTATTCCCTTTTTCAATTTGAAGCTTCTAGATCACGTGCCACTCATGTGCCTTCTCCCATCTTTAGCAACCAAAACATGTGAACAAGCTTATTTAGACCAGGTTGCTATAGCAGACGCGAGCTAGTTCACCTATTCATTCCGGAAGACAGTTTTTGCTCGGCGGATCCTTGACAGGTTCTGATGGTGACTTCTTCACCCATATCTGAGTTTGTCGAGAGTTCCTCCTCTTCCGACCCTCAAGCCTCCTATCTCTTAGTTTGTCATGTTTGGGTTTCCACACCTGTATAACCTGTGATTTCCTCCTGTCTTTAGCAATCCAGTGTCCTGGTTCAGAAGTCCTGGAAATCCTTCTCTGTGATTTTGGTCCCCCTTTTTCAACTGAGGCGGTTCTGTGCTGTTGCTTCAGGTTGGAGGTAGAACTCCTTTTATTCTGACCCTTTTTCTTTGTTTTAGAAGGATGATGTGCCAGGTGCTGCAGCATCCTCTTGTTCACCTGTCTAGTTCCAACTTTCTCTGCAGGTTTCGGGGGCTCTCCTGTATTAATTTTTTCATCTATCATGGCATCTGAGGCTTTAATGAAAACTGTTCCTCTAGAACTTTCTTCACCAGTATACCCAAGCCCCGTTCTCCCTTTTCCAAGTCATTGGTAAGACAAAATTTCATCCAAGATATTTTTCTGAAAGTCAGTTTCCTTGGCTGTTGCTGGTGAGGAACCTTTGTCAATAACTTGTCTTCCTGTGTCTTTCCTTTTCAGAATGGTTACTTGACTGTTGGATGTGAGGAGTAATTTTCTGCGTTCTTCTTCCAGAACCTTGACTCTGTTAGTCAAAGATTAATTTGTCTGAAGAGCTGCCTCACACTGTTTAGCAGGTTCTGCAGAAGAAGGGTGCAGAACACTGGTTATGTCCCCGGGCATTGTGGGTGAAGGGGAGGAAACAGTAGCTGAGTATCCTGAACAAGAACCTGCTGCAGCACATCCTTCTCCTCCCTCTGACAAAGGAAAACCTCCTATCCTAATCCCAGTCTCCAGCAGTGAAGAAGAAGAATCAAGTGAAGAAAATGCAGGTGCTTCTGGTTAACCTTCTGTGAGAGGACCTGCATTGGTAGACACAACTGCAACCACAGTGGGAGGTATTTGGTTCAGAAATAGGAGTGCTTCTCAATCCTGGAGTACTGTTGAGAGGAAGCATATTGTGTCAGAGAAGAGGCTGGACCTAGACAAGTACAGATCAGCAGCAATTATTCAGCTTCTCACCGAGGTAAACCTTCTCAAGTCCCTAACCTTTCCATTCAGATTCAATATAGCTCTGGTTAGGGAATTGATGCACGCGTCGTTGAGCGCGTCAAATTAATTCCTTCCTCTTCCACTTAGTACAGCGGTTAAGTCGGGGTCGAATCCACAAGGAAGCAGTAGATTAGCTTTAACTAGTATCCTGCACTTACGAAAACTGGAGGTGTGAGTGATTGGGGTTGCGCGATGCGCGAGTAAACTGTAGTAAACGCAGGAGTTGCACTAGACGTGCGCAGGCAGTAGAGACTAAGTACTATGACTATGAGAAGTATCGGCGCAGACAATCCTCTATGAGTGTATTCCTTATCATCGGCTCTAAATGTCTATAGTTTGGTTTGCTAATGTTAGTGTCCGATCAAGGCTTCCTAACATGTGCGCATGTTCCGATCAAAGTTCATGAGCTATTAATTCTTAAGACTAGTCTAAGCGGCTGCGAATCCTGTCACAGTAGCAACTGATTATCCTAGCGCGTTACTTCTAGTCGTCACCGTCAGGCTATTCAACTAGTTTAACATATAACAAACAAGCAACAAGAGTAAGAATGTGGTTCAAGGCTTCCCCTACTCATGCAACTAGCTGTCAACATTGTGCACAGAATTAATATAAGCAAACAAGCTATGCATTAAGCACAAGTCTCAAAGGAAATACTCATAGATTCATGCCCAACCGATACTAAGCGTTTAGCTAGACATGCTAGTAATAAACATCATAGAAATAGTAAATAACATCTAAAGTGTCCAAGAAAATAATAGCAAACAGTGCGTGCAGGTTGCAGTCTCGGCTGGCGCAGTCGGCTAGCGCAGGTCCTCTCAGCAAGCTCGTGTGTTTTTGATCCTGTCGCTCTCTCTCTGAATTATGATATGATGATGAAACCCTAGCCTTCTTCTCTTCTTTATATACTGCTCAGAGGCTCATCCTAGGCAACTTCCAAATCTGGTGGTGTCAGGATTTGGAAACACCACCATCTGCACATGGCGCACGGCATCTTGGTTAGCGCAATCGGTTAGCGCACCGTGGTCGACTCTGCCAATTCTTCTGTTTGCGCCACTAGCTCCGCAGGCTTGTGTGATGTGCGTCCTAAACACTGCATGTTAGCAGGTATCCGACTTAGGCCCTTGTTTTGCCCTGAAATACAAAAACACTGGAAACCAGTAATCTTGTACACAAAATAATGCAAACAAGCATAGGGTTAGGATCTAAATAATGTGTATAAATAGGCTCTATCAAACCCCCCACACTTGCCCCTTGTTCGTCCTCGAACAAGCACTCAAGCACGGATACTATTACCTCTCTGGAGTCTAGCGCACAGTCTTGCACTCTGGCGCGATCTGCACTACTGATCATCTTGCGCTGCTCTACCACCTGCGCGCATCTGCTTTCAGCAGTTCTAATATAATAATTCCACAATTCATTACCTCTCAGCTGGGATGAAGATCATTTCGGATGGCTGGGAGATAGCTCTTCATAGGCTCCGGGTTGTCAGCTCGCACTCCGAGGATGCGTATATGGTTAACAGCGCAAGCTTCTTCCGGTACGTGATTCTTCCGCGCACTTCCTGGGAACTCAAGCCTTTTGATGATTTTCTTTGTGGACTTTGCGCACGCTGGTGCTTATTTGTGCCATGCTGATTCTTTTTGTAGCGCATATCATCTGCTGGTATTTTTTCTTTTGTACAGCTTTGTCTATGGTTCCTATCTTTCCCATAACGGTTCCAGTCTCGGCCTCCGTATAACAGCTATGGAACACCGCCCCGCTCTCCCTCCGTGGTCTATCTGCGCAGGTCGGCGCACGCGTTTACTCCCGCGCCCGCCTTCCTTAGCTCGACTTCCAGAGGGAAGGTGGTCTGTTTTCCCACCTCGCCACGCTTTGGGTATTCGCCTTCGGCTTCTGCGTGACTGAGCGCACTCTCTTGTTCCGAAGGTCGCGAAGCACAGGCCTCCACTAGCGCTCTCGACCATATACCTCACCTCTGAAGCGCGAACGACTAACCGCCTCTCTAGAGCGTTTCTGTCAACTCCACATCCCCTGTATATCCCAACTAACAGGAGCAGAAAAAACGAAAAAAAAATACTAAAACAGTTGATAGCAGCGCATGCAATATGGATATCGCAAAACAAGCTGAACAGTGTGCGCAACCCGCACTTAAGCGCACTACAGCTACTTTTTTCTTCAACTAAACTAAGCTACACTATAAAGCTGAAAAAAACGTAAAATGTAAAGGTAACGCTCCCCCCCACACTTAAATAGAGACGTGTCCCCACGACTCAAGCTCAAGCGCACGGAGAACGCGCACATGCATGCAAGCAAAATAAAAAACATAAAAACTAAGAACATATAGTCAAAGCAGCGCAATATAGCATAGGGACACAAAATATGTAGCACAAGAGTTCAGCACACATATAGCAACATAATATCGAATAATGTTCAGCATATAAAAGAAAAAGAGAAACCACCCAAAAGGAAAAATGCGCCCCCCCCCCCCCCCCCCCCCCCCCGCAGCTCTAGATGTCCTCTGAGCTGCGGGGGGGGGGGGGGGCGCATTTTTCCTTTCGGCAGCCGCTGAACCATGCGCCTCCTCCTCTGAAGAATCCGTCACATAATTGGTGCTGGAGGAAGGCGGTACAACAGAAAGGGCGGCAGGCTGCGCCACGACGTCGTCCTCTGAGATGGGGTCCCAAAGCGAGTCTGAGCTGGTGCTAATGATGGGTTCGGCTTTAGGGGACCTCGGAATGGACGGTTGGGCAGGGGAAGGTGCAGGTGTTGGTACTTGTTCTGGTTCGGGGGTGGGTTCTGTTTTTGGGGCTGCTGGTGCTGGGGTTGGCTCTGGTGCTGGGGTTGGGGAAGGAGAGGGCTCTGCTGGATGCACTGGGGGCTGAGTAAGAGGGCTGGCTGGCTGGTGCGGCTCGCTGGGAGAACCTGGAGGTGGCCGGTGCAGGCTGAGGAGAGGGGGAATCGCGTCTCCAAATCTCCACCCTGATGGTGGGCTCATGCTCAAGTCCGCCCCCTCTGGCGCTAAATACTCGAGCACGCGCATGACGTTGAACATCATGCGCTTCTCGGCTGATGCTTCCTCCGGCGCCGCCTCAGCCTCGGTCCTCGGGCGCTTCCCTTGTGCACGCGGGGGAGAATCCTCGATGGAAATGGTAACTGGCTCCCCCTGCGGTGCACGGGCCCTCCGATGCGCTCCAGTCTGCGCGCGGGTCCTCGCGCGCCTGACTGGAGGCACAACTGGCTCTAGGGCCTCGTCCTCCTCCATCTCCTGTGCAGCCTCTGCTGCTTGCACACTGCTCTCTGCTCTTGGCCGCTGCACTCTGGCCGGCTGCAGGCGGTAGCACCACTCCAATGTGCCATCCTCTTTCACGGCTACCGCCCTTATCTGCAGCATGTGGGCGCGGTCCAGAGGAACAGCCGGCACCATTGTGTGCTCGGGCACCTCAGGCTCTCCATGCAACGCACGCAGCAGGTGCGTAATAATTTCTCCGCATGTCAGCGGCCCCTTGGTGCTGACTCGGCTCCAGTGGTGTACCATGTTCAAGACAAAAAGCACCCTCTTCCCATAATAAAACCCCTTCTAAATCTCCATATCCAACAGGCTAATCTTCGGCGCACCATTAAAACGCCCAATGATCGCATAGGCGACCAAGCGCCACAAGTAGAATATCCACGGGTCACGCAGCTCTCGTCCCCTGCTGCGCCCCGCGGCAAAAACTGGCCCGGTCGCCATCTCGTGCCACACCTCCTAATTCGTGTGCGCGTCCATGTCAGCTTCTCGCACCTTAGCGCACCTCAGTGTGCGCTTCAGCCTCTTAGCCGAGGCAATGTACCACAACCCTCGGTGCCGGTACCTTATCTCCATCTCACCTGGTTCTAACGATGCTAGGAACTCGCAGGTGTCCTCCCTATCTGCTGCGCTGTTGATCTCCAACAGCGCCTCCCAGCCCGCCAGCGCGAGCCTCTCCAAAATGAGGTCCTCCAGAACGACCTCCCGCAGGAACTCCCTGCTGATGTACGGAGTCCCGTACATCTCAAGCCTCAGGAAGGCCGCATACTTACTGGCGAAGTGAGCTGGGGTAGCTTGGTCCTCGGCAGGCTGCATCGTGGCTGGGTCTCTCTGGTCAACGCCGGTCAACACCTTCTAAAGCTCAGAAAATCAAAACTCCTCCAAATGCGGTGAAACTTTCACCAACTGGGCGCCTACTCCCCGCCTACAAAACCCACTAACCAATCCTCCAATCGGTGCACGCTAGCTTGGTGCGATTTCAGACCTAGGTCACCCTTCTTCTTGCACAAACCCTAATGCAATCGGCTCAAATCGGGGGGAAAGGTTACCTGGAGGGTGGTCGATGGAGTGCTCCTTAAATCTTTCTAGACGGAAGCAGGTTTGAGCGCCGGACGGTGAGCGGAGGTGTGAGGGCGGGAGTTTTTCTTGCAACGGTCGAGTGAAAAAGTGCTGAAATTTTCTAAGTACTGCCCTTATATACCTCCTGACTGGCGCAGCTGTTCTGCGCACTGAAGTGCGCACGGATCTGCGCACTGCTGCTCGACTAAAAAAACTACAAGTCCTAAACTGGCTAAAAGATACTAGAAACACTAAAAGAAAAAACATGTAAAAGTAAAACGAGTCGGGTTACCTCCCGACAAGTGCCTTTGTTTAACGTCGTTGGCTCGACTGTACCTCGTTACTTGCGTGAAAGTATACCAGGGGCCTCCCCCACACTTGCTCCTGAGTGACCCTGCGCTTGTACCTGTGCTGTGTTCTTCTTGGTCCTGCGCAAAGGGTTGGACGGGTGGTCAGCATGGTTAATAGTATGTGATAAATTATAAGTAACGAAGGTAGGTAAAGAGGGAGAAGAAATATGAGCAATAGTCCCCTGTTCTCCCTCTGGCGCGTCTGGTGATGACTCTGGCGCAGCAACCTGTGCATCTGCTATCTCAGGTTCTGCCAATTCAATTTCGCGCGCTGTGCCATCCCAAGGTTCTCCTAGATACCGTTTGACTCTCTGCCCATTGACTTGAAAACGATGCCGATGCTCGTTTTCTAACTCGATTGTTCCGTAGGGGAAAACCTTGGTGACTGCGTACGGTCCTGTCCATTTGCTGCGCAGCTTTCCAGGCATGAGCTTCAGGCGTGATGAGAACAATAATTCCTGGTCTCCTGGCTCAAAAGTGCATCTGAGGATATGCTTGTCATGAAACGCCTTTGTGCGCGCCTTGTAATCGCGCAGTCCCTCATAGGCATCCAGGCGCAGCTCTTCTAATTCGCTCAGCTCAAATGCGCGCTCCTTTCCGGCCTCGTCTAGGTTCAGGTTGCAAATGCGTAATGCCCAATATGCTCTGTGCTCTAACTCCACTGGCAGGTGGCATGCTTTTCCGTAAACCAACCGGAACGGTGAAGTCCCAATTGGCGTCTTATGCGCAATGCGGTATGCCCACAGCGCGTCGTCAAGGCGCTGGCTCCAATCTTTGCGCGATGGTTTCACAGTCTTCTCCAGGATGCGCTTGATCTCTCTGTTGGAAACCTCGGCCTGTCCATTTGTCTGAGGATGATAAGCCGTGGACGTCTTGTGGCGCACTCCATAATGCTTGAAAACTTGCGCCACAATCCTGTTGCAAAAGTGCGTCCCCTGGTCGCTAATGATCGCCTTAGGTATCCCGTACCTGCAAAAGATGTTAGTTCTCAAAAAATCAGCGACTGTCTTACCATCATCCTTTCTTGTGGCCTTAGCCTCGACCCATTTGGAGACATAGTCCACCGCGACCAATATATATTCATAGCCGGCCGATGGGGGAAATGGCCCCATGAAGTTAATTCCCCATATATCAAACACTTCATCCGCTAGAATCGGCGTCTGTGGCATCTCGTTGCGCGCTGATATGCCTCCTGTGCGCTGGCACCTGTCACAGTTCTTGCAGTAGTCATATGCGTCTCTAAACAGGTGCGGCCAATAAAATCTGCAGTCCAGGACCTTTCTGCTGGTGCGCTTTGGACCGAAGTGCCCTCCACATGCGTGCGCATGACAAAACATCAAAACTGATTTAATTTCATGGTCAGGCACGCAGCGCCTTAAAATCTGATCAGGCCCTATTCTGAGCATATATGGATCATCCCAAAGGTAATGCGTGGACTCATGTTTCAATCTCATGCACTGGGTTTTATTGAAATGAGGAGGAAACGTACCTGTGACCAGGTAATTTGTAATGTGCGCATACCATGGTACCTTACCTGTCAGCGCCATCAGATGCTCGTCAGGAAATGTCTCCGTGATCTGCCCTGGCTCCTCCTCTTTCACGATCCTGCTCAGGTGGTCAGCAACTGTATTCTCCGTGCCCTTCTTATCTTTAATTTCCAAGTCAAATTCCTGAAGTAGGAGCACCCAGCGCATCAGGCGCGGCTTAGTTTCCTTCTTGGTCATTAAGTAACGGATGGCTGCGTGGTCTGTGTATATGATGACCCTAGAGCCTAGAACATATGCGCGGAACTTCTCCAGCGCAAACACAATTGCCAGAAGCTCCTTCTCCGTGGTGGTGTAGTTCCGCTATGCAGCGTCTAGTGTGCGCAATGCATAATAAATGGCGTGCGGTTTCTTGTCCACTCGCTGCCCCAGGACTGCACCTACTGCATAATCGCTTGCGTAGCACATCAGTTCAAATGGCAGGTTCCAGTCTGGCGCACTTGTCAGTGCCTCTTTCAGCTTATCAAACGCTACCCTGCACTCATCAGTAAATTCGAAACACACATCCTTTTGCAAGAGGTTAGACAGGGGTATACAAATTTTAGAAAAATCCTTTATGAAGCGCCTGTAAAACCCGGCATGCCCAAGGAATGATTTCACATCGTGCACGTTAGTGGCATAAGGTAGATTAGAAATAAGATCAATTTTAGCTTTATCTACCTTGATCCCCTCCTGCGAGATAATATGTCCTAGTACTACACCATGTGATACCATGAAATGACATTTTTCATAATTGAGTACTAGGTTCTTTGAAATGCAGCGCGCTAAGACCTTATCAAGATGTGTTAAGCATGCATCAAAGGTACCTCCATATACGGTAAAATCATCCATGAACACTTCTATGCATATACCAATCATATCAGAAAAAATGCTCATGACTAGACGTTGGAACGTACCTGGCGCGTTACACAGCCCAAATGACATGCGCCGAAACGCAAACGTACTGAACGGGCAGGTGAACGTGGTCTTCTCTTGATCCTCCGCAGCTATGGGTATCTGATTGTACCCTGAATATCCGTCCAAGAAGCAAAAGTAGGGCTTCCCCGCTAATCGGTCTAGCATCTGGTCCATAAAGGGTAGCGGGAAATGGTCCTTGCGCGTGACTGCGTTAAGCTTCTTTTAGTCGATGCACATGCGCCATCCAGTTTGTATGCGCTTGGGAACTAGCTCGCCCTGCGCATTCTCTTCTATTGTGATTCCTCCTTTCTTTGGCACAACGTGCACTGGACTGACCCATTTGCTGTCTGAGATCGGGTAAATGACTCCTGCGTCAAGCAACTTTAGAATCTCCTTCTGCACGACCTCCATCATATTCGGGTTTAATCTGCGCTGAGCCTCCCTGGATGGTTTGGCACCATCTTCCAATAGAATTCTATGCATGCACACGTCTGGGCTCACTCCTCACAGATCGGCAAGTGTCCATCCTATAGCGCGCTGGTTCCTGCGCAGCACCTGCCGTAATTGCGCTTCCTGCTCCTCTTCCAATCCTTTCTTTATGATCACTGGCAGGGTGTCTTCGTTTCCCAGGAATATGTACTTGAGGTGCTCTGGGAGTTGCTTCAGCTTGACCTTGGGTGCCTGTTCAATAGAGGGCAAGATTTTATTAGCATTGCAGATTTTAACTATGGCTTGTACCTGTCTGGGTTCTGGTTCAGCACTGCTCAGCTCGTCCTCCTGCTCCTCCAACTCTGCTTGTGCCAGTGTTATAGGTTCGTCTACTGCGCCTGCGTATTGCGCATCTGCGACCAAGTCGTCTATGCAGTCCATTGTGTGCACTGTGGCGTCTTCATGAGGGTGATGCATCCCTTTGAATATGTTGAAATGGATTTCTTCGCCATCAACCTTCATGGAGAGCGTGCCCCTCCACACGTCTATCTTTGTGCGCGCGGTCATCAGAAAGGGTCTGTCCAGTAGGATCTGCGCACTGTTGGTGCTTGATTCACCCTCCATTTCTAGCACATAGAAATCTGCTGGGAACACCAGCTCTCCTACTCGCACAAGAACATCCTCTATCATGCCCGCAGGTTGTTTGCACGACCGATCTGCTAGTTGAATGGTGAGACCTGCAGGCTTTAGTGGTCCAAGGCGCAATGCGCCTAAATCAATCATGCAATTGCTCACTGTGGTTTTACCTAAAGTGCATGGGATGGTGAACGTACCTGGGTCTCGGCACTTAGGTGGTACCTTATGTTGCACGATGGCTGAGGCCTGCGCATTTTGCATTACCTGTGCGCACTCGCCTTTCCTCCTCTTGTTTGTGCACAGCTCCTTTAAAAACTTGGCGTACCTAGGGATTTGCTGAACTGCTTCAATAAGGGGAATGTTTATTTCCACCTTACTGAATAACTCGTATAGCTCTTTATCCAGCGCTTCCTTCCTAGCCAATGGTGCCTGTACAGTGAAAGGTGCAGGTATATTAGTACGATTCGTGCCCTTGTCTTTTAATTGTGTTATACCTGGCGCTTCGCCCTGCTGGCTTGTGGCTGGCACTTCTGGTTGCGCGTCTGGCTCCGGTTGCGCATTCTGCTCTGCTGGATCCGGGACTTGCGCAACTGGTTGCACGGGCGCCTTCGCGGTCTGCTCTGTTCCTATCGTGCGCCCAGTCCTCAGTGTCACTGCATTAACTCCTCCTTTGGGGTTTTGAATCACTTGCGAAGGCAGGTTGCCATCGCTCTTTTTTAGCTCATACACCATGGTAGCGATCTGTGATAGCTGCTTTTCAATGGACTCGAACCGCTTGTCATACTTCTCGTCATTTTTGCGCACTGTGTCTGCTAGCTGCCCCACGATATCTTCCAAAGATTGCCTTGGTTGCTGGTTGTTATGCGCTGGTGCGTCAGTGCGGCAATGCGGTGGATTGTAGGGCGCAGCTTGTTGCGTCTGCTGTGGCGCGCGCTGATCCGTGGACTGCCTCTGGAAATTGTTTTCCTCCCTCCATCTGAACCCATTTGCGGCCAGTCCAAAACGCGGTTGATTCTGTCTCTGTGGCCCTCTGTTATCCCATCCTCCAAGAGCATTGACATCTCCAGATTCCTCAAACAGCGTGGGACATGCATCGGTTTTGTGTTCGGTGGAATTGCAGAATTCACATACCTTTGGCGCAACTGGTTGTGCGCTTTGCGCACTCATCAACTTCTGCAGCATGGCCTTCATTTCCTTGATCTCAGCGCTTGTTTCTACCTGATGCACAGAACGAGCATGACTATTTTTAAGTGTTAGCCGATGTCTTACCTGCCTAGCAGAGTCTTCTATCAACTGCCACGCGTCTTCTGGGTACTGATCTGTGGACTGCCTCTGGAAATTGTTCTCCTCCCATCTGAATCCATTTGCTGCCAGTCCAAAGCGCGGCTGATTCTGCCTCGGTGGCCCTCTGTTATCCCATCCTCCAAGAGCATTGACATCTCCAGTTTCTTCAAATAGTGTGGGACATTCATCAGTCTTGTGCTCGGCTGATCTGCAGAATTCACATACCTTTGGCGCAACTGGTGGTGCGCTCTGCGCACTTATCAACTTCTGCAGCATGGCCTTCATTTCCTTGATCTCAGCGCTTGTTTCTACCTGATGCACAGAACGAGTACGACTATTTTCAAGTGTTAGCTGATGTCGTACCTGACCAGCAGAGTCTTCTATCAGCTGCCATGCGTCCTCTGGGTACATGTTGCAAATGTCGCCTCCTGCGCATGCGTTCAATAATCTCAGCTCCATGGGCAGCAGTCCATTCAGGAAATTCTCTATCAGCACATTCTGGGGCAGGCCATGATTGTAGCAATTGGCCTCCAGCTCCCTGAAACGCTCGTAATACTCTGACAGTGACTCCCCTGCGCTCTGCCTAGGTGCGGCCAGCTCCCTCCTGAGTAGCGCGATCTTTGCTACGGGATAAAATTTGTCCAGGAACTTCTTCTGCAGTTGCTCCCATGTGTGAATTGATCCTGCTGGTAAGTTCATTAGCCAATGCCTGGCCGTGTCACACAATGAAAAAGGAAACGCTTTCATCTTCAGCGCCTCATCGCTTTCCCCTTCGGTCTTCATGTTCTCGCAAATGACTAGGAACTCTCGCACATGCTTGACTGGATTTTCGTTGTTCATCCCGTGGAATTTGGGCATGTGATGAATGAGCGAGCTCCTTAGTTCAAAATGTCCGTCTGGCGGAAGCACGATGCACCATGGCTGGTTAACAGTGAGTGGGGCTGACATCTCGAGCAACGTTCTGCGTCGCGCGGGTGGCGCATTATACACTTCAGCGGCCATCCTTGCTTCAACCTCGCGCTGCACTTCCTCTCTGAACAGGGTTGCGCGGTTATGTGCTCTCGCTTCTTCCGGGGTTCTGTCCCCTAAGTTGTCTCCAACGACACTGTTATCCTCCCTGACCTGTTCTAAATCTCAAAGAAAATGAAATTAAAAGATAACTAAGCTGTTGCGTCTGTCAGTGCGCAACTAGAATCTGCGCAGCGCAACTGTTTCAAGGTTGCGCAGGCTAATGGTGATTGCGCGCTGTCAGAAACAACAACGAAAAAAAAGAAAACTGAAATAACTAACTATTAAAAGAAATCCTAAGCTGGTTAAAGCTTATCTGTGTTGCTTCCCCGGCAACGGCGCCAAAATTTGATGCACGCGTCGTTGAGCGCGTCAAATTAATTCCTTCCTCTTCCACTTAGTACAGCGGTTAAGTTGGGGTCGAATCCACAAGGAAGCAGTAGATTAGCTTTAACTAGTATCCTGCACTTACGAAAACTGAAGGTGTGAGTGATTGGGGTTGCGCGATGCGCGAGTAAACTGTAGTAAACGCAGGAATTGCACTAGACGTGCGTAGGCAGTAGAGACTAAGTACTATGACTATGAGAAGTATCGGCGCAGACAATCCTCAATGAGTGTATTCCTTATCATCGGCTCTAAATGTCTATAGTTTGGTTTGCTAATGTTAGTGTTCGATCAAGGCTTCCTAACATGTGCGCATGTTCCGATCAAAGTTCATGAGCTATTAATTCTTAAGACTAGTCTAAGTGGCTGCGAATCCTGTCACAGTAGCAACTGATTATCCTAACGCGTTACTCCTAGTCGTCACCGTCAGGCTATTCAACTAGTTTAACATATAACAAGCAAGCAACAAGAGTAAGATTGCGGTTCAAGGCTTCCCCTACTCATGCAACTAGCTGTCAACATTGTGCACAGAATTAATATAAGCAAACAAGCTATGCATTAAGCACAAGTCTCAAAGGAAATACTCATAGATTCATGCCCAACCGATACTAAGCGTTTAGCTAGACAGGCTAGTAATAAACATCATAGAAATAGTAAATAACATCTAAAGTGTCCAAGAAAACAATAGCAAACAGTGCGTGCAGGTTGCAGTCTCGGCTGGCGCAGTCGGCTAGCGCAGGTCCTCTCAGCAAGCTCATGTGTTTTTTATCCTTTCGCTCTCTCTCTGAATTATGATATGATGATGAAACCCTAGCCTTCTTCTCTTCTTTATATACTGCTCAGAGGCTCATCCTAGGCAACTTCCAAATCTGGTGGTGTCAGGATTTGGAAACACCACCATCTGCGCATGGCGCACGGCGCACGGCATCTTGGTTAGCGCAATCGGTTAGCGCACCGTGGTCGACTCTGCCAATTCTTCTATTTGCGCCACTAGCTCCGCAGGCTTGTGTGATGTGCGTCCTAAACGCTGCCTGTTAGCGCATATCCGACTTAGGCCCTTGTTTTGCCCTGAAATACAAAAACACTTGAAACCAGTAATCTTGTACACAAAATAATGCAAACAAGCATAGGGTTAGGATCTAAATAATGTGTATAAATAGGCTCTATCAGGAATTTATTGTAAATATGGAAGAGAAGTTTGGTGAGGAAGGAGCGGATGAGTATGGAAGAAGTTGGGTACGGGGTATGACAGTTATTATTACCCGAGAAAAAATTGATGAATTCCTTGAGATTCATGAGAATGCCAGAGCTCCCACTGATGTTCAGCTAGAGATGCTGGCTAAGGTTCTGACAGGGGGAGTGTGCCTGTCTTGGGGAGGTCCCAATCTGAGTGCTGCTGAACTCACCTCCAAGAATGCCTTGCTATATCATCTGGGCATTAGAAACTGGATCCCCAGCTCTCACAGGGGGAAGGTTAGCAAAGCCTTTGCTAACCTTCTCTACTCCATTGGGAAGAGGAGACGAATTAGCCTGGGCAGTGTGATGTTTCCCCAGGTGGCTACTCATGCCGGCAGCGCTTCCTCCAGCAAGCCCATTGTGCTCCCCTCCCTCATCTATGGGATGATGGTCTCACAGCATCCGGAGCTTGGTGAGATTTCTGAAGGATTATCTGAGGAACTGCAGGTCTTCACAGTTGATCACAAGCTGTTCAAAGGGAAGCATGCAGTGGACATAGCTTATGAGGATCCTCTTCTGGTTGGTGATTCAGCCCCAGCTCCCCTGGAGGATTCTCTTCCCCCTGCTGCAACAATTCAATCAACCCTCCGTGCCAGAATTGTGAGCCATCTCAGATCTGAGCTGGTCATCCTTGAAGCTGAAGCCAAAAGGAGGGATGCTAGGCGCGGACAGATCAGAAGTCTGCTCAGAGATCTTGAGTTCCCGGCAGATGAGGAGCAGGCCCCTTGAGCATCTGTGACAAAAAGGGGGAGTATAGTTGTAGGCTGATGAACTGATGAACTGATTTTTTTTTGACCCTGCGTGGTCGTGCTACGGCCGAGTGTGGCCACCTCTTACTTTCTTACTCTTTTGTTGAATTTCTTTCATTTAGAGTATTTTCTTGTTCATGGAAGTGTGCATAAGTGTTCTAGGGTTTTGTCAAAATGCCAAGGGGGAGATTGATAATGTAGTATGGCAGTGTTTGACAAAACCAGCACAAGTGAACAAGGAGCTGCTACAGCACAAGTGAACAAGCAGACCAGCACAAGTGAACAAGCAGCAGCTGCA
Source organism: Umbilicus rupestris (assembly GCA_963678935.1). Lineage (NCBI taxonomy): Eukaryota > Viridiplantae > Streptophyta > Magnoliopsida > Saxifragales > Crassulaceae > Umbilicus > Umbilicus rupestris. Next base: position 3,498,847 of record OY787613.1, on the reverse strand, counting down.
GCAGGGGATGCTATAGCAGGAGCTTGTTCAAGTGGCTGCATCATCTGACGAAGAAGAAGCAGCGTCCTAGGCTTGTCCAGAAGGGCTGGGATTGCTACGGAGATCATCAGAAGAATTTTTAAAATACTGTGGAGAATTTTCAAGTGAGGTTTCCCAGCGAGAGAAGGAGATTTGCATTGAAGATAAAGATCAAATCTAATCTCCTAGATTTTAGGAGGTAATTGTTCCTTTTGGAACATTGCCTAAACCTGGACATTGCTTAAAGCTGGTGCTGCTATTTAAGCGAGAGGTGTTCAGAGCTGAGAGGTTGATCGAAGCTGAGGGATACACGAGTGCATACACAGAATTCAAAGAGAGCAATTTTGGTGTGCGACGGACGAAATCTTCGATCATCACCCGAGAGCAGAGCGTGAGCGCAGAGCTGTGGTGACAGAAGCAGAAGGTGATCAGGACTTGCATAGTCTGATTCGAGCTTGATCTGGAAGCCAATTCAGAGTAGTGGTGCTTGTTGGTTGATCAAGGGCAGCCGCGGAAGAACTGACGGGTGTGTGGCTCGGTCGAGTGTCTAAGCGGTGGTTCTCGCTAGTGGCAGGAGGTCACTGAGTGAGGGGGAGTATTCCAGAGTGTGCAGCGCTCGTGGAATCGTTCGAACGGCTCGGCAGAAGGCCTTGGAGCGACGCGGACAATTGTGCTTCAGCTGTGTGTTACAGCAGTTGCTACAGCAACCCTGCTGAGTGAGTGTAGTTTAGAATAGGCTGAGTCTTGAGAAGTCTGTAGCTATTCTAGATTGACATTTGTAGAGGGTGTGCAGACACAAGTCAGAGTCTGTTCTGATTGTGTTAAGTGATCCACACAAGGTTGAGTAGCATAGGTTGCGTGGAGTTGTAATCGAGTGTACTTGGAGACCTTCGTGTTTAGTGGATTGAGGACTGGAGAATAGTCCTCCCCAAACGTAGGCAGTTGGCCGAACTGGGTGAACAAATTTCTGTCTTGTTCATTGGTTGCTGAGACAATTTCCGAGTGAACAAGAGTGTGCTGTCGCAACTGCTTGTTCACAAGTCTGCCTAATTGAGACGCTGTGAAATTTCATACCTAATCAGTAACTCAGAGGCGCTGCAAAATTCAATTGGTATCAGAGCAGGAACTTGACACATAGAGTAAAGATCCTGAGCCGCTTGCTGAGAAGAGCAAGAAACAATGAAGGAAGGTCAGAGTACGAGCCGGCCACCCCTTTTGGAAGAGAGCAACTATGGGTATTGGAAGGCCAAAATGAAAGCTTTTCTGAAGGCTATTGACGAGAAGGCTTGGAAAGCTGTTGTGGCTGAATTTTCTCCTCCCTTGACGATTGATAAGAAGGGAGTCACCAGGAAGAAACCTGAGGAGGAATGGACTGATAAAGAGGGAGCTACAGTAACTGGTAACTCAAAGGCTCTAAATGCTATCTTTGCTGTTGTAGATGCTAACAATTTCAGATTGATCTCCAACTGCGACATTGCAAAACATGCCTGGGAAATCCTACAAATAGGTCCTGAAGGCACTGAGAGAGTAAAGACATCCAAGATGCTGATTATCACATCTTAGTTTGAGAGCCTAAAGATGCAAGAGGGGGAGTCCATCATTGAATTCAATGCTAAGCTGTGTGATTTGTCAAATGAAGCTCATGCACTCGGAGAATCTATTCCTGAAGAGAAGCTGATAAGAAAAGTTCTCAGATCATTACCTTCCAGATTTGACATGAAGGTGACAACCATTGAAGAAGCTCAGAATATCAAGTTTATAAGGCTGAAAGAGCTGATAGGATCTCTCAAGCAATTTGGAAAAGAAACTAAGCAAGGATGACACTCCAGCAAAGGTCAAAAATGTTGGGCTAAACGCTGAGACAGAACGAGAGAAGATCTCAAGAGAGGATTAGAATGGCCTGCTAGTCAAAATTCTTGACAGATTTCTGAAGAAAATAAACTTTGGACCTAACTCACCAAATCAACCAAGAAGAGGCAGCGGCAGTCAAAAGAAAGAAAAGGAACTGTCCTAGAAGATGAGGAGGAAAGGGCTAGAGTGCTGGAGCTGTGGAGAATATGATCATCGAAAGGCCGGATAAACAAAAAGGGAAGACCAAGGCCTTTCCAAGAAATTAGAGTGATGATGATACCGACCACACCGATGACGAATGCAACATTGTCAGATCCAGACCTATCCGAACATTGGCCAAGCACCAAGAAAGCAGTGCTTGTAAAGTTGAACAAGAAATTGCTACAACAACCCCTGTATCACCATCAGAGTACTGGTAAAAGTCCTAAAAGAAGAAATCGAAGATGCTATAATTGTGGTCACCAGGGACACATTAAGAGGGTCTGTCTGTCTATAGTCGGATACTTGAAACCAGCCACAGTACCCAGACCACAGAGACGAGAAAGTGCTACGCAGTATGCACTTTTTCAGCACCTCAAGAACATTTGGCAAAGAAAGCTGGTACTTTGATAGCGGTGGTTCACGAAATATGACTGGAGAAAGATCGTTTCTGAAGAATGTAACACCCTGCTTAGAACAACTGGTAAAGTTCGGAAACGGATTAAAGGGAAGAGTTCTGGGAAAAGGAACTGTGGCAGTCAAAGGGCTACCCAAGTTAAAAATGTAATGCTAGTAGATGGATTGAAAGCAATTCTCATAAACATCAGCCAGCTCTGTGACGATACTCATCACGTAAAATTCACTCAAGACTCGTGTCAGTTTTTTAACAAAATTGGAGTGTGTATAATGCAGGGAACCAGATCAAAGAATAACTGCTACTTACTCAAGTGCATGTTGACCAACACGGAAGAAATGAATCTCTGGCATAGAAGGATGGGCCACATCAACTTAAGAACTCTGAAGAAAATTGTAGCTGAAGGCTTAGTTAGAGGAGTTCCTATGATAAAAAGAGAACTGAGCACCATCTGTGGTGAATGTCAGATAGGTAAGCAGAAGAAGGCTTCCCACCCCAGAGTTGGCAACATCAACACAATTAGACCTCTTCAATTGTTACACATGGACCTGATGGGACCAATGGAAGTTGAAAGCTATGGAAGGAAGAGGTACGCATTTGTGTGTGTTGATGATTATACTAGATATACATGGGTTGACTTCATCAGGGAAAAATCAGACACTATGAGAGTGATAGTTACTCTGGTATCCCGGTTAGAATAAGAGAAGAACCTCAGAATCGCTGCCATCAAAAGTGATCATGGAAGGGAATTCGAGAATGAAGCTGTGGACAGCTTCTGCAGCAATTGTGGAATCACTCATCAGTACTCTATGCCAATTACTCCTCAACAAAATGGTGTGGTGGAGCGAAAGAATCGAACAATTCGAGAAATGGCCCGAGTCATGATACATGCCAAGAAAGTTCCCTTGAAGTTTCGGGATGAAGTTATGAACACGGCATGCTATATCATCAACAGAGTCTCCATACGAAAAATAACAAATCAGACATGCTATCAGATTTGGAACGAGAAGAAGCCCAAGGTCAAATATTTCCACATTTTTTGTAGTGACTGTTATATTTTGAAGGATCGGGAGTACAGGAGGAAGCTTGATCTGAAGAGTGACGCTGGGATATTTTTTGGTAACTCAGTTCATAGCCGAGCCTATCGTGTCTACAATAAGCGAACAGAGACGGTGATGGAATCCATAAATGTAGTAATTAATGATGTTGAAGAAGAGGCCGCCACCAGCTTGAAAGATGAAGACTCAGACACAGAAGTCAGCCCTACAAAGTGGAACCGAAGTGAACAAGAAGTGGTACAAGAGGATGCTACATCAGACGCAGAAGCAGAGCCGTCAGATCAAAACATTGATAACACTATCGTAGAACAGAATAGTGAGGGCTCTCATACAACATTAGGGCAACCTCTCAAGAAGATTCAAAGGAACCATCCGTTGTTTAATGTGCTTGGAGATCCCACAGCAGGAAGACGAACCTGAAGTTCATCTCACTTAAGCAGCTACGAGTCTCTCTGCAATACCTGTTTCTTGTCCTGCGAAGAGCCAAAGAACTTCAAGGAGGCTATGGGCGATGAATATTGGATATTTGAAATGCATGAAGAATTTGCAAAATTCGAAAGACATGATGTATGGGATCTGGTTGCCAAATCAGAAGGGGTGAACATCATAGGAACCAAGTGGATCTTCAAGAATAAGACTGATAAGAAAGATAATATCATAAGGAATAAGGCCAGACTAATTGCACAAGGGTACACCCATATTGAAGGCCTGGAGTTTGATGAAACATTTGCACTAGTAGCCCGATTGGAAGCCATCAGACTTCTCCTGGCTTTGTCCTGCTGCCTTTGATTCAAACTCCATCAGATGGACGCAAGAGTGCATTCTTGAATGGTAAACTATCAGAGGAGGTATACGTGGCGCATCCCAAAGGTTTTGAAGATCCTCACCATTCGGAGCATGTGTACAAGCTTAAGAAGGCCATGTATGGGTTAAAGCAGGCCCCCAGAGCATGGTATGAGAGGCTAACTGTCTTTTTGGAGAAACACGGATATGAAAGAGGAGGAGCTGACAAGACACTCTTTGTGAAAAGAACCAGGTCAGATCTGATCATAGCATAGATTTTGTTGATGACATTGTTTTTGGGTCTAGATCTCAGCAGTTCGTGGACCACATGAAGAATGAATTCTAGATGATCATGGTGGGAGAACTAACCTACTTCCTAGGACTGGAAGTATGCCAAAAGAATGACGGAATATTTATATCACAAAGCAAATATAGCCAGAATCTGGTAAAGAAGTTCCAGTTAGAGAAAGCAAGCCACAAACGTACACCAGCTGGCATCCATATCAAAGTTGTCAAAGATGAAGCTAGAGTTGAAGTAAATCAAGCTACATACCGAAGCATGATTGGAAGCTTGTTATATCTTACAGCTAGTAGCCCTGATATCTCCTATTCAGTAGGAGTCTGTGCAAGGTTCCAAGCTTGTTAGAAGGAGAATCACATGCAGCTGGTCAAGAGAATCATCAGATATGTTGGAGGGACCCTGAACTATGGCCTATGGTATACCGAGGACACAAATGCAAATCTGGTGGGATTCAATGATGCGGACTGGGCAGGATGCACAGAAGATTGAAAAAGCACATCTGATGGTTGTTTCTTCTTGGGAAATAACCTGGTATCTAGGTTTAGCAAAAAGTGGAACAACATCTCCCTTTCCACAGCCGAGGCAGAGTACATTGCAGCAGGGAGTTGTTGTGCTCAAATGGTATGGATGAAGCAGATGTTAACTGAATATGGGATGAATCAAAGTGAAATGGTTCTCTACTGTGACAACATGAGTGTTATCAGCATCTCCAAGAATCGAGTGCAACACTTAAGAACCAAATACATTCACATAAGGCACCACTTTAACAGGGAACTGGTAGAGAAGAAGATCATCGTCCTTGAGCATATTATAACTGACAAGTAGGTAGCAGACATCTTCACCAAGCCTCTGGATACATCAAGATTCGAAGCTTTGAGATCCTCCCTGGGTCTCTGTGTTTTATATACCTAGACAGATCAAGCACTCCCCCTCAGTCATTTATAATAAAAAGGGGGAGAGTAGGTGGAGACAAGAGCGTGTCTGCTACCTCGAAAGGACAAGCTCAAGGCATCAGTGAACATCAGGTTTTGTCAAAAATGCCAAGGGGGAGATTGATAATGCAAATGGCATTCAATTGACAAAACCTGCCGGAGTGTACAAGCTCAGTGAACAAGCAGTTGCTACAGCAGGAGCTGTAGCAGGGAGGTATAGCAGCAGAGCAGCAGTTTAGGCTCAAAGAGAAATCTATTGAGATATGAAGTAGCTATGCTTCCAAATACTATCTGAAGATTCCATGATCAAAGATTGCAGAGAGAGATCAGAGAATCGTGCGGAGAATTGGATCACCACCGTGAGCAGAGCATGAGCGCAGAGCGGAGTGGTTGGAGGAAAGGGTGATCGAAGACTTGCAGAGTCTGGTCAGTACTTGATCGGAGAAAGCCAATTCAGAGCAGGAGTTGCTTGTTGGCTGATCAAGGTAGGCGATAGGAGAGTTGTCCAGTGGAGGAACTCGGACAATCTGCAGAAGGCATGTTCTTGCTAGTGACAGGCGGTCACTAAGTGAGGGGGAGCATCCCAGAGTGAGGATCACTCACATAGTTTGAAACAGCTCAGCGAAAGGCTTTGAAGCAACGCGGACAGAACCTGCACAAGCTAGTTGCACCAGGGTGTGCTATAACAAACCTACTGAGACATTGTGTTAATCAGAATAGGCTGAGTTTATAAGATCAGAGGAGTAGCTATTCTGAATTAATTCGAGTGTGTAGGTGTGTGAGACACAAATCAGAGGGTGTTCTAATTGTGTGTGAGCTACTAGTTGAGTTCAGGTAGCATAGATTGTCCCAGAGTCTAGTCTGTGTTGTACGGAGCACCTTGGAGACTAGTGGATTGAGGACTGGAGTATAGTCCTCCCCAGACGTAGGCAGATTGGTCGAACTGGGTAAACAAATCACTATTGGTTATTTTTACCTTGCTACACAAGATCCGATTGTGCAAGAGGTTGCTATAGCAATTGCTTGTACCCAACCAATAACTCAAAGGCGCTGCAAATTTTAGATTTAATTTATCCCAGGGGATTGTAAACATCGTCCGAAACAATGTGTTTGGATCAGCAGGATTCGTTGAAAGAACATTTCATGTTTCCGGGTATTCTTCCATCAAATACCTACTCCATTGAAAATTTGGGTCACCATGCTGGGTATTTTCCTATTAAAAACTCTTATGATGCGAGGTATAAATTTGTCTAGCTTTGGCACAAATTTAGAGTCTATCTTTTTAGAGTGAAGTCAAATACTTAAGTACTTAACTTAAATTAAATTAACTTTACTTAACTATACTTACATAAACAAACCACCGCATGACCACCACCGTCAGAATCCGATCTCTGACACCTTCGAAATTCAGCCGCCAGTGGTCGGCCGAAAGCTGTCATGGGTGGTTGCCGGTGGTGGTTTGGGGGCGGTGAGGTTATGATATAGTTTGGTACTTAAATTAACTTTTAATTATTTATTGAAATTATAAGTTCAAAAGAAAAGGGCCATAGTGAGAAAATTATATATACACTAATCGAATTATATGAATATTTTAAAGGATGTTTTATTTTTTCTTCGAGTCGAGAGGGAAGAAAAGTGACCCTGTCGTCCTTTGGTTGACTGGAGGCCTTGGATCCTCTTGTGAACTAGCTTTGTTTTATGAAAACGGTCCATTTCATATCAAGGATGATTTGAGTTTGAAGTGGAATGATTATGGGTGGGACAAAGTATACCTACTAATCTTTGCTACATTACCGAGTTTAAGCTTTGTTACAAATTATTTCAACATGGTAAATGCTTTCTTGTTTCGTTTTTTAGGCTTCGTATCTTTTATATATCGATCAATCCACGGGTACGAGATTCAGCTACAGCTCAGACGACCGCGACATTCGCACCAATGAAGCAGGAATCAGTAATGATATGTATGACTTTCTACAGGTATTTTTTTAATTCTTATGTGTTTTAAGCTATTATAGTTTTTTAATTGCTTACTTAATAATTTCCCTTTGGCTACCACTAGGCATTCTTCGTAGCTCATCCTAAATTTTCCAAAAACGATTTCTACATCACTAGAGGATCTTACGCCGGACATTATATTCCGGTCTTGGCTTCTCGAATGGTTAAAGGAAATAAGGCCAAAGAGAGCATTTATATAAATCTTAAGGTTCTTTTCAGTTGAATAATAATCAAAAAAATGACAATCTCTTTCTTCTATAGTTCAAAATATGCTTTGAAAATTTAGGGATTCGTTATCGGAAATGGGTTTACGGATCCTGCATCTCAATATTCAACAGATGCGGACTTCGCTTTGGCCAACAAGCTGATCTCACGCTCGGATTATAAGCACTTTAAAAAATCTAACCTCTGCTGTCTGCAGGGAATCACTGAGTGTCGTAAGTTAATTGTGACTATTCATTTGACATTTTTCCGCTCAATCTTGTTGACATTTTACTCGATCATTGTGCTTATGACAAAAACAAATGACGACGAATGCGAGAACGCATCCGACACCTGCACTGATATTTTTTCTGATATGGTCAGTATTATGGACAACATAAATGTAAGGAAATTGACAACTTTAAAAACAACTGAGGATCATTCAGTTTTCGATCATATATTTATATTCTTGTGTTCATATGCAGAGGTATGATATCAAAAAGTCTGTTGGTGACGAGTCTGATGATATCTCATGTGCGGTGAAATTCCTGAACATGGCCTTTGTCAAGCAGGCTCTCGGCGTAGGAGACATTCAATTTGTACCTTTGAATGATGTCGTTTTTAATGCACTGGTTGGGGACTTGATGAAGAACTATGCACCGGAGATTCCATCGTTGCTCGAGGATGGGAGTAAGGTTTTGATATATGCAGGAGAGTTTGATCTTTTATGCAAATTGTTCGGTACTACTTCACATATTCTTGCATTTATCGATTTTCAAAAGAACCTTAACTTGAAAGAAAGAGGCACTTTGTTTCGAATTTTTGTAGGAATTTTTCGATGGTTTGATGCTATGAAATGGAGTGGGCAAAGCAACTTTCCAAAGCCAAATTAACATCATATAAAGTTGGAGGTCAAGAGGTGGGATAGGTTGACTTTTTTGAAGGTATTTTTTCGGACCGTTGACTTTCTTGACGGTATTATTTAATCAATGATTGTCATCGGTTATAACTCGATACGTTGGTGATTACTAGATGCATAATGTCGACCACATAGTTCCGACGGATCAACTAAATGTTTTGCTGGAAATGCTCAGAAGCTGGATGAATGCATAGATTTTATTCATTTACGGCATATGTTGGTTTCTCTTTTAGCCAAAACGCTTCCACCAATAAATGAAATGCAGTGGAATTGCCCAACATTCAAAGGTGAGAGCTTATGTCACTTGGAGAGAAATACACATAAGACCAATGTACAATTATACTCTTTTATAATCGAACAATTTTGGACTATTTTTATTTATTTCCTTATGCGTATTAATTTTAAAAACAAACTTAAAAAATAATTACATAATTAAAAAATAATGTTACAATGATAATTATACTACAAACTGTTTATATTTGTATACATAATCAATCAACTTAAATCATAAGTCCGATACACGACATATGAACGTAAATAATACACCATAAAAATCTTGAAAACCTCAAAATGTTGTACCAAACTCATTTTCACACATTTCATGATGCTTGGGATGATTGGTTTGGGTTTTAAAATTTTAGCTCAAATCAACAGAACCTTGTGTGTACCCCATCGAAAATCGAGCAGATTCTATTCATTTTTATTTTATTTTCTTATGCATATTATTTTTAAATACAAACCTAAATATTATTTACCTAGATAAAAAATAATGTTATCGTCTTATGTTCAAAGTAGTAACAATGATGCGTAAAAAGCGATGTCTATTTATTTGCTTTCTTAGATAAAACAATGTATTTTTTAAACTTCGTCTGCAGGCAACATTTAAGACGTTGCTATAAAAACGCCGTCGAATGGGCAACTTACTTCAAAAGATGTTGGAGATGGGGGATAATATAGAGATAGAGGTAGAATGGAGATAGGGGTGATGAAGGCCAAGGGCGTGAAGGGAGTTTAGAGTCCTCCATGGCACTTGAGTAGCCATCCGTTCACACGCTTAATACGTAGATCAAATTATCTTTCAACCAATGCAGCAAAATTCATAAACATGAGGCCAACCTCCAATTTATTATAAAGCAAATAAAGTAAACTATTCCTCAGAAATCATCCACACTAGTCAAGAATTAAGAAGCCCCACATGAAGAAAAACCCTCTTAATTGATGCAGTACGTGTCTGAGCAAATACTTGGTATTTTGCTGATGTCAGCATCACCGACACTGTGACGAGCGTACTTCATCGACTCTTCGAAGTGTGCAGCTCTGATTTCAGCCACCTCATTGTCAATGTCTTCCTCCAGGGTTTTTCGCTCTTCTTTTCTCCCTCTCAAAGTCCTGCTCATACATGAAATAGTTAATTAGATGGTCTGAGGTGATGTCACAGATACTTACATGAACGCAGGCAAATTTTAGTAATGTCAGCAAGAAGTGGAAGGAAAAGAGAAAAAAGACTATAGCTCTTCTTACTCAACTCTGTCAAATACTTTACCATACACATTTTAATTATAATAATTACGGTGCGTTCTTATGAACGGACGATGAAACTGATCTAAATCGAACCATATTTTAATAATTTGAATAAGTGTTAAGGTCTGTTCTTTTGAGCTAAAATTAAACAATTTAAGTATTTAATTCAACATTATAATCTTCACATTTACCCGGACTACAATATGAAACAATAATTTAAATTTACTTAACTTAAATTTTCATCAGAGGACCTGTTCTTCTTGACTTAAAATTTCAACCGTTCATTTCAGCGATTAACTCTTGCTTCAATTAGTTTCAGTTTCACTTTTATAATTTAGTTTAGTTTTCATATTTTTCTCTTTTGTTGTAGGGAAGTATAGTTATTGGGAGTACTTTTAAGTAAAAACTTATGTAAAACGCCTCTCTTAAAACTTTGTACCATAGAAAAGTACTATTATCTATGAAAATATCTTTGAAATCGATCCTATTTTTTATCGGAATGAGATCCGGTACGACACATCAAAATATAATCAATTGTAATATGAAGTCGGAAAAAAGTTTCCATGATAAAATCAAGTTATTGTAACATCCAAATTACATTATTTTTGATATTGTTGTATTTGACTTTATTATAAAAAAATGTATTCATTTTGAACACATTTTGAATGTGCATATATCCATGCATCAATTGCAATAGTGCATTTTACCCATAAAGTGTATATATATTTTTTAGTATTACAATTTAGCAAATTATATTGGACGCACTTTACTTTTGAAGAGAGTTGTGAAATTTTTGTTTGAATGTCATGTTTTTTAACTTTATTTTCAATCTGTCATCTTTTTAAAGTTTGTTTTCGAAATGTCACAATTTTGACAAACCGCTACTCCCAGTAGCGGTTTGTTCCTCATTTTAAATTTCGTAGGACACATCAGCGGTGAGATGGGATGATGTGTCAAGTCTTCCATAAACCGCTACCGGAAGTAGCGGTTTGTCAAATTTTGGTCAAGGCCCTACTCCCAGTAGCGACTTGTTCCGAAATTTTAACTTAGTTTTGCAAAGAAACAAATTGCTACTGGGAATAGCGGTTTGACCAAATTTTGACAAATCGCTACTCTCAGTAGCGGTTTGTGGGAGACTTGACACATTAGCACTGACATGGCGCTGATGTCGACAATACAATTTAAAATGAGGAACAAACCGCTACTAAAAATAGAGGTTTGTTAAAATAGTGGCGTTTCGGAAACAAACTTCAAAAAGATGGCAGATTGGGAAGAAAGTGTTAAAAAGTTGGCATTCAAAACAAAATTCGAGAGTTGTGCACTTTATATTTCAGCAGATCTGATACGATTTTATGTAATTAATTTTTAGAATTGTAACAAAATAGATTTCAAGAAACGTATTTTTAAATATTTTATAGATTTGATATCAAATTGTGGGAATCAGGACCAAAGAAATAATAAATAAAATTGATTTTCTAAAAACAAGTTATTGGAAATAAATGTATATTACATGAATCACAAATTTTAAATTTAGAGCACATAATCCAAAGAATCAGATCGGGTGAAGCGCATTAAAAGACATTCGATAACGATGTGACGTCGTTTTTGATGCCAAGGTTTAAAGTATGACACAATTTTTTATGTTTAAATCTTTTCTTCATATAAAACTACGTCATTTTAATATATGCATATTATATTCCTCGAGTGAAAAAATAAAAAACAAAGTTAATAATTAATTTATTTCTAATTGAATCAACTCGGCTTATAAATAAATACCAAGAATGTCTTACCATACCATCACTTCACATGATTCTAAGCTCATTAATGGCATCAAAACTCATCTCCATTTTACTCTTCCTTCTATCCATTTTGTGTCGTGTTCGGGCCTTCTCTAATGCGGATTTTGTTAGAAAGCAAGCCGTGAGACTCGTAAACAGATTTAATTTATCCAAAAGGGTTGATAACATCGTCCGAAACAATGTGTTGGGATCGGCAGAATTTGTTGAAAGAACATTCATTTTTCCGGGTATTCTTTCATCAAATACCTACTCAATTGAAAATTTGGGTCACCATAGTGGTTATTTTCCGATTAAACACTCTTATGTCGCGATGTATAAATTTGACTAGCTTTGGCACAAATATAGAGTATATTTTTAGACTGGTGTCAAATACTTAAATATTTAACTTAAATTAAATTTATTTTACTTAACTATACTTACATAAACAGACCACCATCTGACCACCACTGTCGGAATCCAGTATCTGACACCTTCAAAATTCAGCCGGAAGTGGCATCAAAAGCTGTGATGGGAGATTGCCTGTGGTGGTCCGGCGGCGGTGAGTTTATGATATAGTTTAGTATTTAAACTAACTTAATTTAATTTAAATTATTTACCAAAATTTTAAATTTAAAAGAGATGGACCAGAGTGATAAAAGTATATATGGACTAATCTGATTATATGAATATTTTAAAGGATGTTTTATTTTTTCTTCGAGTCGAGAGGCAACAAAAGTAACCCTGTCGGCCTTTGGTTGGCTGGAGGTCCTGGATCAACTTGTGAACTAGCTTTGTTTTATGAAAACAGGCCATTTCATATCAACGATGATTGAAGTGGAACGATTATGGGTGGGAAAAAGTATACCTACTAAACTTTGCTACAAACGCATTGTGTCTTTCTTATTCTTCAGTGGAGTAATTCCACAGAAAGATACATAGAGTGCTTAAGTAGAAGCTTTATTTCCGCATCACTAACGCAGCAGAATTTCAATTGGTATCAGCGCTCAACATACAGTGTGTGATCCAGGAGAGTGTTGCTGATAAGTATGACCACTATGAAAGAAGGACAAAGCACCATTCGACCTCCATTGCTTGAGGGAGTTAATTATGGCTACTGATGAAAGGACCATACATATCAGGAACACTCTCCGGGATCATACTCTATATGTTGAGCGTTGATACCAATTGAAATTCTGCTGCTTAGTGATGCGGAATTAAAGCTTCTACTTAAGCACTCTCTGTATCTTTCTGCGGAATTACTCCACTGAAGAATAAGAAAGACACGGTGTGTTTGTAGCAAAGTTTAGTAGGTATACTTTGTCCCACCCATAATCGTTCCACTTCAAACTCAAATCATCATTGATATGAAATGGCTTTCATTAAAGCCATTGATGAAAGGGCTTGAGGCTGTCATATCAGAATGGTCCCCCTAATGACCATCGACAACGCTAGAGTTACCCATAAGCAACCTGAAAACAAGTGGACAGTCGATGAGGTAGCCTCAACATCAAGAAACTCTATGGCTTTGAATGCTATATTTGCTGCTGTAGATGCTAACAATTTCAGGTTGATCTCTAACTATTACACGGCCAAGCAAGCATGGGAGATTCTTGAAACTGCTCATGAAGGAACAGAAAAGGTGAAAATCTCTAGAATGCAAATGATCACATCAAGATTTGAAAGCTTGAAGATGCTGGAGGATGAGACCATCACTGAGTTTAATGCCAGACTGTGTGACATATCAAACGAGGCTCATGCACTTGGAGAACCGATTTAGGAGGAGAAGTTGGTAAGAAAAGTTCTCAGATCTCTGACCTAAAAATTTGATATGAAGGTAACTACCATCGAAGAAGCCCAAGATGTGAAGAACATGAGGCTTGAGTTACTAATTGGGTCACTGAGGCAGTTCGAGATGAAAGTTACAGAGACTGCTTCACCACTCTCTGGGAAAGACCTTGGGCGCCGAGACAAAAGAGAAAGAGGCTGTCCCAGACGATGTCAACCAACAACTGTCTTTGCTGGTCAAGAACCTTGGAAAGTTCATGAAAACAATGGACCAGAAACCTTCATACTCAGAGAAAGAACAAGGATGCTGGCAAAGACAATGATGAAGGAAAAGACAAACAGAAAGGAATTCAGTGCTGGGAGTGTGAGGGATATGGTCATAGGCAAACTGAATGCCCTACATATCAAAGGAAAAAAAACAAGTCACTCATGGTAAATTGGAGTGATGAAGACAGTGAAAAGGAGATACTGTATTTCATAATGTTAGTTCAGATCAAATAAAGACAGAATTAATTTATGGTATTATTGAATCTGACAACGGTGATGATGAAGAATAATCAGTAGAGACTATAGCTGATCAGTTCAAACTGATACAAGAATAGTGTCAGGAAGTTTTTGAAGCCAACAGAGAACTCTTGTCAAAGGTTTTGGAACTGGAAGATGAAAGTGATAACCTTCAAAGCATCATTACCTCTCAGTCCAAGGAACAATCAGATGATGCTGAGACAGTTGGCAAGGTATGTGAGCAGAAAATCTCACCTGAAGCAAAAAGAGGTGCGTCATCCATTCTGGATAAGATTCTAGCTTACCAAAGGTATGGAGGTGGGACTGAAGGTCTTGGATACACTGGTGATGAAGGAACAGGTATAACTACATGTTTCAAAGTCATAGTGATTGATCAAAGTGCAAGTATTCAGAAGGGTTCAGTCAAAGTTGATCCAGATATAGTAGCAGAAAAGAAATACAAGAGAGTGGTGAACCATTTTCTAGATCAGTCACATGCTCGGAAACACAGATCAAAACATAAGAGATGCTACGCTTGTGATCAAACTGGACATCTTCAGAGAAAGTGTCCAACTCTGAGAGTGTACAAGGAGACTCAAAGAAGATCAAATGACCTACGTGAAAGTTATACGTCTGTTCTACTCGGGCTGTTCCAGATCACTTTTTAACTGTTTCACAAAGCTTTAACAGATGCGTTTTGGTGATTGTTAGTTGCAATGGAAATAGTACGAAGAACAGTAAATGACACAGGATATGTTTACCCTGTTCAGCTCACCGAGCCTACTCGGGAGGGGTTACTCAGAACCCCAAATGGAAATCACTTCACAATGTATACAATCAAGTACATTAGATCTTTCAGTAACTCAACTCCCTTGGTTACCACTATGTAGTTGAAGTATTGTGAGTGCGTCTAACTCCCTCAGACGGAGATCCTTCTCATCCCACCTCGATTTGCCTTCTGCAAATCGGTGATTCTCTTCCCGAGAATATCAAACCTAGAACTCAGTCTATTCAACGTTTTGTTAAGCTTACTCTGATCAACCTTTTAGCTCGGCGGCTGGATTCTGACTTTATTTGAAGTTGATCGCCGATCTGCAGCTCTCGTCCACTCTCCCGTTCTGATCAGATGACTTCTTTTTCGATAATCACACTTGATTATTTCGATCTCGCATAAATAGATTTAGGTATGTAATCTTTGATTTTGCTTTCCTAATGCAGAACGGATCCGATCTTTGGCGCGCATAATCTAGAAGAATATTTCCGTCGAATATCCCAGAATATATCTTTGTTGACGCAAGTATATTCGCAAAATATTTGCAGATCTCATCCGCAGAATATTTGCTGATCTCAATGGATTCACTTGCACACGCCTGTCGCGGCCATCCTTGTCTCACTGTCTGTTATAGCCTTGTAGATCCCTTGTCAAAAACATGTCATTCAAGAGTCCTTGAACTGCTGGACTTAACATTCTCCCCCTTGGCATTTTTTTGACAAATTTCATCATCATAGGTAGCGAATGGCATGTATGTATCGAGTGTTGTCTTCGCCCTTTTAATATACTACGCCTTTTTTGCAAATAAAATCGACAAGGATATATATTAGTGGCTTTGCATCCTTTGCAACACACGATTGATTCATTATCAGAGTCAGAGACTTAACGGCCTTGACAACCTCAGGGACTTCAAAACAGTTTCTCGAACAACTCTCCTCTCCCGAAAAATCATTCACTTCTTGCCAATTTCATTATTGTAGAACCATGCTCTTGATACTGTGACAGCCTTTGTCAAAGACTCTCCACTTTGAGTAGAATTAGATTTCTGATAGGGTGGTCCCTTCATGGACTTCTTGGCACCAATCTTTCCTTTCTTCTTGACACTGCTTCTCCTGTCTCAGTGATTGCACTCTCCTTTATCCTTGTTCTACTGTCCCTTTTTGCTTAGATAGTCGTGCTGCAACAGAGGACTTCATCACTCCTTGTTCTGCTTATCTGTCTCAGCAATTGACTCAAATTCAGTGATCTTTGAAGGAAAGTTGACTGGAACGGTCTCAGCATCACCCAGCTGCTCTTAGTCTGTTCCACCAGAAACTGTCTCAACAACGAATCTTTACTCTCTCCTGACAATGCATACTTTGGACCTAGCATCAATCCAAATTCTGATCTCTATCCTCTCCTCAGCTTTCTGAGCAAACAGATTGGCTGACCTTTTTCTGACCAATAGACTTCACACATTTTCTTCTTTGAAACAGGTCTGTCTCACACATGTCTGCCAGAGACCTTTTGACCGACTTCGCCTTCTATCGCTAATCGTCTTAGTCCTCTTGGCAGGCAACTCCTCCTGATTGTTAGAACCTTTGAAACAGGCTCTGTTCAACTGCTGTACACTTCTGAACTGAAGGCTTATCTAAGAGCTTCTTCTTTTCTCCGAAGCTTTCACCTGGATGCACTACGAATATATAGGATCTAATTAGGAATTCAAAACATAAGTCTCGAATCTTGCTGATCTCTTCTTTCCAAAACAAATCTTCCTTTAGATATCCATGTTTCAATACACTTTGTCTGGCTCAGACTCTGTCTCACCCATCATACTAGATAACACCAGAACTTCTCCCCGTGAATTCTATAACCAGTTCAACAAATTCTTGTACAGTGATTAGGAACTGGTCCAGCTTTTCTGGATCTAACTTAAGTGTTGACAACACACTCTAAGTGTTTCAAATTGGGCGTTGTTCAACAAGTGTCGGGTCGACTGGCAGTGAGATGGAGTAGGCTGCCGATCATCCTCTTGTACAGGTTCTGTTCCATACTGACTCCAGATTCATCTTTTGTGATTTTCACGTGTGTAGCGGCAGGAGTGTGCTTATGGCTAGCATTTTCATATCCGAACTTCTTCACCAAGTTCCTAGCATACTTGCACACTTGCAGACCAAGATAGTAGATCATCTCATCCACCATACTCATATGAAATTCACTCTGCATCTGTTCAACAAACTGATTCACCAACTTCTGTGATCGAGATCCAAATACTATGTCAGCCACATAGATTTGCGCAATGATGAGTTCCTTCTGAACGTGCTTCTCAAATAGAGTCTTGTCTTCTCCCCCTCGTACATAGCCATGTTGAACGAGAAATATTCTAAGACGTACATACCATGCTCTGGGTGCCTTTTTCAGTTCGTACAAGGCCTTTTTAAGACGATACACATAATCCAGGAAATGTGTGTCTTCAAAGCCCTTAGGCTGAACAACATATATTTCTTCATTCAGCTACAGATCCCGAATAATGTTGGTCATCAGATGATTTTGCAGAATATGCTACGTTGGTTGAGGAGCAGGAACTGGTTCCAGATCTGTATCAGATACATGTTCATCATCCAGAATTTCTGATGCAGAGTTTGACACACGCATCTATTCTTCCTGAGATGGCTTGCTAGTTTCTAAATCAGGACTAGCAACATTATCTTCATCTGTGCTGATCGAATAATCTGAGTCTTGAATCGCCATGTTAATTGACTTCACAACAGTAAGGACTATGTTCTGTATTCCAGGGCGAACAAGGACTCTGTTCAGGGTGTAACAGGCAGTGTTGATCGCTTATGCCCAGAAAGTGAGAACCAACCCTTTTCCATGAATCATGACCCGCATCATCTCTAGAAGGGTACGATTCTTTCTCTCAGCTACTCCATTTATTGGGGCGTTATGGGTGTTGAGAACTGATGAAGTATGCCCTGTTTAGACAGAATTCTTTCATGTCGTTGTTCTCAAATTCCTTACCATGGTCACTCCTGATTGCAATCAGAGTTGTGCCTTTTTCGCGTTGCAGTCTCAGAATCAAGTGAATCACAGCTTGAACAGCGTTTGATTTCTGTCTGAGAAACACAGTCCAGGTAAAACGAGAAAATCAATACAGATTAGAACGTATATCTTACCACCATTGCTTTCGGTCTTCATGGGACCCATCAAGAGCATGTGTACCAGTACAAGAATTCTGGTTGTACGGATCTGATTCATTCCAGGGTGAGCAGACCTTGTCTATTTTTCTATCTTGCATTCACCACACATGGCATCCGTCTTTCCTTTTAATTCTGGTATTCCTCGCACTAGACCATGTTTAGATATCTGTCTCAGTGTCTTGAGATTCAAGTATTCCAGCCTCTTGTGCCACAAAATCAGTTCATCCTACTGAGACAGAAAACAATGAGCTGTAACAGGCTCTGTGTCAGAATTCAACAAATAACAGTTATTTGATGAACGAAACCCTCTCAAAACACACTTGCCTTCACTGCTGATGACCTGGTATGAATTTTTGGTGAATTGCACATTTAGCTTTCCATCACACAGCTGACTTATACTTAGCAAGTTGGCTTGAAGACCTTCCACAAGGAGCACTTTTTCAATTGCGGGCATCCCTTGAACAGATAATGTGCACCTTGACCAATGACCCTTTAGGCGTACCACTTGTTTGCATAGTTTGGAATTAGCTTTCACTGTCACTGTCGCTGTAACTGTCTGATTCTGGTTATTCTGGTTCAGTGCTGGTTACATCTGTCACAGTTGTGAGATCCAGATAATTAGATTCTTCCTCTTCTGTTTCAGACTCCTCTGTCTCAGTACCATCTCATCTAGCCAGAACAACCCTTTTCTATTTCTTAAGAATATTGGTGCATTCTGCTTGGATGTATCCAAACCCTTCACATTCTCTACATTGAATTCTTTTTCCTTTTTCTCCTTTTTGAGCTTCAGTGGTTCTCACTTTTCTAAACTTCCGGTCTGGTTGATTCTGAAGCCTGTTCCTGATTTGTTAAACTGTCGCTGTTTCAGATTCCTCATAAATCTGCCAGAGTTTTTTACAAGCAGTGTCATCTATTCAGACATCTGTCCCTCATCTTCAACCGATTCTAATGCTTCACTTTTGAGAGGTACTGCTCGAGATTTCTTTTCAGGTGTTTCAGATATCAGTTTCATCTCGATGTCCGAAGGGATCCCATCAAGATATCAAGTCCCATTCCTTTTACGTCCTGAGCTTCCTTAATAGTCGTAACCTTCATAGCATACTTTGGCGGTAGTGACCTCAGAACTTTTCTGACAAGCTTTCAATTGTTGATCGGCTCTCCAAGCGCATGCGTTTCGTTAGCAATATCCATCAATCTCGCATTAAATTTAGTAATAGACTTCTCCTCCTTCATTTTTAGATTTTCAAACCTGGTGGTTATCATCTGTAACCGAGACTGTTTCACCTTGTCAGTCCCTTCAAAGGTATCTCGAGAGTATCCCATGCGTCTTTTGCTGCTTCACAGGTGGAAATTAGTTTGAAAATGTCTGGTTCGACTGCGTTGAAGATCGCATTGAGTGCTTTAGCATTTGTTGCAGCCGCTTTATTCTCATCTACTGTCCACTAACTTTCTGGCTTAGGATAGGTTACTCCATCTATGTTCTTGACCAATGGTGCATCATACTTGAAGATCACTGATTGCCATGCTCGATCATCTATCAATTTGATAAAGGCCCTCATGTGCGTTTTCCAATATGGGTAGTTCAAACCATCAAGGAGTGGAGGCCGAGTAATGTTCTGTCCTTCTCACATACTCATCTTGAACAGATCTGTTCCCCGTCCCTGAATCACACTCTGTACAGCGAGTGTCCCGCTCTGATACCAATTGAAAGTTATACATCTGTTCTACTCGGGCTATTCCATATCACTTTTTAACTGTTTCACAAAGCTTTAACAGATTCCGTTTTGGTGATTGTTAGTTGCAATGGAAACAGTACGAAGAATAGTAAATGACACCGGATATGTTTACCCTATTCAACTCACCGAACCTACTCAGGGGGGTTACTCGGAACCCTAAATGGAAATCACTTCACATTGTATACAATCAAGTACATTAGATCTTTAAGTAACTCAACTCCCTTGGTTACCACTATGTAGTTGAAGTATTGTGAGTGCGTCTGACTCCCTCAGATGGAGATCCTTCTCATCCCACCTCGATTTGCCTTTCGCAAATCGGCGATTTTCTTCCCGAGAGTATCAGACCTGGAACTCAGTCTGTTCAACGTTCTCTTAAGCTTACTCCGATCAACCTTTTAGCTCGGCGGTTGGATTCTGACTTTATCTGAAGTTGATCGCCGATCTGCAGCTCTCGTCCACTCTCCCGTTCTGATCAGATGACTTCTTTTTCGATAATCACACTTGATTATTCCGATCTCGCATAAATAGATTTAGGTATGTAATCTTTGATTTTGCTTTCCTAATGCAGAACGGATCCGATCTTTGCCGCGCATAATTTAAAAGAATATTTCCGTCGAATATCCTAGAATATATCTTTGTTAACGCAAGTATATTTGCAGATCTCATTCTCAGAATATTTGCTGATCTCGATGGATTCACTTGCACATGCCTGTCGCAGCCATCCTTGTCTCACTGTCTGTTATAGCCTTGTAGATCCCTTGTCAAAAACATGATATTCAAGACTCCATGAACTACTGAACTTAACACTACATGTGAGAACAAGGAATCCTCCGAGCGCGTATGAATGCTACGGTACACAGATGCAGGTAAACCGAGGTTATCGCATTAATGTGCAGGAAACTTACAGGAGTGCTGAAAAAGCATTCACTCAGAGTAGGAGAGATAGAAAGAAACTGAGCAAATGTCACACTTCAACAGTCGAAAAAGCAAGAAGTACATTTGAGAAGAACAAGTGTCAAATGAGCTGGGTGGAGGTGCAAAGGAACAAGTGTCAAAAGCGTTGGGTTGAGAAACAGCCAACTAATATCTCCACTGAAGCCGGAACTGAGGACGGAAGCTTACAGAAAAAGTTATTGTGTTTCAAGAAAAGATGGTTGAATAGAGTGCTGAAGCACTCTGTGGTGACTCGATGCTGTAACTTTCTGAATGTTGTCTCCATAATAGAATGGCCACTCAGGAGACGACACATGTCCGGCTGTTTAAAAACAAAAAAAGGGAAAAAGGCCGAGAAAGGATGAACCCAAAACTATCCATTTCTGACCTAGATTTTCAAATCTTCGACGACTTCCGCGATCAGCCATTCCTACCTTCAAATAATCGTTCAAAATGGTGAAAACAAGGGGCGCTAAGGTTTACAAGCGAAGGGGTGAACCCAGCAAGCGAAAGAGTAGTGAGGTTCCAGTGAGTGAGCCTCCAGCAGCCAAAAGAAGTTCGTTGATGCAGATCGAACCAATAGATGTCCCACGGTTTACTTGGATCCTGATCATCGACCAAGCAAAAGCTGGCCCGTCCATCACAACAGAAAATGTGCCCTCAGACTAGAGTGGGGCTCTGATGTCCGCAAGTGACCGCCACAACCAGAGTAGTGAAGAGATTGTGAAATTTCAAGTGTCTCTACTTATGCAGATTTGTGAACTAGCAGTTGCTGCAGCACACTCTTGTTCACTTAAATGTATGCACAGCAGACAATGAATAGGACACAGATTTGTTCACCCAGTTCGGCCAATATGCCTACGTCTGGGGAGGACTATTCTCCAGTCCTCAATCCACTCAACCAAAGGTTCAGATCACGCTAGGTTACAACGCACGCAACCTATGCTACTTTAACCCCGTGTGGACTACTCAACACAATCAGAACAAGCTCTGATTTGTGCCAGCACACCCTCTACAATATGTCAGTCTAGAATAGCTACAATCCTCTTCAAGAACTCAGCCTATTCTAGCCTACACTACTCAGCAGGGTTGCTGCAGCAACAGCTGTAACACCAGCTGAAGCACTCTGTCCGCGTCGCTCCAAGGCCTCCTGCCGAGCCGATCGAACCACTCCAAGAGCGCTGCACACTCTGAGTAACTCCCCCTCACTCAGTGACCACCTGCCACTAGTGAGTTCTTCCGCACGAACCTCGACCGAGCCTTCCACCCGTCAGCTCTCCCGCGGCTGCCTTTGATCAACCAACAAGCTCCACAGCTCTAAATTGGCTTCCAGATCAAACCACGAATCAGTCTCTGCAAGACCTGACTCTCTTCTGCAATACACACCACAGCTCTGCGCTCAACGCTCTGCCCGTGTGTGTTGATCGAAGAACAACTTCCGTAGCACACCCAGAAAGTCCTCTCTCTGAATTTCGTGTCTACGCTCGTGTATCACTCAGCTTCGATCACACTCTTCAGCCCTCAAACCTTCTGCTTAAATACCCTCACCACTTTAAGCAATTTCCAGGTTTAGGCCATAATCCCACAAGATCAATTATCTCCTAAAATCTAGGAGATTAGATTTGATTAATATCTTCAATGCCAATCTGCTTTTCGGACAAGTGAACCGTGCTGGAAAAATGCTTAGCAGTATTTAGAAAACCTCCTAAGAGCAAGAACACAAACTGCCATACCTTCAAGACGCACCTAGCACAAACTGTTACTCGGACAGATGAACCAGCATTTGAACCAGCACCTGCTGCAGCACCCCTGCTGTATCTGTTGCTAGCTGTTCTGCTTGATTGCTTGAGCTGCAGCAGCTCCTTGTTCACAAATGACCTATGTTGGTTTTGGCAAAACTGCCACACTTGCATTATCAATCTCCCCCTTGGCATTTTGACAAAACCACTTCATAACTCCACTTCTCAGCCTGCTCTTTCTTCTCCCCCTTTTTGGAACAAATGACGAGGGGGTGTCTCTGCCAGGAGCACTTATGACGGCAATACACAGAGCCCGAGAGAGGCTCTCAGGTCTTCAAACCGAACTGCATCCAGAGCTTTGGTGAAGATATCAGCAAGTTGTTTGGCAGACACAACATGCTGGAGCGAGATGACTTTCTGTTCAACAAGGTCACGGATGAAGTGATGACGGATGTCAATGTGCTTGGTTCTACTGTGCTGGACAGGGTTCTTGGATATGCTGATGGCACTCATATTGTCACAGTAGAGAGTCATGGCATCTTGAGCAACCCCATACTCACTCAGCATTTGCTTCATCCACAACATTTGTGCACAGCAGCTCCCAGCAGCAATGTACTCAGCCTCGGCAGTGGATAGAGAAATGCTATTCTGTTTTCTGCTGAACCAAGAGACCAGGTTATTCCCCAAGAAGAAACATCCTCCCGAGGTGCTCTTCCTGTCTTCTGAGCACCCTGCCCAGTCTGCATCACTGAATCCAACCAGATTAGCCTTTGTGTCTTTAGTATACCATAGGCCATAGCCCACAGTTCCCCCGACATACCGAATAATGCGCTTGACCAACTGCATATGGCTGTCTCTTGGACTGGCTTGGAATCTGGCACAGACTCCTACTGCATAGGAAATGTCAGGACGGCTGGCAGTCAGGTAAAGAAGGCTCCCAATCATGCTTCTGTAGACAGTCTGACTTACTTCCAAACCTTGCTCATCTTTAATGGCTTTCACATGAGTAGCAGCAGGAGTACGCTTGTGACTGGCTGAGTCGAGCTGGAATTTCTTCACAAGGGCCTTGCTGTATTTGCTTTGAGCAATAAAGATCCCGTCCATTTTCTGAGTAATCTCCAAACCAAGAAAATAGGAAAGTTCTCCTACCATGCTCATCTGAAATTCTTGCTGCATGTGTTGCACAAACTGCTTCACCAGGTGCTGGGACTTTGATCCAAAGACAATGTCATCCACATATATTTGAGCAATGATCACATCAGACCGAGTTCTTTTGACAAACAAGGTTTTGTCAGCTCCCCCTCGGTTGTAGCCATGATTTTCCAGGAAGATTGTCAATCTCTCATACCAAGCCCGAGGAGCCTGTTTCAGCCCATATAAAGCTTTCTTCAATTTATACACCTGCTCTGGATGATGAGGGTCTTCAAAACCTTTTGGTTGAGAGACATAGACTTCTTCAGAGAGATCTCCGTTCAAGAACGCACTTTTAACATCCATTTGATATAATTTGAATCCCAGGCAGCAAGACATTGCTAGAAGCAGTCTGATGGCCTCCAGGCGAGCTACTGGAGCGAATGTTTCTTCAAAGTCAAGACCTTCAATCTGAGAGTATCCCTGGGCAACCAGTCTGGCTTTATTTCTTGTAATGTTGCCCTTTTCGTCAGTTTTATTTTTGAACACCCATTTTGTGCCGATGATGTTTACCCCTTTAGGTCTGTCTACCAAATCCCAGACATCGTGCCTTTCAAACTCTGCCAACTCCTCTTGCATAGCCATAATCCAGAATTCATCACTCATGGCCTCCTTGAAGTTCTTTGGTTCAAGACTGGACATGAAGCATGTATTGAGGTAGGCATGGCCTCTGGTTCTTCTTCTATCTGAGGGATTCCCAATCACATTTGTCAAGGGATGATCCTTCTGTATCTTCTTTGGGGGCTGCCTTGAAGGTGGATCAGGAGCTTCAGTGTGAAAATCCTCAGACAGACTCTCTGCTTGGTCATCTGGAATCTCTGCTTCAGCACTTGCTGTAGCATCTGCTGGAGCCGCAGCTTGTCCACTTCTGGTCTGTATATCAGACATTTCTTCAGGATCAGAATCTTCTTCACCAGTGTCAGACTCAGAGTTAGGTGCTTCATCTACATCTTTGACAACCACATTTATTGATTCCATGACAGTCTTTGTTCGCTGGTTGAACACACGATATGCCCTGCTGTTTGTTGAATATCCCAAGAATATTCCAGGATCACTCTTTGGATCGAGTTTCTTTCGATACTCCCGGTCTCTCAGAATGAAGCAGTCACTTCCAAAGATATGAAAGTACTTAACAGTGGGCTTTTTCTGATTCCAGAGCTCATAGCAGGTCTGCATGGTACCTTTTCGCAAGGTAACTCTATTGATGATGTAGCAGGCGGTATTCATGGCCTCTGCCCAGAATTTCAGAGGAATCCTCTTAGCATGGATCATTACCCTGGCCATTTCTTGAATTGTTCGGTTCTTCCGTTCCACCACACCATTTTGCTGAGGAGTAATAGGAGACGAGAACTGATGTGTTATACCCCTTTGTTGACAGAACTCATCCATGTCTTTATTTTCAAATTCTCTGCCATGATCACTGCGAATGCTGCTGATTCTAAGATTCTTTTCTTGCTCTAGCCGAGACACCAGAGACACAATGACACCCACAGTATCTGATTTTTCTCTGATGAATTCAATCCAAGTGAATCTAGAATAGTCATCAACACAGACAAATGCATACCTTTTCTTGCCTAGGCTCTCCACTTCCATTGGTCCCATCAGATCCATATGGATCAGCTGAAGAGGCCTGATGGTACCAATATCTTTGACCCGAGGATGTGAAGCCTTCTTTTGTTTCCCAATCTGACAGTCTCCACAGATGGAGTCTGTCTCTCCTTTCAGCAATGGAATTCCTCTGACCAGCCCTTCTGTGGCAATTCTCTTTAGGGTTTCAGGTTAACATGTCCCATCCTTTTGTGCCATAAGGTCATTTCCTCGGCCTTTGTCAGCATACATTTCTGAATCCGTGAGTTTGAACTCACATTGAGAAGGTAGCAATTGCTCTTGGATCTAGCTCCTTCCATTATGCACTTTCCAGATTTATCAAGAACTTGGCATGAGTCTCTTGTAAACTTAACTTGTTTAGTTCCATCACACAACTGGCTGATGCTGATAAGATTAGCCTTTAATCCTTCCACCAAAAGAACATTGCTCAGATTCGGCATTCCTTCTACAGCCAAAGTTCCTCTTCCCAGAACCCTTCCTTTCAGACCATTACCAAACTTCACATTTTGTTCCAGACAGGGAGTAATATTCTTCAGAAAGGATCTTTCTCCTGTCATATGGCCTGAACAGCCACTGTCAAAGTACCAGCTTATCTTGTCTGAGGTGCTAGCTGTGCTGACAAGGGCGAGGAGCTGAGTCTGCGCATGTTTCTGCTTGGCAGATTTCCTGGACGATGTAATTCTGGCATGAGCTGAGGAGCAGTTTCTTTGAATATGTCCTCTGCGACCACAGCTGTAACATTTCTTAAACTTCAAAGCTCTCTTGTTACGGTGAAATAGACATTGCTGCAGCAAGTCCTGATTCACTCCTTTTTGTGTTTTTGTGCCTCTTCTTGCTGACCTGTATCTGGCCATGTTGCATTCATCTTCACTCAGATCTTCACTTTCACTGGCAGAAAGAGCTTTCTTTTTCATCCGTTTGCTGGTGCAGTTGATCTGTCGATGGCCGTAGCCTGCACAATTCCAGCATTGGACTCCTTTCTTCACTTCGTTCTTTTCTTCTTCACTCTGAGCTGGTTCCTTACCTTTCCTCTTGTTTTCACCGCCCCTCCTGAATTGTTTTCGCGAAGAAGATCTTTTCTCAGTTCTGGATTCCATGTTTTTCAGAAGCTTTCCTAGGTTCTTAACCAGCATGTTTATCTGATCATCTGGATCTGTCTGCTTGCTTTCCGCTTCTGCCTTCAACCCAACATTCTTATCCTGGGAGGTGGTGTCTCCTTTGACCAGTTTCATCTCAAATTGTTTGAGAGACCCCATCAGTTCTTCCAACCTCATGAATCTGACATTTTGTGCTTCTTCAATGGCTGTCACCTTCATGTCAAATTTTGTAGGCAGCGATCTGAGTACCTTTCTGATAAGCTTTTCTTCTGGGATGGGCTCACCAAGGGCATGAGCTTCATTTGCAAGATCACAGAGTTTAGCATTAAACTCAGTGACTGTTTCTTCATCCAGCATCCTCAGATTCTCAAATTGTGTGGCAATTATCTGGAGTCTTGACAGCTTCACTCTATCAGTTCCCTCATGGGCAGTTTGCAGAATCTCCCATGCTTGCTTGGCCATGTCACAGTTTGAGATCAACCTGAAGTTATTAGCATCAACTGCAGCAAAAATTGCATTCAGAGCCTTTGAATTCCCAGTTGCTGCAGCACCTTCTTCAGCAGTCCATTCCTCTTCAGGTTTAATTCTTGTAACTCCTTGCTGATCCATGGTGATTGGGGGAGACCATTGAACCACAACAGCTCTCCATGTCTTCTCATCAATAGCTTTGAGAAAAGCTTTCATTCTAGCTTTCCAATAACCATAGTTGCTCTCTTCCAGGAGTGGAGGTCTACTCGTGCTCTGTCCTTCCTTCATTGTCTTGGCAACTTCGGAGACACTGTAGGACCTTTTAAACTCTGTGTGTCGAGTTCCTGCTCTGATACCAATTGAAATTTCAAGTGTCTCTACTTATGCAGATTTGTGAACTAGCAGTTGCTGCAGCACACTCTTGTTCACTTAAATGTATGCACAGCAGACAATGAATAGGACACAGATTTGTTCACCCAGTTCGGCCAATATGCCTACGTCTGGGGAGGACTATTCTCCAGTCCTCAATCCACTCAACCAAAGGTTCAGATCACGCTAGGTTACAACGCACGCAACCTATGCTACTTTAACCCCGTGTGGACTACTCAACACAATCAGAACAAGCTCTGATTTGTGCCAGCACACCCTCTACAATATGTCAGTCTAGAATAGCTACAATCCTCTTCAAGAACTCAGCCTATTCTAGCCTACACTACTCAGCAGGGTTGCTGCAGCAACAGCTGTAACACCAGCTGAAGCACTCTGTCCGCGTCGCTCCAAGGCCTCCTGCCGAGCCGATCGAACCACTCCAAGAGCGCTGCACACTCTGAGTAACTCCCCCTCACTCAGTGACCACCTGCCACTAGTGAGTTCTTCCGCACGAACCTCGACCGAGCCTTCCACCCGTCAGCTCTCCCGCGGCTGCCTTTGATCAACCAACAAGCTCCACAGCTCTAAATTGGCTTCCAGATCAAACCACGAATCAGTCTCTGCAAGACCTGACTCTCTTCTGCAATACGCACCACAGCTCTGCGCTCAACGCTCTGCCCGTGTGTGTTGATCGAAGAACAACTTCCGTAGCACACCCAGAAAGTCCTCTCTCTGAATTTCGTGTCTACGCTCGTGTATCACTCAGCTTCGATCACACTCTTCAGCCCTCAAACCTTCTGCTTAAATACCCTCACCACTTTAAGCAATTTCCAGGTTTAGGCCATAATCCCACAAGATCAATTATCTCCTAAAATCTAGGAGATTAGATTTGATTAATATCTTCAATGCCAATCTGCTTTTCGGACAAGTGAACCGTGCTGGAAAAATGCTTAGCAGTATTTAGAAAACCTCCTAAGAGCAAGAACACAAACTGCCATACCTTCAAGACGCACCTAGCACAAACTGTTACTCGGACAGATGAACCAGCATTTGAACCAGCACCTGCTGCAGCACCCCTGCTGTATCTGTTGCTAGCTGTTCTGCTTGATTGCTTGAGCTGCAGCAGCTCCTTGTTCACAAATGACCTATGTTGGTTTTGGCAAAACTGCCACACTTGCATTATCAGATTGGTTCAGCATCTTCTGGGTCCAGCACTGACTCAGATGGCTCCTCTCATGAGACACGAACGAAGAAAGCCCAGCATAGACAGGTGGCTGCTGTTCCTACCCCTCCATCTGAACTAGAACAAGTTACCGCTAGCAATGGAGAGGAAGTGGCCGAGGAGGTGAAGCAACATTTCCCCAAGGAACCCGTGAGCAAAGGGAAAGATCCAGTGGTGGTGAGCTCATCAACTGATGAAGAGTCTATTGAAGCAGAATCTACAGATTCTGAGGATTTCAGAATAGCTCTTAGAACCCGACAAGAGCCATCCATCCGAAGGGATGCACCCACTCCAACTGTACTAGCTGTGATAGGACGTGATCAACAAGGAATATGGTTCGTGTCTAAGAAGGCTGCTGGGTCCTGAGAGGTGATCAACCGGAAGACAATTATGTCCGAAAAGCTGTTGGAGATTGGCCGATTTAGGGTACCAGAGGTGATATCTCTACTGAGAGAGGTAAATCTGTTGCACTCCCTGACTTTTGTTAAACGCTACAACTTACATTTGGTTAAGAAGTTCTTAGCAAGTATTAATAGAGACTTTGATGTAGTAAACAATCTACTATATGGGACAAGCTTTGTTAGGCGATTGAGGGTGGTGATTACCCCAGTTGTGATAAACACATTTTTAACATTGATGAGAATGCAAGCCCACCGGCAGAGGCAAGCGCTGATAGGCTAGTTGTTGTCCTTATGGGGGGGTTTATGCAAAAGGCTGGGTCTCATATAATTTAGGAGCTGCTGATTTAAGAACTAAGTATGCTATCTTTTATGCATTTGCTGTGAGAAATTGGATGCCCATCTCTCACAAGGGAAAGGTGAGTCGTGTAATGGCGCTGCTCCTTTTCTGTATTGGGGAAAGGCAAAGGGTAAATATGGGGCAGATCATTTTTAATCATATCGCTGCTCACGCTGACAAGCCGAAGTCTAATCTGTGTATTGGATTTCCTTCGCTTATTTATGAGTTAATGATTAGCTAGCATACGGAATTGGGAGCAGCACATGAGGGATTGTCAAGTGCTACTCAATTCTTCACTCTAGACCACAAGGTCTTTAAGGGCCGACATATTGTGTCAATTGAAGAAGGTGAGCCTGACATGGAGCCAGCTCGAAAATACCAGAGACTGTTGAAGCAATCTCTATTGCTCGGCCCCTTCAGTGGACTCAACTCTAAGGGCCAGGATGATCAGTCTGCTGAAGTCCGAAGAGCTCTCTACGAAGATCCCAGATTAGCACAATTGACATGAAGCCCTCGGCAATTGTGCCAACAAAGGGAAGAGAAGTTGTAATAGTTTTAGACTCTGTTTCTCATTAGACTCTTACTCTGACCTGACTTGACATTATCCTTTTGATCCTGTATCGCTCGTACAACTATTAGATCACTTTCGATGTTTAGTATTCATTGAGGAACTCTAAACTCAAGTGTAATAGTTAGAAAACGTTTTTAGTATAGCTGTTAGTAGTTACCAGAGCTTCTAGATCAGTAGTCTAGTTGTAGTTGTGTTTTGGTTTTGTCAAAATGCAATCCATGACAAAACTGCTCAAAAGACTATAGTTGTAGTTGTAGCTGTAGTTGTTGAGGATATGACATCCATGACAAAACTGCTCAAAAGACTGCTGAAGCACTCCCTGAAGATTGGTGGCTGGAGCACAATCTGAAGACTGACAAATTAACAACATCAAAGAGACAGAGTCTGCTTCAGCAATCACTGAAGATCTGAAGCTGAGACACTATTTGAAGAATGGGCAAGAGATAGCTATGAAGTGACAGAGTCTGCTTCAGCAGTCCGTGATGATTTAGAGCTAGAGCAGATTTCTGGCGTTGCACGGTGAGGCTCCGCCTCGATCCGGCTAGCATCGGGGAAGCTCAAAGAGGTATGCAGGCATCATCAAGAGCCAGCACGGGGTGTAAGAAGATGAGGATCCAAGAGTCCAGATTTGGCAACAGAATCTTCAACAAACTTGCTAGAATCTAAGAGAAGATTCTGATAATGATCCTTGTCATTTTTGGTGTGCTGGAGAGCTTCAAAAGGAAGGTGGGGACGCAGCACATAATACACACACGATCAGAGAGAGCGACTCTAGAGCACACAGAGATCAACTTATGGTAGCAGGGTTTTACATACTGAGTTGAAGACGAGTGTGGTACTGAGGGAATCAGAACTCGTGGAGTTGGATTAAAGATTGATCCGAAGTTCAAGTGGAGTGCTGCTCGTTGAAGGGACAATCGGAGTTCGGTGATCAGGCGCGGACAGGCAGTGTCGTGGGCTGAGGAGCATTGATCGAGGCTACCTAATAGTGACAGAGTGAGTCATTGATTGAGGGGGAGCACGGGCTGAGTTTAAAGAACTCAGAGAGTCCGACTACTTGGCGAGAGAGCTTGGAGTGTCATCGACTGAAGATACATCAACTCTGGTGAAGAGTGTGCTGAAGCATTCCATGAGCTACTTATTGTAATAGATAGGGTATGTCTGAGAGTCAGAGCTGTAGCTATTTATTACCAAGAGTGTGTAGGCTGCACGAAGAGAATCTGTGAGTTCAGATAGCTAGCTAGTCTAGGTGTTTACAATGAGCATTATATTTGGGCTAGGTGAGGAGTAGAGGCGTGAGTCCTTGTACTTCGAACTGAGATAGTGGAATCTTAAGGATCTGAGCATCCTCCCCAGACGTAGGCAAGTTGCCGAACTAGGTGAACAAACGCACTGTGTCTTTCTTATTATTCAGTAGAGTAATTTCACAGAAAGATACAGAGAGTGCTTAAGTAGAAGCTTTAACTCCGCATCAGCAACGCATCAGAATTTCACCTTCCAATCTGGAAACCTTTGATAGTTACTCTCTGTTGGCTTTAATACCTTCCTGACACTTCTCCTGTATCAATTTGAAAGGATCAAAAAAAGTCTCTACTGATAATTGTTCGTCGTCACTGCTGTCACATTCAACAATCCCATAAACAAAGTCTGTCTTTATTTGATCTGAATCATCATTAAGGAATACAGTAGTTAAAGCTAGATTTCCTTTTAGATCAGTCTCCTTTGCACTGTCATCATCACTCCAATTTGCCGCTAGAGACTTGTTATTTTTCTTCTGGTAGCTAGGGCACTCAGATTGCCTATGTCCATACCCCTCACATTCCCAGCACTGGATTCGTCTCTGTTTGTCTTTTCCTTCATTATTATCTTTGTCAATATCCTTGCTTTTTCTCTTGGAGTTGTCCCCTCTTCTTTTTCTCCCCCTGGATGACTGACTAGAGTATGCAGGCTTATGGTCCATTCTTTTCTTGAACTTGCTAAGGTTTTTGACCAGCAGAGATAGTTGTTGGTTGACGTCATTTATGACTGCCTCTTTTTCTTTAGTCTCAGCTTTCAGTCCGAGGTTTTTCCTAGAGAGTGGTGGAGCAGTTTCTTTAACTTTCATCTCCAACTGCCTTAGTGAATCGATTAGTTCCTTCAGCCTCATGTTCTTCGCATCATGGGCTTCTTCGATAGCATTCACCTTCATATCAAACTTTGAGGTAAGGATCTAAGGACTTTTCTTACCAGCTTCTCGTCTTGAATTGGTTCTCTAAGTGCATGGGCCTCGTTTGATATATCACACAATCTGGCATTAAATTCAGAGATGGTCTCTTCTTCCAGCATCTTCAGGCTTACAAATCTTGATTTGATCATCTGCATTCTAGAAATCTTCACCTTGTCTGTTCCCTCATGAGCAGTTTCAAGGATCTGCCACGCTTGTTTGGCCGTGTCACAGTTGGAGATCAATCTGAAATTGTTAGCATCCACAGCAGCAAATATAGCATTCAACGCCTTAGAATTTCCTGATGTTGAGGCTAACTCATCGACAGTTCACTTGTTTTTAAGTTGCTTGTGAGTAACTCCTGAGCTGTCTATGGACATTGGGTGAGACCATTGTAATATGACTGCCCTCTAAGCCCTTTCATCAATGGCTTTAATGAACACCTTCATTCGCGCCTTTCAGTAGCCATAGTTTAGTCCCTCAAGCAGTGGCGGTCTGCTGGTGCTTTGTCCTTCTTTCAAGGTGGCCATTGATAACGGCAAAGCTTTCCCAAATCACACTCTTTATGTTGAGTGACCAGATCTGATACCAATTAAATTTATGCTACGCTGCTGATGCGCAATTATAGCCTGTGCTTCTGCTTCAGCACTCTCTGTATTTTTCTGCGGATTTAATCTACTGGCAAAATAAGAAAGACATAATATTTGTTCACCTAGTTCGGAAACTTGCCTACATCTGGAGAGGATACTCTGATCCTCAAGAATCCACTATCTTAGTTTGATGTAGAAATGACTCACACCTCTACTTCTCACCTAGCCGAAATCTTATGCTTAGTCTAGTCACCTAGACTAGATAGCAGTCTGATCACAAAGACTCTCTTCGTGCAACCTACACACTCTTAGTAATAAATAGCTACATACCAGACTCTCGGACTTAGCCTAGTCTATTACAATGTATAGCTCACAGAATGCTTAAGCAAACTCTTTACTAGTATTGTTGTATCTTTAGTCATTGACTCTTCTAGCTCTCCCGCCAATTAGTCGA
Source organism: Umbilicus rupestris (assembly GCA_963678935.1). NCBI lineage: Eukaryota > Viridiplantae > Streptophyta > Magnoliopsida > Saxifragales > Crassulaceae > Umbilicus > Umbilicus rupestris. Next base: position 3,465,718 of record OY787613.1, on the reverse strand, counting down.
ACACCCTGAGTTCTGCAAACTCAGTCTCTGATACCCCTCAATCAATGACACACTCTGTCAATACTGGGCAACCTCGATCAGCTCTCACTCAACTTGCGAAAAACCTGTTCGCAGCTGTTCTCCAATCTCTGATTGATCATTCAACGAGTAGCCCTCCAGTTGAACTCCGGGGATCAATCCTCAATCAAACTCCACGAGTTCTGAATCCACCAGTCTTCAACCCAATGTGTATACCCTGCTACCGTAGGTTGATCTTTGTGTGTTTTCTCTCTTTCTCTGTATCGCTCGTGTGTGTGTCCACTCGTTGCTCGTTGTTCAGAAGCTGCTTCCAGCCTTCCTTTTCAAGCTCGCCAGATCACCAGGGACAAAAACCTTGTTGCCATCATTATCGGAATCTTCTCCTGGATTCTAGTAAGGTTTGTTGAAGATTCTGTTGCCTAATTTAGACTTTAGGATCTTTATCTTCTTCGGCCATGTGATGATGATTGCTGAGCTCAATATGACGTCTGCAGAGCTCCCTCTGCGATGCCAGCCACACTATGCCGGAACCTCTCCGTGAGTCTCCAGGTTGATCGGGCATACTGGTCTAGCTCAGGTCATCAGGGAGTACTGAAGCAGACTCTAGTTCTTTGTTGATGTCGCTTGTTGTTGTTTTGTCAGTAATCTTCAGGGAGTGCTTCAGCAGTCTCTTTAGCAGCTTTGTCAAGGATGTCATTCTGAAATTCGTAGTGTCTTAGTTCGACAGATTCTGTGAACAAGCAGTTGCTGCAGCACACTCTTGTTCACTTAAATATTGTCACAGCAAGCAATGAACAAGGCACAGGTTTGTTCACCCAGTTCGGCCAATCTGCCTACGTCTGGGGAGGACTATTCTCCAGTCCTCAATCCACTCAATCAAAGGTTCCAAGTACACTAGGTTATAACTCACGCAACCTATGCTACTCAACCTTGTATGGACCACTCAACACAATCAGAACAAGCTCTGATTTGTGTCTGCACACCCTCTACAATATGTCAATCTAGAATAGCTACAATCCTCTCAAAGAACTCAGCCTATTCTAAATTACACTACTCAGCAGGGTTGCTGCAGCAACAGCTGTAACACACAGCTGAAGCACAATGTCCGCGTCGCTCCAAGGCCTTCTGCCGAGCCGATCGAACCTCTCCAAGAGCGCTGCACACTCTGGACAACTCCCCCTCACTCAGTGACCACCTGCCACTAGTGAGTACTCCCGCACGACACTCGACCGAGGCTTCCACCCGTCAGTTCTTCCGCGGCTGCCCTTGATCAACCAACAAGCTCCCCAGCTCTGAGTTGGATTCCAGATCAAGCACGAATCAGACTCTGCGAGTTCTGATTCTCTTCTGCAACACTCACCTCAACTCTGCGCTCAACGCTCTGCTCTTGGGTGATGATCGAAGTAAACTCCCATCGCACACAACCAATTGCTCTCCGTGAATTCTGTGTATGCACTCGTGTATCCCTCAGCTTCGATCAACCTCTTCAGCCCCGAACACCTTCTGCTTAAATAGCTGCACCACTTTAAGCAATTTCCAGGATTAGGCAATTGACCCAACAAGATCAATTATCTCCTAAAATCTAGGAGATTAGATTTGATCAATACTTCCAATGCAAATCTCCTTCTCTGACTAGTAAACCGTGCTGGAATGTGTTCTTCAGTAATTTAGAAATTCTTCAGATGTTCTGCATAAGGTTTCCAGCCCTTCCGAACAAGCCCAGCCATCTGCTGCTCTTTGGACAGATGAGCCAGCCTGTTGAACAAGCTCCTGCTGTAGCATCCCCTACTGCAGCTGCTGCTAGTTCACTTCTGCTTGGCTTGCTTGATATGCTGTAGCATCCCCTGCTGCAGCTGCTGCTAGTTCACTTCTGCTTGGCTTGCTTGATAATTTGAGCTGTAGCTGCTCCTTGTTCACTTATGCTGGTTTTGTCAAACACTGCCATACTTGCATCATCACATTCCTTAACAAAGTTTGACATGGACAAAGCAAGCCACAAATGAACTCCTGCATGTACCTACACAAAAGTGGGTAAGGATGAAGTAGGAGCTGCAGTTGATCAAACTCTGTACCGAAGCATGATTGGAAGGCTGTTGTATCTACGGCAAGCCGACCAGACATATCCTACATTGTGGGAGTATGTGCAAGGTACCAGGCTTTTCCAAAGGAAAGCCACCTCCAACTAGTAAAGAGAATCATCAGATACATTGGAGGAACAATGAGTTATTGATTATGGAACACAAAGGACACCAGTGCAGAGCTTGTAGGATATTGCGACGCAGACTGGGCAAGATGTTCAAAAGACATGAAGAGCACATCAGAAGGTTTCTCCTTCTAAGGCAACAACCTGGTTTCGTGGTTTATCAATACTAGATCCAGGTGGTTCATAGATCTTGAATGGCATACTTTTTGATAAACAAAGCAAAGACGTCGGCTGTGACAGAAGGTGAAACAGTATATGTTCAGACAGAAGCTATAGTAATTTCAGTCGGAGATATGCGAATATAGTGTATCATCAAAGCAATATTCAAAAGATATTTCGAAGATATACTCTCCTGGATTCGGCGCTCCGAAAATCAAATTCTGTGTTATAAAGATTGGATTAGCTCCGGAAGATGGAAAGTATGATCGAATATTATCTCCTTTCCAAAGATACGAAATAGCGGATCTAATCTATTTATGTGGAGCTGGAAGATTACAGGATTTACCACGACAACTGAGATTATCAAACGATGGAAAAACGGAGTTACAATCCGGCGATCACCATCAAAGATAGTCAGAAAATTGATAGAGCAAGAGCTTCATTGTCCTGTGCTAAAGAACAGTATTGAACAGACTGTGTTTCAGGTCTGACATTCTCGGGAAGAGAATTACCAATTTGCGGAAGGCAAATCGAGGTGCGAAGAGGAGAATCTCCATCTGAGGGAGTCAGACGCACTCACATTAGTTCAACTACAGAGTGGTAACTATTGAAGATAAGTTACTTAAAGATCTATTGTACTTGATCGAATACTTGTGAAGTGATTCCCACTTGGGATTCCGAGTAACCCTCCTGAAGTGATAACCGAATTCAATGCAAAGTTGATGGACATTGCAAACGAAGCACATGCTCTTGGAGAGCCGTTCAGCAATGAAAAGCTTGTTAGAAAAGTTTTGAGGTCACTGCCACCGAAGTATGCAATGAAGGGTACATCAAGAAAACTTGATCCCCGCAGCAGTGAAGGAATATTCTTGGGATATTCCATAAATAGTCGAGCGTACCACGTTTACATCAAGAAATCCAAAACTGTTGTGGAGTTAGTCAATGTGGCAATTCAAGACTCAGATTATTCAATCAGCAAAGATGAAGATGATGCTGCCAGTCCTGATACAGAAACTAGCAAGACAAAAGAAGATCATACGTGTGTGACAGATCCTGTACCATAATCTCTGGATGATGAACAAGTATCCGATACAGCACCAGAACAAGTTCCAGCTATTTACTGTCCACAACATATTCAGAAATATCACCTAATGATAGATATTATTAGAGATCCTCAAGCACCCAGAAGAACCCGTGGCAAGATTATTGATTTTGCAGAGATGCTAAGTGGTTCATGCTTCCTATCATCCTTCGAACCTAAGAACATCAAGAAGGCAATTCTAGATGAACACTGGGTCAGTGCTATGCAAGACGAACTCTTGGAATTTGCTAGAAATGATGTTTGGACACTTGTACAGAGACTAGCTGAAGCCAACATAATTGGTACAAAATGGATCTTCAAAAATAAGACAGACGAAAAAGACAACATCACTCGGAACAAAGCACAACTGGTGGCACAGGGGTATGCTCAGATCGAAGGCATAGATTTCGATGAAACATTTGCCCCGGTAGCTCGACTTAAAGCCATAAGACTCCTGCTCGCTCTTGCATGCCATCTCAACTTCAAGCTGTTTCAGATGGACGTAAAAAGTGCGTTACTCAACGGTTGGCTTAATGAGGAAGTACACGTTGCTCAAACTAAAGGGTTTGAAGACCCCTTCAATCCTGATCATGTTTATCACTTGAACAAGGCCCTGTATGGACTGAAACAGGTGCCCAGAGCATGGGATGAGCGGCTCACGGTATTTCTTGTTCAACATGGCTATGTGCGAGGGGGAGTAGACAGGACCTTTTTTGTGAAGCACATCCAGCATGAATTCATCATTGCTCGAATATATGTGGCCGACATTATATTCGGGTCCCGGTCACAGCGCTTAGTGGATCAGTTTGTTGAACAGATGAAAAGTGATTTTCAAATGAGTATGGTGGCGGAAATGGCCTACTTCCTTGGTCTACAGGTTCATCAGAAATATGATGGTATATTTATAACACAGAGCAAATATGCTAGAAACTTAGTGAAGAAGTTCAGATTGGAGAATGCTAGCCATAAGCACACTCCCGCAGCAACAAACATAAATATTCCAAAAGATGAATCGGGAGTAAGAGTCTGTTCTTTACAACTTAAATTTTCAGTACTTAAGTTAAGTTCAGTTAAGTTAAGTTACATTCAGTAAGTTAAGTACCACCAATATTCATCACCACCATAACAACACACCACCACCACCCCAACCATAACACTACTGCACCACCACACTACTACACCACCACCCCAACGATAACACTACTCCACCACCACACCACACTACTACACCACCACCCTAACCATAACACTACTACACCACCCCAACCATAACACTACTACACCACCACACCACCACCGCACTACTACACCACCACCCCAACCATAACACTGCTACACCACCACAACACCACCACTCAAACAACCACCATCACTACACCACCACCACCCCAACCATAACACTACCACACCACCCCAACCATAACACTACTACATCACCACACCACCACCGCACTACTACACCACCCAACCATAACACTACTACACCACCACACCATCATCACCACCACAACACCACTGCCACCACACCACCACCACCACCCCAACCATACCACTACTAGACTACCATAAAATTACAATATTTAGCTTAAGTACATAAGTTAAGTTAAGTTAAGTTAAATTCAGTTAAGTTAAGTTCAGTTAAGTATAAGTTCAGCTCTAAAAAATAGACCCTAAGTGTGGAACAGACCCTTTACAGGAGTGTGATCGGAAGCTTACTCTACCTTACTGCCAGTCGACTTAACATGTGCTATGCTGTGAGTGTCTGTGCTAGGTATCAAGCAAACCCGAAAGAGGGTCACATTGCTAGTGTCAAACGCATAATCAGATACATAAGTGGAACAGCAAACTACGGACTTTGGTACACCATGGACAGCAGTTCTCATCTAGTTAGATATGGGGATGGCGATTGGACGGGCAGTGTAGAAGATCATAAAAGCACCTCCGGTGATTGCTTCTTTCAAGGAAATAACTTAGTTTCATGGTTCAGTAAGAAGCAAAGCAGTATATCGTTGTTGACTGCTGAGGCTGAATACATAGCGGCAGGAAGCTATTGTGCCCAAATGATCTGGATGAAACAGATGCTGGAAGAGTATGTTCTAAAACAGGGGGAGATGATCCTATTCTGTGACAACATGAGCGCAATTAATATCTCCAGAAATCCTGTTCAGCACTCTAGAACAAAGCATATCGATATCAAACATCACTTTATCCGTGAGTTAGTTGAACAGATGTTTAACTTTCAAGCAAGAAACAAAACAACATATCCCTATCCACTGTAGAAGCGGAGTACAGAGCAGCTGGAAGCTGCTGTGCTCATTTAATATGAATGAAGCAAATGTTGGGCGAGTATGGTGTTCCATAGGATGCCATAACATTCTACTGTGACAACATGAGTGACATCAGTATATCCAAGAATCCTGTCCAGCATTCTCGGATCAAACATGTTGATATCAAGCATCAGTTCATCTGAGAATTGGTGGAGAAAAAGATAATTGCACTACATCACATAGCAATAGCTGGCGAATATCCTTACAAAGCCCCTTGATGGAGCATGGTTTGAGACATTAAGATCCGCCTTGGGGCTGTGTGTAGTTCCAGAATTGACTTATTAGACCCCCGTGTCGTATTGTGAGAAAAAGGGGAAGGAGTATACATACAGCAGGTGAGCTACAGTCTCCAAACATCAAACAATGGGGAGCCCCTGCTGAAGTTTTGTCAAACATGCCAAGGGGGAGATTGTTAAGGTATTGGCATCATTGACAAAATAATCAATCAAGAAGATGCTACAGCATCCTGCCAGAGTTAGAAGCTGAAGCATGTCACTGGAATTGACAAAACAAAACAACAGAAAGAAGTTGTTATATCATCCCCCTACAACAGAAGCTGGAGCCAGTTTCGAAAGTAGAGAGCGAACATCTACTAGAGTATGCTATAGCATACTGTGAAACACAGAGCTGTAGGAAAATTAGCCGTTCAACATGGAGCAGCACAAAGAGTGTTCGGAGGGATGCTGCCGGCATTGATACTCGGCAGAGAGTTGCCTGGACAGACGCAGTTGATCAGAAGCCTTCGCTAGGTGACTGGAAGAAGATAAGCTTCCAAATTGATTTTAGGAAATCAATTCTCAACTAACTTGCAAGAATCTAGGAGAAGATTCTATGTGCTAAAGGTGGTTGGCTCTGCGAATCCTAAATTGATTAGAATTCCTATGGATGTTCGATTGCTGCAGCTATATATGAAAGGGCATCAAATCAACATCAGATACACACCGAGAGAGAGAGAGAGAGAGAGAGAGAGAGAGAGAGAGAGAGAGAGAGAGAGAGAGAGAGAGAGAGAGAGAGAGAGAGAGACGCAGAAGCTGAGAGCGAAAGGCTAAAAGCTAGAGCGCTGATTGGTGAGTGTGTGGGCTGAAAGGAGATCAGGATTGGAGAAGTCTAGTCAACACATGATCGAGGAACGTCAACTGGAGCGCTGTCTCGTTGAAGGATCAAGTAATAGCTTTGAAGCACCGAAAGGAGAGGAGCTGCCGCGAACTGGTGAAGATCAAAGCCGAGTTCCCTGATTCTGACTAGAGGTCATTGGTCGAGGGGGAGAATTGCCAGAGTCTGGAGTACTCGTGAAAGTCCGGTACAACAGCAGAGAGTGCATACTGAGTCGGGGACAAAAGCTACAACAACTTGACTGTATAAGTTGTTATAGCATCTTCCTATTACACATTGTAATAGAATAGGCTGAGCCAGGGTGGTCAGGTCTGTAGCTATCTATTATTGGAGTGTGTAGACAATGTAAGCTAGTCTGTGATCAGACTGAGCCTAGATTCAAGGCAGGTTAGAAGTAAAGGTTGAACTAGCATAGGCTGAGTTCTAGAATCCTTGTACTAGAAACTGTGCTTAGTGGAATCTTGAGGACTCAGAAGAAGTCCTTCACAGACGTAGGCAATTGGCGAACTGGGTGAACAAAGTACTCGTGTCCTTCAAGTTCGGCCATAGCAAGATAATTCCACAAAGTGACCCAGAGGTTGCTATAGCAACCTGCTGATACCGGTCACCATGGAGACTAATCATGGCATCCTTCATCCACCTGACTGTTTCAATAGACACTAACCATGGAGACTCTGGAGAACTCCTGAGAAGTAGAGAACACTATGGAAGATGTTGAGGATATGGCATCCTTGACAGAACTGCTCAAGAGACTGCTGAAGCACTCCCTGAAGATCGGTGGCTGGAGCACAAACTTGAAGACTAACAAAACAACATAACAAAGAGCCAACACAACAAAGAGCCAGAAGTCTGCTTTAGCAATCCCTGAAGATCTGAAGTTAAGATGCTATTTGAAGAATGCGCAAGAGACAGCTTGTGAAGAGACAGAGTCTGCTTCAGCACTCCGTGAAGATCCAGAGCTAGAGCAGAATTTCCGCGTTGCACAGTGAGGCTCCGGATGGCATCAGGGAAGCTCAGAGAGGTATGTAGACGTCATCAAGAGCTCATCTATTGCCAGCACGTGGTCTAAGAATATAAAGATCCAAGAGTTCAAATTTGGCAACGGAATCTTCAACAAACTTGCTAGGAGAAGATTCTGATAGTGATCCTTGCATTTTTGGGCGGGCTAGAGAGCTTCAATAAAAAGGCAGGGGCTCAGCAGTGATGACTAACAATTAGAGAGAGCAACCCGAGCGCACACAAAGAGCACACACAGATCAACTTATAGTAAAAGGAATCTAATACTGAGTTGAAGAGGCGTGTGGTGTTGAGGGAATCAGAACTCTTCAAGTTTGACTCTGGATTTGTTCGGAGTTCAACTGGAGTGGTGCTCATTGAAGAACACCCAAGAGCTCGGTGATCAGCCGCGGACAGGCATTGTCGCGGGCTACTGAGCAGTGATCGAGGCTACCAAATAGTGACTGAGTGAGTCATTGATTGAGGAGGAGCTGAGACTGAGTTTGAAGAACTTAGAGTGTCCCGACTACTTGGGGGGAGAGCTTGGAGTGTCGTTGAAGAGTGTGCTTAAGCATTCCGTGAGTTACACATTGTAATAGGATAGGCCAAGTCTGAGAGGCAGTACTGTAGTTATATATTACTGAGAGTGTCTAAGCTGCATGAAGAGAATCTGTGAGTTCAGATTAGACTAAGCGTTAGATATCAGCTAGGGGAGAAGTAGAGGTGTCAGTCCTTGTACTTCGAACTGGGATAATGAAACAAGCCACCCTCTTGCTCGTTAACTTCCGTCTTGCTCGTTCTTTGGGGATTCCTATATCCAGCCACCCTGTGACCCTCTTTGTCACAGTTGAAGCATATATCCTGAAACTTGGGTTATGGTTTCTTCTTGAAATATTTACTCTGAGACCCAATCTTTTGGAGGGTGCCTTCCACTTTGCACTTTCACCATATTAACCTTGTGTCAGAGTCCAAGTTATATTCTTCAATCCGAAGATGAACCATCAGGTCTTTAATACTCATATTCTTGCATTTGTCCTTGAGATAATTCTTGAAGTCCATCCATCCCCGAAGAAGCTTCTCGAAGATCGAGGCAAGTTGAAATAACTCACTAAGAATCATCCCTTCAACATGAATCTCATGAAAGATGAGCTGTAACTCTTAAACTTGACCACTACAGCCCTTGAATCCATCATTTGGAACTCGAGAAAGCGGTCCACAATATATTTCTTGGAGCCCGCATCCTCGGTTATGTATTTATGATCCAAATACTTCTAAAGCTCCTTCGCGAAATATTTAATTATATACACATTGTATAGTAAGTCAGCTACACCGTTCATCACATATCTCTGAGTCGTTCCATGCATTGAACGCCATGTGTACCTGAGGGTTGGTCTCTACCTTCATAGGAGTAGGAGGATCCTCGGTTGGAAACCAGGCAACCGTAGGGTCGTCAACTAGAAGAACATCTTCTGCTATCTTTTGAAGTTCAACCCAATGAACATCTTTTCAGCCGGCATACTGTGGGGGACAAGTGTGTCGCACTCCCGCTAGGAATTGAACCTATAGGTTCATTCCTAGTCGTAGCCACACTTGGGGTAAAATCCGGGACAACACTAGGTGTTGGCAGCACTCCAAGAGAAACTGGGAAATTTCTAATGTACATGCTCTGGTTTTGATTTCTACTATTCCAGTAAACCAAATAGTCTGTTACTTCAATAAACGTTCGATGTCGCACGCAATAACGCTTTGTGTTGTTGGTGGTGCATGAGAATATCAACATTATTCTTAAAATAATAAATTAAATAAAAAGAGAACAATTTTATTGAAGTTTGACAACGGATGTTATAGTTTAGGGGAAGTTTTATGTAGTCATGTCCTAATTCTCATACCATAATTTTAGCAACATCAAAAGACAGGAATCCCATGAGTTCAATAATAATGGAATAGCTTCAGATTTGCATAAATAAATAAGTTCAGATCTGCATAAATAAATAAGTCAAATCATAGAGAAGACTACACTAAGAATTTTGTAGGTGAGCGTTCTTGGGTGAAAATAAGATTATGATGGGTGACCACATAAGCTTTTTTTCTCCTCTCTCTTCCGTGACACCTCTTTGTCCAAATGTTTGGCTTCCATTTATGCTGGGTCCTCTTTCCCCTCTCTTCTGTACTTTTCTTTCTCAATCTAAAACCTCTTGCTAGACTCTAGTGTGGTAATTACTACTAGATTGTGTTAGATTATTATGATTAATTTAATTTGGACCGAATATGTTGAAATTTACAGCTTCCCTGAGTTACTGATAGTGTACAAGAAGTTGCTATAGCAACTCCTTGTTCAGCCGGATCTGATGCAACAAGAAACAAAACAGTGATCAGCGAATTTGCTCACCTAGTTCGACCAATCTGCCTACGTCTGGGGAGGACTATACTCCACTTCTCAATCCACTAGTCTCTAAGGTACACCGTACAACACAGATTCGACTCCTCGACAATCTATGCTAACCGACCTCAACTAGCAACTTGTACAAAATCAGAACACCCTCTGATCATTTAGACTCGGCCTATTCTAATTAACACAATGTCTCAGTAGGTTTGCTATAGCACACGCTTGTCCAACTAGCTGTTACAGATTCTGACTCTTTGCTCCAAAGCCTTCCACTACGCCGCTCGAACTCTGTCGTGTGTGCTCCTCACACTGGGATGCTCCCCCTCACTCAGTGACCACCTGTCACTAGCGAGAATAGGCCTTCTGCAGATTGTCCGAGTTCCTCCACTCGACAACTCTCCAACTGCCTCCCTTGATCAACCAACAAGCACGCCCTGTTCTGAATTGGCTCTCCAAATCAAGCACAGACCAGACACTGCTAGTCTGCAATCAGTCAAAACAGAAACCACACTGCTCTGCGCTCACGCTCTGCTCACTGTGGTGATCCGATCCTCAGCACAATTCCACTGATCTTTGCTTTGCAATCTCAGGTGCTTAGATGCTCTCTCTGTGTTCCTCTCTCTGTTCGGATGATCTCTCATGCTCTGTCCAGCCTGCTTCTATAAGAATTCTTCCGCCATCAAAATTAGGAAGCCCTCAAAGATCTCAACAAGATCTTATCTTCTAGTTTTTAGAAGATTTGATTTCCTAATCAAATCTTCAAGCTCGAGGCACAAAAATCTTTGCTGGGATATTCTGAGAACATTTGGAAGCCTCCCGTTGCACTACTACTCCATAACTGGGCAGAATTCTCATCGGGCAAAAACTGTTGCTCTGCTGTTACAGCGCCCTGCTACAGCTCCTGCTGTAGCAACTGCTTGTTCATTGGGCTAGTACACTCTGGCACGTTTTGTCAATTGAATGACATTTGCATTATCATTCTCCCCCTTGGCATTTTTGACAAAACCTGATGTCCACCGATGCCTTGAGTCGATCCTCCCTTGGTGGCAGACTTCAAAAGAAATTTTGGCATGGCCTGCCCATATCTTCAGCCTTTTGATTGGGCACTCTGGACCACTTTCTTCTGGACTAACTCAATTCTAAGCTACTTAGATCTCTGTCTTTGAGCTAACGATTATTCGATTAACGACACCGATTAGGTTACACCGCTAGGCTTAGCTAATAAGGAAGTCAATTCAATATCATGCAATAGATATCAACTCAGTTTCACCGCTAGGCTATGCTACCTTGATAACCAGAGCATGCTATTCAAACGAAGAACAGGAATTTATTGAATTGAATTACGAAACATAAACATCTCAAACTGTACGTTGCAACCCAAAATCCCCAAACTAAAATTAAGGGTTTAGCTACTACGAGTCATCTAAAAGAATGAAAATAAACTGAGTTTAGGAATAATAATGAAACAGTGAATAGTAATCTGAGATGAACAGTAATTCCGGACGTGAATAGTACTCTGCCTCGAAATCCGCACGTAGTTACCGCTTCTCTGAATTCGTGTTCTGAATTTTCGTGCTGAAGATTCTCCCTCTCCTTGGTGTAGTAGAAAGTCTGTATTTATAAGTAAGGGAGACGTCTAAATCTTGAAAACTTCTAAATCTGATTTTGGGCTACGGACCCAATGCTGACGTCATCAATTGCATTCCGCTCCAGATGAAGACATTAATCGCGCGCCTTAGGAATACATTCACTCAACTAAAGCGTGCTGCCGGCGTGGTAGTGTTTGCAGTGTCAGAAACTCGCTTGTTTGACCCTTTAGATCTCCGAATCTCGTCTAGACATAAACCAGAGAATTGTAGCCTCTCGAGTTAGCTTTCCAACAAGGTATAACACGCCTCAATCGGATCAGAATCATGCGCTCGGCGAGCCTTTGACTGCAAATAGGTCAATCTACCCAGATCTGCTGTATATCCATCCAAATGCGCAATAAAGTTCTAAGCGGTCTTGATACACCTGCAATGCGAAACACTACAAAGAAGTAATATTTCACACACACAAAATGTAACTAAACAATGGGAATAAATAACTCAATGGATCGTATAAAAACGCTCCATCAGCACTCTCGACCACTTTCTTCAGGACTAACTCAATTCTATGCTACTTAGATCCCTCTCTTAGAGCTAACGACTTTTCTACTAAAGAACCACTAACTAGTCTGGGACAAATATGACCACATTTGGTCTTAAGGTCAGTTCAGCCATGCAGGGCTGCAAAACAATAATAACTACCTATTACAATCACTTCAATTCAAAAAAAAAAAAAAAAACAGTTCTCATCAGTGGGCTTTTCTCCCCCTTTTTGACAAAAGATGGAAAATGGGGTATCAGACATCCTCTTCTTCATCAACAGGGGTAGCTTCCTTGTCTGGATACTCCAAGTCTCTCAGCAAACTACGAACCTGAGCTCTTCTGGCAGTGGCCTTCTTTACTTCTGCAGTCAGTAGGTTCAGCTCGGTCTTGAGGTGACTCACAATTCTCGCTTTGAGGGCAGCTTGTAGAGATGTGTCAGGGGCAACTTCATCTACTCCAGGAGTAGGAACAGGTGGAGGAGCTTCAACATTTCCCTTACCCAGCTTTGCTGAGATTGAGCAGCGTTTTATGAAAAATGATAAGGCTGAAACAAGCACGCTTTTAGCTAGCTTGATTTCCATGAAGTACAACGGCAAGGGAAATGTTCGGGAGTACATCATGGAGATGTCACATCTTGCTTCTAAACTTAAGGCATTTAAGCTTGAGTTATCTGATGATTTACTTGTACATTTGGTTTTGATATCTCTTCATGCATAGTTCAGTCACTTCAAGGTCAGTTACAACTGTCAGAAGGATAAATGGACTCTTAACGAGCTCATTTCTTATTGTGTGCAAGAGGAAGAGAGGCTGAAGCAAGACAGACTCGAGAGTGCTCACTTGGTTTGCACATCAAAAGGAAAGGGAAAATATAAGGTTAAAGAAATGAAGGCTGCTGCACCTCCCAAGGTTCAGACTTTAAGAGACAGAAATTTGATTCTACCTGTCACTTTTGCAATAAGCCTGGACACTTTAGGAGGGATTGTTCTCAGTACGCCAAATGGCGTGCTAGGAAGGGTAAGTTTCTCAACTTGGTCTGTTCTGAAGTTAATTTAGCTTCAGTACCTAGATCCACATGGTGGATAGACTCTGCTGCTACTACTCATATATGTGTTTCTATGCAGAGTTGCCTGAACCACAGAAAGCCAAATGATGCTAAAAGACGCATCTATGTTAGAAAAGGCGAGCCGGTGCAAGTAGAGGCAATTGGTCGCTTTAGATTATTAATAACATCTGGTTAATTTTTAGATTTAGTGGAGACTTTTGTAGTACCAACTTTTATTCGGAACTTAATTTCGGTTTCTGTATTGGACAAATTTGGTTATTCTTATTCATTTGGAAACAATCAGTTTTAGCTATCTATTAATTCTAGAATTGTGGGAACTGGTGCATTAAATGTCTTTGATAGTCTATACTCGTTGGATATTGTTCCATAGTATTCTGAAACCCTGCACGTGGAAACACATGGTACGAAGCGTAAATTGACTAATTCGCTTCATTGTTCCATCCATGTCTGATGGCATTTTGGACTCATTCGACTTTTCTGATCTTGATACTTGTGTTGAGTGCATCAAGGGAGACGGACCAATGTTAAGAAATTAGGTTGCCCACAGAACTTTTGGCTTCTTAAAACTGATTTATACCGATATATGTGGGCCGTTCCCGTACTGCTTCCAAGAATGGTCAACGGTACTTTATCAGTTTCATAGATGATTACTCATGTTTTGGCAACCTATTTCTTATACATGAGAAATCACAGTCTCTGGATGTGTTCAAAGCCTTTAAGGCTGAGGTTGAGTTGCAATTGAACAAGAAAAGTAAGAGCATCATATCAGATCGTAGTGGTGAGTACTATGGTAGATATGATGGCTCAGGAGCACAGCGTCCAGGACCATTCACTTTATACCTAGAGGAATGCAGGATCATACCTCAATACACCATGCCATGTTCAGCTAACATGAACGGTGTAGCTGAAAGACAAAACTAGACACTGAAGGATGTGGTAAGAAGCATGATTAGTCATTCTCCGTTACCAGAAGGCCTCTGGGATGAAGCACTTGAGACAGCAGCATATCTCCTTAACCGTGTGCCAACCAAAGCGGCTGCTAAAACACTTATTAAGCTTTGGTGCGAGCGTAAGCTCAGTCTAAATCATTTGCATGTTTGGGGATGTCCAGCTGAGGCGAGGCCTTATAGACCTCGTGAAGGTAAATTGAACTCCAAGACAGTTAGCAGCTACTTAATTGGCTACGTGGAGTGATCGAGGGGTTTCAAATTTTATGATCCTACTTCCAGAAATATTTTTGAGACGAGAAATGCAATATTTTTTGAGGATATTGAGCTTGGGGGGAGAAATTTGGCTAGAAACATTATCTTTGAGGAAGAGGGATCAACTACTGCTTTTGATAATGATCAAGTTCTTTTACCCATCATTGATCAAGAAATGGACTTCGATCATCGACCTACTCGCAATGTTGTTCAAACCCCAGTTCTGGATCACGATAATGTTCCGATGTTCAAACTCAACAACCTCAAGAGACAGTGCCACTTCGTAGATCCATTAGAGAGAGGAGAAATGCGATTCCGGATGATTACGTCATATATCTCTTGGAACATGGGGAAAATGGATTGTTGGAAGATGATCCAATCAACTTTCAGTAAGCCATGGATAGTTTAAACTCTCATAAATGGATTGATGGTATGAATGAGGGGTATAAGTCTATGCAAGACAATGGAGTTTGGGCTTTCGTTTCATTACCAGACCATGCGATACCCATTGGTTGTAAATGGATATTTAAAACCAAGAGGGACTCTAATGATAATGTGGAGAGATTCAAATCTCGTATTATAGCTAAATGCTTTACTCAGAAGGAAGGGATTGACTTTAAAGAGACCTTCTCCCCTATTTCTTCAAATGACTCTTTTAGGACAATCCTGGCACTGGTTGCACATTTTGATCTTGAGCTGCATCAGATGAATGTTAAGATAGCGTTTCTCAATGGTGACATTGAGGAAACGATTTACATGGTACAGCTAGAACACTTTGTGTCTGTGGATGCAAAGAATATGGTTTGTACGTTGTGGAAATCCATCTATGGGCTCAAGCAAGCTTCTCGTTAGTGGTACTTTAAGTTTCGTCAGATTGTTGTCATATGGCTTTGAGGCAAATCCCATGGATGAGTGTGTATACCACAAGTTTAGTGGGAGTAGGCATACTTTGTTGGTTTTATTTGTCGATGACATAATTCTGGCGACTAATGATATGAGGACTTTTCGCGACCCTAAGGAATTTCTATCAAAGCATTTTGAGATGAAAGACCTTGGTAATTGATAGAGCCTAGTTATACACGTTATTTAGATCATAACCCCTTGCTTATTTGCAATATTTTATGGGCAAGATTACTCGTTTCCACTATTTTTGTATATCAGGTCAGAACGAGCCCCTGAGTCGGATACGCGCTAACAGGCAGCGTTCTAGGAGTGAAAGATCAGCCTGTGGAGCTAGCGGCGCAAACAAAAGAAGAAATGGCGAAGGACAGCAGAGGTGCGCTACCCGATTGCGCCAACCAATGCCGTGCGCCAGGCGCAAAGTCCAGTATGCGCCAACCGATGCAGTGCGCCAGGCGCAGAATCCAGCATTGCCAAAACCTAACATGACCAGATTTGGAAGTTGCCAAGGATGAACCTCCTGAGCAGTATATAAAGGAGAGGAGGTCTAGGGTTTCACAACAACAACTGAGAGGCAGCACCACGGCCTCAGAGGAGGCACTGCGCGGCAGAACTGGAAAACACACGGACCTGTTGAGAGGATTTGCGCCAGCCGACTGCGCCAGCCGAGAAGACACACTGCACGCTCTGTTTGCTACCGTTTTCTCTGATACATTAGATGTTATCTTACTATTTTATTATGTTTACCACTAGCATGTCTAGCTAAACACTTAGTGTTGGTCGGGCATGAATCTGTGATGTATTCCTTTGAGACTTGAGCTTAATGCATAGTTTATTTATTTGTATTAATCCTGCGCGTACTGAGACAGTTAGTTGCATAAGTAGGGGAAGCCTTGAACCGCAATCTTACTCGTGTTGCTCACTTGTCACATGTCAAACTAGTTGCACGCGTAGGGGAAGCCTTGAACCGCAATCTTACCGTGACAATTAGGAGTGACGAGTTAGGGTAGGCAGCTGCTACTGTGACAGGATTCGCAGCTGTTTAACCTAGTTCTAAGGATTAATAGCACATGAACTTTGAACGGAACATGCGCATGTGTTAGGAAGCCTTTACCGGACACTAACCCAAGTAAGACACAAGCTATAGACGTTTAGAGTCGATGATAAGGAATGCATTCATAGAGGATTGTCTGCCCAATACTTCTCATAAATATAGTACTTCATCTCTGCTGCTCGCGCACGTCTAGTGCAACTTCCCGCGTTACGATATTTGCTGTTACTCGCGCATCGCGCAAAACCCCCAATCACTCACGCAACCCCCGTTTTCTTAAGTGTAGGTTACTGGCTAAGACTCACTGCTTGCTCCCTGTGGAGATCGACCCTTACTTAACCGCTGTACTAGTGGGAGAGGAAGGAATTATATTTGACGCGCACAACGACGCGCGATCAAATTTTGGCGCCGTTGCCGGGGAGCAACACAGCTAAGTTTTAGCTAGCTTACATTTCTCATTTTAGTAACTAGCTATTTCATTTTGTTTTGTTTTCTCGTTGTTGTTTCTGACAGCGCACAATTACATCAGCCTGCGCAACCTTGAAACAGTTGCGCTGCGCAGATTCTAGTTGCGCACTGACAGACGCAACAACTTCGTTGCCATTTAATTTCGTTTCTTGAGTTTGGATCAGGACATGGAGGATAACAGTGTGGTTGGAGATAACCTGGGAGACAGAACCCCAGAGGAAGCAAGGGCGCATAACCGCGCAGCCCTATTCAGAGAGGAAGTGCAGCGCGAGGTTGAGGCAAGGAGGGCCGCTGAAGTGTATCATGCGCCGCCCGTGCCACAAGTCGCGCGACGCAGAACAGTGCGCGAGATGTCGGCCCCTATCACTGTTAACCAGCCATGGTGCATCGTGCTTCCACCTGGCGGTCACTTCGAGCTAAGGAGCTCACTCATCCATCACATGCCCAAGTTCCACGGAATGAACAATGAAAATCCAGTCAAGCATGTGCGGGAGTTCCTGGTCATTTGCGAAAACATGAAGACCGAAGGGGAAAGCGATGAAGCGCTAAAAATGAAGGCATTTCCATTCTCACTAAATGATACAGCTAGACACTGGCTAATGAATTTACCTGCAGGATCTATTCACACATGGGAGCAGCTGCAGAAGAAATTCTTAGACAAATTTTATCCAGCAGCAAAGATTGCGCTGCTCAGAAGGGAATTGGCCGCGCCAAGGCAAGGCGCAGGGGAGTCTCTGTCAGAATACTACGAGCGTTTCAGGGAGCTAGAAGCCAACTGCTACAATCACGGGCTTCCCCAGAATGTGCTGATAGAGAACTTTCTGAATGGACTGCTGCCCATGGAGCTGCGACTACTGAATGCGTGCGCAGGAGGGGACATTTGCAACATGTACCCGGAGGATGCATGGCAGCTGATAGAAGATTCTGCTGGGCAGGTAAGACATCAATTAACACTTGAAAGTAGTCGTAATCGTTCTGTGCATCAGGTAGAGGCAAGCGCTGAGATCAAAGAAATGAAGGCCATGCTACAGAAGCTGATGAGTGCGCAGAGCGCACAACCAGTTGCGCCAAAGGTATGTGAATTCTGCAGGTCCACTGAGCACAAGACAGACGAGTGCCCAACACTTTTTGAAGAAACTGGAGATGTGAATGCCCTAGGAGGATGGGACAACAGAGGACCGCAGAGGCAGAATCAGCCGCGCTTTGGGCTTGCTGCAAATGGTTTCAGATGGAGAGAAGAGAACAATTTCCAGAGGCAGCCCATTGATCAGCGCGCACCACAGCAGACGCAACAAGCTGCACCCTACAATCCACCGCATCGCCGCACAGACGCACCAGCGCAGAACAATCAGCAACCAAAGCGATCCTTGGAAGATATCATGGGGCAGCTAGCAGACACAGTGCGCAAGAACGACGAAAAGTATGACAAGAGGTTCGAATCCATCGAAAAGCAGTTATCACAGATCGCAACCATGGTGGATGAGATAAAAAAGAGCGATGGCAACCTGCCTTCGCAAGTGGTTCAGAACCCTAAAGGAGGAGTCAATGCAGTGACACTGAGGACTGGGCGCACAGTAGGAACGGAGCAGACCGCCCAGGCGCCCGCGCAACCAGTTGCGCAAGTCCCAGACCCAGCAGAACAGAGTGCGCAACCAGAGCAAAACGCGCAACCAGAAATACCAGCCACAAACAAGCAAGGCGAATGCGCACAGGAAATGCTAAATGCGCAGGCCTCAGCGATCGTGCAACAAAAGGTACCACCTAAGTGCCGAGATCCAGGTACATTCACTATCCCTTGCACCTTAGGTAAAACCACGGTAAGCAACTGCATGATCGATTTAGGCGCATCAATCAATTTGTTACCATCTTCTCTCTATGCGACTTTGCGCCTTGGACCACTAAAACCTGCAGGTCTCACAATTCAGCTAGCAGATCAATCGTGCAAACAACCTGCAGGCATGATAGAAGATGTCCTAGTTCGAGTAGGAGAGCTGGTGTTCCCAGCAGACTTTTATGTGCTCGAAATGGAGGGTGAATCAAGCGCCAGCAGTGCGCAGATCCTCCTAGGCAGACCGTTTCTGATGACCGCGCGCACGAAGATAGACGTATGGAGGGGCACGCTGTCCATGGAGGTTGATAGGAAAGAAATCTACTTCGACATATTCAAAGGAATGCAGCACCCTCATGAAGACGCCACAGTGCACGCGATGGGCAGCATAGACGACTTGGTTGCAGATGCGCAGGGCGAGCTAGTTCCCAAGCGCATTCGGGCTGGATGGCGCATGAGCATTGCGCCAGAGCCTCCGCCAGACGCACCACCGGATGCACCAGAGGGAGAACTGGAACCTATTGCTTATATCTCTTCTTCCTCTGCATCTATCCTCGTTACGCATGATTTACCACATACTGACTACCCTTTTCACCCGTTGCGCAGGACCCAGGAAAACGCAACACACGCACTGGCGCAGGGACACTCAGGAGCAAGAGTGGGGGAGGTCGCAGACGCACGTTTTGGAACGTAACGAGGTACAGTCGAGCCAACGACGTTAAACAAAGGCACTTGTCGGGAGGTAACCCGACTTGTTTTTATTTTTACATATTTTTCTTTTTAGTTTTTAGTGTTTCTTTTAGGCAGTTTAGGACTTGTCATTTTGCATGTGCGCAGCCTCCGTGCGCTTGAGCTTGAGTCGTGGGGACACGTCTCTGTTCAAGTGTGGGGGGGAGCGTTACTCTTACATTTCATGTTTTGAGCATTTTTAGTATAGCTTAGTTTAAGTTGAAAAGAATTAGTAGCAGTAGTGCGCTAAGGTGCAGGATGCGCATGCGCTCCAGCTTGTTTTGCGCTATCCGTATTGCGTGCGCCGTTCTCTACTGTTTTAGCATAATTTTTTCGTTTTTCTGCTCCTGTTAGTTGGGATATACAGGGGATGTGGAGTTGATAGAAATGCTCCAGAGAGGCGGTTAGTCGCTTGTGCTTCGAAGGCGAGGTATATGGTCGAGTGCGCTAGTGGAGGCCGGTGCTTCGCAACCTTCGGAACAAAAGAGCGCGCTCAGTCACGCAGATACCAAAGGCGAAATACCCAAAGCGTGGCGAGGTGGGAAAACAGACCACCTTCCCTCTGGAAGCCGAGCTAAGGAAAGCGGGCGCGGTTGCAAACGCGTGCGCTGACCGGCGCAGACAACCCAAGGAGGGAGAGCGGAACGAGTTCCATAGCTGCTATCCGAAGGCTGAGATTGGAACTGTTCTGGGAATAAAATAAAAAAAAAATTGGAAAGGAAGCTGTACAAAAGAAAAAATACCAGCAGAAGCAGATGATTTGCGTTACAAAGAATCAGCATGCGCACTACTTAGTACCTGCGTGCGCAAGACCACAAGGATATCATCAAAGGCTCAGGTTCCCAGGAAGTGT
This sequence comes from Umbilicus rupestris, assembly GCA_963678935.1. Taxonomy (NCBI): domain Eukaryota; kingdom Viridiplantae; phylum Streptophyta; class Magnoliopsida; order Saxifragales; family Crassulaceae; genus Umbilicus; species Umbilicus rupestris. The sequence continues at coordinate 3,445,212 of OY787613.1, read as the reverse complement.
GCGAACGAATCACGCACTGGAAGAAGCTCGCGCAAGAAACCATATACCTATCTTCGGAGCGGAAGCTGACAACCAGGAGCCTAAGAAGAGCTATCTCCCAGTCATCCAAAGATCTTCATCCCGGCTGAGAGGTAATGAAATTTCGGGATTATTATACGAGAACTGTTGAGTGCAGTTGTGCGCAGGTGATAGAGCAGCACAAGTTGAGCAACTGTGCATTTTGCGCTAGAATGCAAGGCTGTGCGCTAGTCTCCAGAAAAGGTAATTGTATCCGCGTTTCAGTACTTGTTCGGGACGAACAAGGGGTAAGTGTGGGGGGTTTGATAGAGCCTAGTTATACACGTTATTTAGATCATAACCCCTTGCTTATTTGCAATATTTTATGGGCAAGATTACTCGTTTCCACTATTTTTGTATATCAGGTCAGAACGAGCCCCTGAGTCGGATACGCGCTAACAGGCAGCGTTCTAGGAGTGAAAGATCAGCCTGTGGAGCTAGCGGCGCAAACAAAAGAAGAAATGGCGAAGGACAGCAGAGGTGCGCTACCCGATTGCGCCAACCAATGCCGTGCGCCAGGCGCAAAGTCCAGTATGCGCCAACCGATGCAGTGCGCCAGGCGCAGAATCCAGCATTGCCAAAACCTAACATGACCAGATTTGGAAGTTGCCAAGGATGAACCTCCTGAGCAGTATATAAAGGAGAGGAGGTCTAGGGTTTCACAACAACAACTGAGAGGCAGCACCACGGCCTCAGAGGAGGCACTGCGCGGCAGAACTGGAAAACACACGGACCTGTTGAGAGGATTTGCGCCAGCCGACTGCGCCAGCCGAGAAGACACACTGCACGCTCTGTTTGCTACCGTTTTCTCTGATACATTAGATGTTATCTTACTATTTTATTATGTTTACCACTAGCATGTCTAGCTAAACACTTAGTGTTGGTCGGGCATGAATCTGTGATGTATTCCTTTGAGACTTGAGCTTAATGCATAGTTTATTTATTTGTATTAATCCTGCGCGTACTGAGACAGTTAGTTGCATAAGTAGGGGAAGCCTTGAACCGCAATCTTACTCGTGTTGCTCACTTGTCACATGTCAAACTAGTTGCACGCGTAGGGGAAGCCTTGAACCGCAATCTTACCGTGACAATTAGGAGTGACGAGTTAGGGTAGGCAGCTGCTACTGTGACAGGATTCGCAGCTGTTTAACCTAGTTCTAAGGATTAATAGCACATGAACTTTGAACGGAACATGCGCATGTGTTAGGAAGCCTTTACCGGACACTAACCCAAGTAAGACACAAGCTATAGACGTTTAGAGTCGATGATAAGGAATGCATTCATAGAGGATTGTCTGCCCAATACTTCTCATAAATATAGTACTTCATCTCTGCTGCTCGCGCACGTCTAGTGCAACTTCCCGCGTTACGATATTTGCTGTTACTCGCGCATCGCGCAAAACCCCCAATCACTCACGCAACCCCCGTTTTCTTAAGTGTAGGTTACTGGCTAAGACTCACTGCTTGCTCCCTGTGGAGATCGACCCTTACTTAACCGCTGTACTAGTGGGAGAGGAAGGAATTATATTTGACGCGCACAACGACGCGCGATCAGTAATGCATCCTTTGTTTTGGAAATCCAAATACTCAGAGACCGTTCGAAAGGTATCTTAGGATTATCACAAATGAATTATATTGAGAAAGTTGTCGTAAGATTCGGCATGCATAACTGTAGAAAGTTGGACACCCCTGTCGCTAGAGATAAGTTTAGCAGTGACCTAGGAATACTCTAGAAATTCAGGAGATTCGGCAGCTTCCGTACGCTTCGGCTGTAGGAAGTTTGATGTATGCTCAGGACGCGTCCTGATATCACGTACATTGTTGGCATGCTGAGAAGATATCTGAGTAACCCGAGAGTGGATCATTGGAGAGCAGTCAAATAGGTTATGAAGGAATTTGCAGAGAATAAAAGAATATAGGCTCACGTATAAGAGATCGATCATGTTGAGATCATTGGGTACTCCAACTCTGATTTTGCTGGATGTGAAGACAGTAGACGATCCACGTCAGGCTATATCTATCTGTTTGCCGGGGGAGCCATTTCCTGGAGCCAAACAGACGCTCGTTGCTCTATCGACTATGGCGGCAGAATTTGTAGCTTGTTTTGAGGCATCAAACCATGGCATATGGCTGTGAAACTTTGTCACTGGACTACGCATTTTGAGTGATATTGAAAGACCACTGAAGTTATACTATGATAATAAATCAGCAGTGATGTACGCTAACAACAACAGGAGCAGTACGAAATCAAAGTATGTTGATATCAAGTTCCTGGTTGTGAAAGAAAAAATACAGAGTGGACAGATATCCATAGAGCATATTGGGACAAACTCCACGATAGCGGATCCGCTTACGAAAGCATTAACTCCCAAGGTCTTTCATGAGCATGCAACTCACATGGGTGTCATCTTGTTTGAGGATATTCATGATTAGTGGGAGTTTGTATTTTTGTATTGATGCTCTATAAGATGTATAGATTTTTCTATCTATACATTTTGGATTATGTTCTGTAGAACTTATGTTTACACGGTACACTTTGTATGATTATGTTGATCTCACCTTTGAGGAGACCAGTTGGAAATATGCATGTGCAGATCACATTTCATGTAATTTCCATGCTACACACCACGATGAATCCATGTCATTTAGTTATGTTGGCATACATGACAAGCACGGTCGAGTAACGATAATGATTATGAAGGCCGTCTGGATCCTATGTTTGCATAGTTAATGGACCGGATAGTTTCTGATATACATGTTCTGGCATGATAACAATTTTGTGCATACTTTTGTTTATACATTTATTTGGTTACACATGCGGTTCAGTGGGAGATTGTTAGATTATTATGATCAGTTTAATTTGGACCGAACGTGTAATTTAGATAATTGTATTTGCTATCATTATGATAAGCTTGAATAACGTGATCTAATCTCTTTATAAGCTTATCAGGTATAATTTTAGTCATGAAATATATTGTGAATATACCTATTATGGTATTCTTTAAGAGACGGAATCCATGATTATCTCGATTATATCTTCTCGTGTAGAAGATATAAATATGGGTTATGGTTTCCGATCTATCATATCGTTCTTCAGTTTCTTACTCTCAAACAAATTGACCCAAGACATACGGTTTCAATGGAATCAGGTACGTTTATTTTGCAGTAATAAAGTATGCTTAATTATTCTGGTATGGGGTTGATCATGGTAATTCGTTTCCGCTGTACGTTTTTTATCCAACACATTGAGATTCACTTTCTCCTATTTCTTCAAACATTCAGCTCTTTTGTAATGTTCTACAACAAACATTTGCATCTGTTATCCTATTAGTGGTCAGATTTGTTGGATTCCTAAGGTTTTGATGATTACAAACACTTAACTAATTAATTTAACTACTGTGTAGAAAAGATCTTACTTCATTTATTGCAAGAAGCCAAATAGGAAAGAAGATCATATGAAGATAAAATATCAAGAAGATATTTGATGACAACTTCAAAGTTGTTATCAAATCAAGAAGACAATTCTCTAGCAAAATATTCGGGTTATTCATTGAAGATATCCTAAGAAGATCCAAAGATATTTGATGACAACTTTATGGAAAGTGGTCATAGTCCAAATATATTATGGGGTATATTTTGGACTTATTAAATATATCTCGTAATAAATATGGAAGCAAATCTAATTATATTAGATAAACCTTCCTATTTATTAGAAGAGATTTATATTCGAATTAGGAGAATATTTGATTTGGATTTAATAATTGAACGTTGTCGAAATTGTGGTAGTAACAATATTAGTCCAATCACGGTACGCAAACAATATTTATAATCCGAGTGACCTCGAGTCAAACTCAAGAGAAAAGCTTAGATTAGTCTAAAGCTAGCTGCTAATGCCTAGTGTGAGTCTACTAAATAAAAGGGGGGTTTTTTTCCTCTAGGTGAGGTGTCTCTAGTGAACTGTAAAGACTTCAAATTTGGGTGAAAAAGTAAAATAATAGAAAAAACGTAGTCGAAATCCTATTTCACCCCTAGGTCATACGATTAGCAATGCAAAACAGAAATATATTCATGAGTTAATTTGATTGATTATTCTAGGCTACAGTTTCAGGCATTCTAAATTTAACTTTCGCTCCTTCTCTATAATGGGAATGATACCTAAGTGACACAATTCTCAAACTCTTGCTCTATTGAACCGTGTAGAACAAAAGTCTCCTAATCTCAACCTCTCGGTCTATTGATAGTTAACTAAAGTCCGCTTTATGCTTAGCCTAGTAGAATGCGAATGTCACTCTCACGCACTAACGCTATCTAAAATAATCATGCTTGATCTTCTAAACAACCTAAGTTCAATTCTCATTCCATCCCTAGGTGCTTTATCAATTCATACTCATTCATGTGTTTCGTCAAACACTTGGTGTGCATGGAATTAACATGAAGAACAAGCATAATTATTTTCAATCAAACTTCACTCTTAAGGTATGTGACATCATTGATAAACTCCTAAAAGGTGCACAAGAGTCTGCTACAACAAGCATGTGAAGACAGCAGCTGGTGCAGAGCGTTCCAGAGTGAACAAGCAGAGTGCACAAGGGGTTGCTACAGCAACTTGTGTTGCTGAGAGTTGTAGCATCCTAAATAGCAGATTTTCGTGTGAAGAACAAGCTGCCCAGAATTGAAGAGAAGCACAACAGAAGCTTTCTAAATGGAATGCAGAAGATTCCCAAAGTCAATAGCATGCCGATTAACTTGGAGTAGCCCAAAGAACGTACGAAGGGTTGCTGCCAGCATCGCAACAGGTTGGTAGAGTATCGTGAAGATAGAGAGCAAGATGATGCAGCTGCCCGTGTGAAGACAACAGCTTGTGCAAATCCAGCCAGAGTGAACAAGCTCAGTGAACAAGCAGTTGCTACAGCAGGAGCTGTAGCAGCAGTATTGGCGCAAAGAACAATCTGCCCAAATATGATCTTGTTGAGATCTTGGAGGAGCTTCTAAATATTCAGAGAGAATATCCCAGTGGATATTCCCGTATCCAAGAGAAGATTTGATTGTGGAAAGATTTGTTTCTCCAAACAAATCTAATCTCCTACGGATTAGGAGATAAGATATTGTTGAGATCTTTAAGGAATCTTCCTATATTTGATATTGATGGAGCATGGAGTTTTGGAAGGTTTCCTAATGGACTTAGGAAATTCCAGCAGCAACAAACAACTCCGCAAGCCCAAGGTAAAGATAAGATTTCTAAAGTTGGTTTTTAAGAAATCAAATCTCAACAAACTTGCAAGAATCTAGGATAGCTTTTTGGAAGGCTTCCTAAATTTGATATTGATGGAGCATGGAGTTCCTATTTAAAGAAAGCTGGGAAGAGCAGCAAAGTATCCATCAAAGATAGAATCCAAGCACAAAGATAGAGCAATATACAGAGAGTCATATTCAGAGTGCTAGAGCGGAGAGATTGGATCACCACCGTGAGCAGAGCGTGAGAGAAGAGTTGAGTGGTTAAGTGCAGAGGCTGATCGAAGACTTGTAGAGTCTGATCAGAGCATGATCGGAGAAGGCCAATTCAGAGCAGGACTTGCTTGTTGGCTGATCAAGGAAGACCGCAGACGAATTGTCGAGTGGAGGAACTCAGACAATCTGCAGGAGGCTAGGTCTTGCTAGTGACAGGAGGTCATTGAGTGAGGGGGAGCGTTCCAGAGTGTGCAGCGCTCGTGGAGAGATTTGATCGGCTCATTGTTGGAGCGACGCGGACAGAACGTGCACCAGCTGTGTGCTACAGCAGGTGCTATAGCAAGCCTATGGGGACTTTGATTTAATTAGAATAGGCTGAGTTTGTGAGATCAGAGGAGTAGCTATTCTGAATTAATTTAAGTGTGTAGGTGTGTTAGACACAAGTCAGATTGTGTGATCGACTAGCTAAGGTTGAGTAGCATAGGTTGCGTGGGGTCGAACCGTGTTGTACGAAAGACCTTTGAGACTAGTGGATTGAGGACTGGAGTACAGTCCTCCCCAGACGTAGGCAATTGGCTGAACTGGGTGAATAAATCGTTGTTCATTGTTTCATCTTGCTGCACAAGATCCGTCGGTACAAGAGTGTGCTTGAGCAACTTCTTGTACACATTCTACAACTCAAAGGCGCTGCGAAATTTTCATAGATAAAAGAACATTTTTTGCATTACAATCTAACCTGAGGGATCCATAAGGACCCCAACTACAATGGGACTACTCATTCAGGTGAGTTTGAAACAAAACATAGTTTTATCGATGAAATTGTTCACCAATTGAATGCGTAGAAGTAGTGGTTGAGTAAAGGGTTGATGCCGAATGGCCAATTGTGTGTCTTCTCCAAATCCTCGACAATTCTCCAAGTCGTCCTAGAGCAATCGTCTAGGGTTTTCGGTTTTGAAAGAAGCCCCTCTAATTTTGCATCTCTTTCTTATTTATACTATTCCGAAAAATTACCAAGTTGCCCGCAGTGCCTAAATCAAAAAGTGATTCGGACACACGATAGTTGATTCGGCCGAATCACCATCTCAGTGCTGTTTTGAGCTGGGCGAATCACTTTATCGTGGGCGAATCACTTTCTGATTCGGTCAAGCTTGTTTGATTCAGTCAAACTCTTCAATGTTCTCTCCTAGTCAGGTTGATTCGTGCACGAGAGATGATTCGGCCAAGCTGTTGGGGTAATCAAAATTGATCCGGGCGAATCACTTTTGCAGCTTGCACCAATCTTGCTATTTTTGCTCTCGATCAATCGGAATTCATCAAGATTTTCTTCGGGTCACTTCATATCATGTAACACACATTTTAAACCTGAAATGACTGAGAAAGCATCAAATGACTTTATAGAATAACGGAACCAACAAGAAGTAAGGAGAAAATGTGGACAAAAATAAGGTTATTTGCCCACACATCAATAATTCTAATCAAAGAAGCCCTAGGTGTATCCATGATGCTACAAGAGGAGAGACGGCCAAGCCAGAGCGGCAGCGAACGGAGCGCGGAAAAAGAGAGAAAGAAAAAGAAGAGTGTGCTACACAGATCAAAGCCTTTTTGTGAGCATCAGAAGCTTGAACGATTCAGTTCGAGAGTGGGTTAGATCGGTTCGAGGGTTGTGTTGAGCTAGAGTGATAAAGATAAGTTGGAGGGTTGGGTTGAGCTAGAGTGACAAAGATAAGTTGGAACTTGTACTGAGTGTACTAGTGAGAAACTTAGTCTTTTGTACTTAGCAAGAATATCCTAAATATAGAAACTGATCTATTCACAAATCCTTCCAGGGGATACTAGAAGGCAGTGGTTTTACTCAGTTACTTGATTAAGTACTAAGGTTTTCACTATAAATCACTGAGTAAGCAATTTCAATTTTCCTACATTTAATATTCCGCTGCTGCAATACCTGTCGAGTAACACATCTGGCTGGTGTTATACCTGCCAGGTATAGGACAACTCTGTTACCCTACAGGGAAAGCTAACTAACGATCCAACAAAATTCAATTAGGTTTTCAGCATTCTAATTAGCCCAAGCCATTACTTTAACATTAGCCCATCATTCTAAGCCACTTGGCTCATTAGCCATCATACTATGCAACTAACTAATCATAATCTGTGTGTTGTTCCATTTTCCCCGGCTAGTTTAGGATCATCCAAAAAACTCATTAGACGATCGTTTAAAAATGTGAAGAAACTTTGGATCCTCAACAAAGTTTCGCAAAGAAAGGTGTTGGAAAAATGTGAAGAAAATACTGATATGATCCTGTATTGTGAGTCAAAATTGAGGGTGGAGTACACCTCTAATTTAATTAAATTAATCATAATTAAATACCTTGAGATGAGAAGTATACAATTAATTGTTCATAAGCCAAAATTTAAGTTAACATGAAAGAGATACTCAAAGACTGATCTAAAATAATGGAAATGTAAGTCAATTAAGAATAAAAAAAATACTCAACCTTGTAGAGTAGAAATACAATCAACGTGAAAGTACCCCATATTGTTTGGAAAGAGAATAGAATGTAAGTTTATATATAAACTCATTCTACATACTTGGTAATATAGTAACCAATGAAGCTCTCTCTACGCGTGATTGCAAGGGCGTGCAGATTAAAAGCCGATTCGGGTTCTGAATGGGTTCAATCGGTGCGCCGTGACGTACGGGACGCGAATGGTAGACCGATTTAGTCGCATTTGCTTTTGCACTTTTTCTACTCAAACTTTTAATTTTGAGCATATTAGTTATGACGACGCCTCAACTTAACTTGGAAGCGACGCATGAAGGTTCTGGCGTCGCCTGAGTTGGGCTTAAACGAGGTTTGAGGCGTCACCTGTAGCTTAAGGTTTGAGGCGTTGCCTAGAGCTTAAGGTTGAGGTGACGGCAGAGTAACCATTAATACATTTAATGACATTTGAGGTCGAGGCGTAGTCTGATGCTCAATGTTGAGGCGACGCCTGAGTGAGCCATCACCTGGCCTAGAAGGGAGGCGACGCCTGGAACGTTACTACTCGAAAGATATTAAAAGAGAAGATTTTTCATAATTTGGAACACATCAAAAAATACTTCACTCTCCAGCAGTCGTCACATGATACCTTAGCCGAATATTTTCGATTTTCCATCTCTTTGATAGCGAAAGGTAAAGTCAGTTCACCAGAGCAAATTCTTTGGTGCAAGAAGAGTTTTTCAAGAGTCTTTGTATCCTGTGAAGCGATCGACCAAGGATCCCAACACCGAAAAAAGCGCAATAACGCTTTAAAGATATCGTCTAACGAGCCTCGACTCCTCCTTACTCTGGTTTCGTTAGAGTTTATTTAACTTCAATATTTAATTTCTTTTATTTATCGTACACAATTTTTGCAATTTTATTGCTATAAAAGGCATATAAGATTAATGATGATGCTAAAGATGGGTTTTGTACTTCCACTAAGGCTTGTTCTCAAAAGAAAGATCACAATTAACATTGGTTATAAAAAGCTAGGTGCTATTCGGGCCGACATGGTTCTTGGGGATTGAAAATAAATTGGGGATTAATTGGTTTTGTATTTTTGTATTTATTAATAAGAAAAATGTATAAATATCATTGAAGTGTATATAATCTTATTATACTAGCTAAAACAAGAAAAAAATTTTAAAATGCCCCACATCCAAAACTGAATATTCCAAATGCCCCACTTTTCAAAAGAGTTTCTGAAATGCCCCACTTCTTATTGATTCCGGGCTTAAGAAACCCGGATTTAATGAAAATCAGAAAATCCGGTGTCGTAAAAACCGGAACCGTCAAAAAAACTAAGAATCCGGTTCTTCCAAACCCGGATTCGTTACAAAACGAACCGGTTCGAACGGAAATCGTTTGATTATCCTACGTGTCGGTCCAGTTAGCCGGTGAGTCAGCATTTTTAACATATCCGGGTTTTGAAAAACCGGATTTTATAATGAATCCGGTTGTTTAAAACCCGGTCTCGTGCAGAATATTATTCTGCCCTAGCCTTCTCTCTTCTCACCCGATCTGCCAGCCGCTCTTCCTCATCTCTGCCGCCGCCGCACACAGGAGACGCGCCACGCCGCAGCAGGACGCCATGGGAGGAAGGATTGAAGGAGAATTCGAGGTAATTTGTTAAATAAAGTGTGTGTTTTGTTGTTGTATAAGTTAGATTTGGAGGTTAGGGATTAGGTTTTTGAATTTACGAATCTGGGATTCCGATTTAGGGTTTTATGTTGGTGTTGTGATTTAGTTGTTTTTGAATTAGTGTGGAATTCGTTTGTTGTGTGATTTAGGGTTTAGGATTGAGTATCCGAATTAGGGTTTTGGAATTTGGGTGATATGTTGTTGTAGGTGATATGTTATTTAAGAATTAAATTTATTTTCGTTTGTTGTATGATTTACTGGTTTGGATTGCATATTCGAATTGTGTATTTTGATATTTGGTTATGGATTGAATGTGTTGCGTGTTTAAATTTATAGTGTTTGAATAAATTGTTGTTATTATGTTGTTGATCGAGGGCTTCAAATTGCATTTGTTATGTGATATGATGTGTTGTGATTTGTTGTATTTTGTATTTTTTTTGGATTGTGGAGAATTGGAACTTAATTTGTTTGAATTGCTTATGTTGATTATATGGTGAGCTTAATTGATATAGGGTGTAGGGTTTATGATTTAGGAAAAATGTTATCCGGTGTACGGAATTAATATTGAATGGTGCTTCAATATAGTGACTGAAAATATGTATTATTTTTAGTTGGAATATATTGTGCTCTAATATTGTTTATTTTTAATTGATAGGATAGAATTGCGATAGAATATAAAGCAAAGTTATGACATATTATATGTGTATGGTCGTTAATAACTTATTTAATGATACAGATGGACTTGGATGACATTGTGACGCCTGGACCGATTAACCGGTCTATCTTGACTCAACAGTGAAATTCACAGTGTCTTAGTTCGACAGATTTGTGAACAAGCAGTTGCTGCAGCACACTCTTGTTCACTCAGAAATTATCTCAGCAAACAATGAACAAGACAGAAGTTTGTTCACCCAGTTCGGCCAACTGCCTACGTCTGGGGAGGACTATTCTCCAGTCCTCAATCCACTCAAAACAAAGGTCCCCAAGTGCACTCGGTTACAACTCACGCAACCTATGCTACTAAACCTTGTGTAGATCACTCAACACAATCAGAACAAGCTCTGACTTGTGTCTGCACACCTTCTACAAATGTCAATCTAGAATAGCTACAGACTTCTCAAAGAACTCAGCCTATTCTAAACTACACTCACTCAGCAGGGTTGCTGTAGCAACTGCTGTAACACACAGCTGAAGCACAAATTGTCCGCGTCGCTCCAAAGCCTTCTGCCGAGCCGATCGAACGATTCCACGAGCGCTGCACACTCTGGAATACTCCCCCTCACTCAGTGACCACCTGCCACTAGTGAGTACTGCCGCTTAGACACTCGACCGAGCCACACACCCGTCAGTTCTTCCGCGGCTGCCCTTAATCAACCAACAAGCTCCGCAGCTCTGAATTGGCTTCCAGATCAAGCTTGAATCAGACTCTCCAAGTCCTGATTCCCTTCTGCTACAATCACCACAGCTCTGCGCTCACGCTCTGCTCTCGGGTGATGATCGAAGAATTCGTCCGTCGCACACCAAAGATAGCTCTTTCTGAAATCTATGTATGCACTCGTGTATCCCTCAGCTTCGATCCCTCATACTGCTCTAAACCTCTTCTTCTTAAATAGCAGCACCAGCTTTAAGCAATGTCCAGGTTTAGGCAATGTCCCAAAAAGAACAATTATCTCCTAAAATCTAGGAGATTAGATTTGATCTTCATCTTCAATGCAAATCTCCTTCTCTGACTAGTAAACCTCACTGGAAAATACTCCACAGCATTTTAGAAATTCTTCAGATGCTCTCCGTAGAGTTTCCAGCCCTTCTACACAAGCCTAGGTATCTGCTGCTTCAGACAGATGATGCAGCCAGTTGAACAAGCTCCTGCTATAGCATCCCCTGCTGCAGCTGCTGCTAGTTCACTTCTGCTGGCCTGCTTGTTTACTTGAGCTGCAGCAACTCCTTGTTCACTTGTGCTGGTGTTGTTTGCTGCTGCTGGAATTTCCTAAATGCATTAAGAAACAATCCCATCAATTTTAAGGAAGATCCTCCAAGATCTCTACAAGATCATATCTCCTAATTTATAGGAGTTTTGATTTTCCAATCAAATCTTCACTCAACAAATCTGCCCTTGTTCTTGAGAGATACTCCAGAAATATTCTCCTGAATATTCAGCTCTTTCCGGAAGCCTTTCGGTCCACTGATTTGTTGTTTGAATGCAATCTCCGAGAAAGCTTTGAATTTCTGCTACAGCATTTTAGCTCCAGCATCTGCTGTAGCACAAGCTGTCTGAAGGTGTGCAATACTTCTGCTACTGAACTTCTGCTCCAGAGGTTGCTATACCACTTGCTTACTCCACTGCTTTAGCACTGAGATAGTCACTCTGCCCAAATTGCACAAGCTGATGTCTTCATGACCTCTTCCAGATTTCTGAGCGCCCCAAGGCAACATTAGGTGGCGCGCCTCGTGAAGACATTAGCCACTTAATGTCTTCATCTGGAGCGCCACTTAATGTCTTCATCTGGAGCGCCACTTAATGTCTTCATCTGGAGCGCCACTTACTGAGTTTGCTCACTCTGGAATGCTCTTCATCAGCTGTTTTCTTTACATACTTGCCGTAGCAGGCTCTAGTGCACTTTGTAGGAGTTTGTCAATGATGCCACATACCTTAACAAACAGCATACACACCGTACGAAAGAAGTGTGGGCAGATCCGGTTAGATGATCATTACTCTATCCCTATCTATCATTTTGAACTTAGAATATCTTAACTTATATCAAATTTAACTTTGTCTTGCGAACTGGGAAACCTATAAAGATGGTTCATCGTAGGATGTGGGATATGGATCCCAGGATTGTGCCCTACATAGTTAGAGCCGGTTTTTACACTTGGACGCAGGTGCAAAATGTGGAAGCTGATTGGGCATTGCTTACGGCATTGGTGGAAAGGTGGAGGCCAGAGACGCATACGTTCCACCTGAAGACGGGAGAGTGCACAATCACCCTTCAGGACATTGGTCTACTTACCGGCTTGCCGATCAAGGGAGAAGCCATTACGGGTAAGGAGGACCACGATTGGGAATCAGTATGCATACAGCTGCTCGGGGCATATCCAGACTGTCCTCAGTCCCCTACTTTAGCTCGCCGCAAGTGGTTTCTAAATAATATGAGAGTAATACCGGACGACGCTACGGATGAAGTTCTACAGCGTCATGCTAGGGCATACATCCTGTGCATGCTAGGGTCGTCTTTGATGCCAGATTTGTGTGGAGACAGGGTACCGCTCCACTACCTACCACTTCTGGCGAACTTGGATGTGGTTAGTTCATATTCTTGGGGGAGTGCTGTGCTTGCCTACTTGTACCGCCAGATGTGTAATGCGGCGCGGGAGGGGCATAAGCAAATGGGTGGGTGTATCATTCTGCTGCAGCTTTGGAGTTGGGAACGAGAATGACGATCGGACGACCACTAGGTTTTGCCGCGATACAGCAGCCAGCCGAAGCAGGGGATGAGCCTCTCATGAGGGGGGGATGGTCATACACGTAAGTTGTCCCTATATTGACTACGAATAATTTATATATTGCTAATTTGTTTGCTAATGAATTATTCCCGTGTCGCAGGAAATGGTACGGGCCACCCTCGTTCTCAAGTTCTTCGAGATGTTCCATCTCATCCCGACTGTACTCATCCATCACTGGCATATCAAGGGTCTCTAGCGTCGACATGACAATCGGGTCTGTATCAATATTTTCCATTCCTGTTTATATAAGATACACAACAAATAGTGCAAAATTTCTTTTTACACTTGTATCAATCAAATTAAATTATTACAAATAAAACTGCATGAATAAAACCAAACCTTAATGCTGAATTCTTCGCTTACATAGAGAGATTAGCTGTTTTAGACTAAGATGTGGGGAAAGCGGATGGATGCCGAAATGAGGGACACGGGGTGCGGAATTTATAGTCACATCAGTCCGGTTTAAGTAAAACCGGACTCTATAAAAATCAAAAGAGTCCGGTTTTACTTACACCGGATTCAATTATTTTTCTGGAGAGTTGTCCCTAGAAAATAATGGAATCCGGTGCAGTCCGGTTTTACTTAAACCGGACTCAATACAAATCAAAAGAATCCGGTTTTACTTACACCGGATTCAATTATTTTTCTGCAAATTTGTCTCCAGAAAATAATGGAATCCGGGTTTACTTAAACCGGATTCCATTATTTTCGCACCGAATCGGGTCATGTCAATGGACAATGTCAGCCAAAAATAATTCAATCGTGTCGGACTCAGAAAAATGGCTGAATCCGGTTTAAGTAAACCCGGATTCAATTATTTTATCTCGAACTAGGGCAGAATAATATTCTGCACGAGTCCGGATTTTAAACAACCGGATTCATTATGAAATCCGGTTTTTCAAAACCCGGATATGTTAAAAATGCTGACTCACCGGCTGACTGGACCGACACGTAGGATAATCAAACGATTTCCGTTCGAACCGGTTCGTTTTGTAACTAATCCGGGTTTGGAAGAACCGGATTCTTAGTTTTTTTGACTGTTCCGATTTTTACGACACCGGATTTCTGATTTTCATTAAATCCGGGTTTCTTAAGCCCGGAATCAATAAGAAGTGGGGCATTTCAGAAACTTTTTTGAAAAGTGGGGCATTTGGGATATTCAGTTTTGGATGTGGGGCATTTTAAAATTTTTTTCCTAAAAAAAGACAATGTATTATAAAATGTAGGAGGAGATTTCTCTAAAATAGAATAGAAGAAATTGGAGGAGAATGTATTTCTTGTATTTCTAAGTTCAATTCGTCATTTGCAATAGCTTCTATTTATAGGCTAGTATCGAAGGACACACATAAATAGGTTTTAAAGTTGTTTCATAATAGGTAGGAATAAATTGGACCTCCAAAGGTTAAGAGTCATTTAAATTAAATCTCCATAAATACTCCTCCTTTGGATGACTCTTTCAAATACTATGACACTCCCTCTTGAATGTACACTATTTGGTGAACTGCCTCATTAATACCATTACCTAGAAAATTCTCAAAAAAAAAAAAAGAATAAAAATCAAGTTAGAAGAAAAGAGTACAGTTATAGTCCTCCCCCTCAAGTTAACATGTCTTTCAAATAGTATTTGTTGAACATCAATCTTCTCTTCAACTTGAAGCTCACGAGTTGAGAAAAATTTCGGAGATATGTGCTTTAATTTATCACCTTTAATATATCATTCTTTAATTCGGGCGATACAAGCAGCATTATTCTTATATGGGTGTGCTCTTTTGTACTTATAAAATACTTATATCAAGTACATATCAGTAAATATTAGTATATATCTGTAAATATCAGTACATAAAGCAAATATCAGTACATAATAGTAAACATTAGTAACTATCCGAAATATCAGTAATCATCAGTAAAGTAATAAACATCACTAAATTTTTTCACTAATAAAAAATAAAGCCTCAAAATTATTATTTGACATGAAAATACTATAATATTACATTTCAAAAATAAAAACTATAAGCTAAAAATGTCTTCATCTTCCTCCATATCTTCTACATCATTCTCATGATTTAATTGCATAATTTCATATGCTATCATGTTTCGCACGTGATTCATGTGCTCTTTTCTAATAGCTTAGAATAAGTTGTACCATGAACTCGTGTGATAAAATAGGTCTTTCTAGTTTATGCATGCGAATAAAGTTGTCCAAAGTAAATGTAGCAAGAATTATGTCAATTTGTCTCACGACTGACACCTTAGACATGACCCAAAGTATTTTTCAAAACACCAAATGATCTTTCAATAGTTGTTCGTAAAGATGAATGATGACAGTTGACATTTCATAATTTCCAGTACGTGGATGTCCATTTCGGAATGATGGCATATGATAACGGACTTCCATATCTTTGTAAGGAGCCAAATATCCCAGTGTATTTGGATACCCAGTGTTGACCAAATAATATTTCCCTATAAAAAGAAAAATAATGTGTAATTGTATGAAAAATATTATAGTTTTGTGACCACAAATTTTGTATTCATGTCATTTCATACCTTGGGGTTGGGTGTGGAAAATAATACTTTGATTGCGTTAACGAGTCATTACAAAACTAATTCACTAGCTAATTGTCGAATATAAAAAACTGATATGTACTGCTATTTCACTTATATTAGTATATACCAGTAAATATCATTGTAATGCCACCAATGTCACAAGGGATAAAAAAAACTCTTTGGATCTTGAAGCTTTGGTGGTAGGGGTTGCTAGATGGCAGTGCCACACTCCTCACTTAAGGCTACAGTTACATGCTCGTCAATCCTACATTTGCCAGAGAGAATGTCTTTCATGAACTTTGCATAAGTTGGGATTTGGGTGACTGCTTTGGTGAGTGGCATAGTGATGGATAACGTACGAATTCTGTCCAAAAACCTTTTGAATGCTTTATAGTTCTTTGATGCAGTGAGCTTTTGAGGAAATGGGATTGGCATTTTGTACGGAGTGGTCTCTATTTCAGCTTTCTTTGCTGGTTGTTTCGGCTCCTTCTCAGGTGATTTAGAATTGGGTGCTCGAGTATGACTTTCTCTAGTGGGTCAAGCTTGCAGCATCTCGACATGCTTCCCTCCTCTAAGGGTGATGGCATTCACCCATCCTCGAGGGTTGGGATCGGGTTTAGAAGGTAGCTTGCCCGGCTCTCTAGATGCTGAATTTGCCTGTTGTGGAATATAATTTTCTAGCATTCGATTTTCAGCTGCTCCACTATTTTTGCAAGCCTGTCAGTCCTTGCGTGGGTGTCTTATGAGCGCTTATTCTGTAGTGCAAGAAAATCAGCAAACATGTTCTCGACGCTAGATGCTCCTCGGGTGTTCTGAGGCTGATTCTGGTTCCCTCAGTTTTGGTACTGATTCCTCGGCTGATAAGCTATTCCCTTGATTCCTTCCCACATAGTTAGCCTCTTCCTGGGTAGCCCCTTATATCTCTGAAACCAAGACGAGACATGTGTCAGTGTAATGAGAGTGGGAGCTGCATACGGTGCAGTACATTGTTGGTGTTGCATTAATTGGCGTGTGAGAAACATTCTCAACTGAAGAACCGACTCTCATTAAATCTAGTTTGGCTACCAAGCTATCCACCTTAATGGTTAGAGCACTCATCCGGTCTGATGGGTACGCTACGTATAAGTCATGTGAACCTTTCCCGTCTCTTGGAACCATTCTCTCGCTGACCCATAAGCCACTATTAAAAAGGACCTGTAATATTCGAGGTAGAATTTCA
Organism: Umbilicus rupestris; assembly: GCA_963678935.1. NCBI lineage: Eukaryota > Viridiplantae > Streptophyta > Magnoliopsida > Saxifragales > Crassulaceae > Umbilicus > Umbilicus rupestris. The sequence continues at coordinate 3,428,278 of OY787613.1, read as the reverse complement.
GTGAAACAATTTTGTAGATGTAAAGAGTATAGTAAAAATAAAAATGGAATAGTCCTAAACTATATAAGCTAAAACTAATAACACACTAAATGTTGCTCCTCGGCAACGTTGCCATTTTGACAAACGTATTTTTAACCTTTTATAGTTGTCAAGTGTACGCTTTAGGGGTCAAGTTGCAGTCAAAAATAATTTCTAAGCCTTGGTAAGCCAAGGGCCGATCCTAAGAATAGGCATGTGTAACTAGCTAGCAAATAATGTGTTTAGCTACTTCTAAAAGAAATCTAGAAAAGTTATGCTAATTATCCTAATGACTCTAAAAGTAAAAGGTTGACTTAATCAGAGAAAGAGTCTAGGACCAGCTTCACTCATGACTAGGGGTCTATTTTTTTGAACTGAATTTATTTACTTAAGTACTTAACTTAACTTAAGTACTTAAATTATTATTCATCATCTCTTTCCTACCTACCACAACAATAAAACCACCACCACCACACAACAACCACCACAGCCAAACACCTCAATCCAACCACCACAACACCACACCACCACCACATCACTACTACCACAACCACCAACACCACCACAACAGTACTACCACCACCATCACGACCACAACACACCATAATATTATACTTAACTTAACTTATTAACTGAAAACTTAAGTGCAAAAGAATAGGGCCTAACACACAAATCATGCAATGATTCTAACAATTCAATTATATTATGGAGTAGTGGAAATAACCCAATAACAAAAGGCAAGCCGCCCAATCAAGAATCATTGCCTGAGTTAACCTAGACTGTTGAACGCTGCCCATGGATTCTCAACAGTTTCAATTTAGTAAGCCTAGGGCTTTTAGAAAAATATTGTCAACTTCCTTATCGGTTCATGTACTAAAAGTATAGCAACCATGATTCGATATTAATTCTACTTAATCCGGTTAATTACCTCAGACCCAATCACCTTTTTGGTTCTTAACCTAATTTTGTTCTAGCAAGAAAGCAACCCAATCAACGGCAAACATGCAGGAACAATGAATTAAAAATAGTAAAAATTAAGGAACTCCATTAACATAATTGAAAGATTTTACTAAGATCACATGAATTGTTAAGTACATGCATGGGATCCGTATGATCCAAGAATTAAGTTACTACTCGCTACTCATGGTATCACCACAAATATAAGATTAGAGAAAAGAGAGAATGAGGAAACCATATTGTTGATCGATGCGCTTCGTTCTTCAGTTCCCTGCTTCTGCTTAAAATTTAGGTCTTCCAAAAGTTCCTTCCTGCTTGAATGAGTTCCGGGTCTGTATTTATAATAAAAATCAGATTCTGGCCGGTTCAGATCCAATCGGCGGCTCTATGACCCAACCGCCGGTTCGCTTGATGAACCGGCGGTTTAGCGAACTGGATTGTTCACTCAGTGCGGTGGTTCTGACTTTGGCCGCTTGGGTAATCCTCTAACCTTCCAAATTTGGTCTTTTGTAAACTATAAAATTGTAGCCCTTTGGGTTAGCTTTCCAATAAGGTACGGCAAGCCTCAATCGGACAAGAATCATGTGCTCGGCAAGCCTTTGACGATGAACAAGTTAATATGCCCATTCTTTGGTCTGTTTCCTCAGAATCTTGTGATTTTCCTTATTTTGCTTCAAATGGGCTACAAAGTTGTAGTTTAATATGCTTTGACCCGAAACGAGAGTAAAGTGTAAAAAACACATTGAAAAGTCTAGTTTTGTATATTACAACTTCATTAGGTCCATTGTGTTTTTGCACGAACACCCACTTATATCCAATTGGTTTTAGACCTTTGGGTGTTGGAGCTACGGATCCTAAAACACCATGTTTATTTAAGGATCCAACTCTGCTTGAATTACTTCTTTCTAACCCTCCCAATCATTTTGGTGTTGACATTTTTTCATTGTTTAGGGATCACTATCATCTTCGTCGATGACTTCTAAGGCAACTAAAAAAAAAGATATCATTGAGATCTATATCATCTCGATATCATCCCATACCAGAGTTGGCATATTAATCGACATTTTAAAATTGCCGTCAATATCTTTGTCCTCATTTTCATATTCCTTAGGTAAAGGTTCTTCAAGAGTCTTATCTTCACATATGTTTGTATTTCAGACTCCTTAGGTATCCTTAGATCCTAATGGTCTCCTATGCTTTCGATATATTTGAGAATCACTTTCTATATTTTTAGGAGTTACTGCGAGAATCTCCAAATGAGCGAGTGCATTTTCAACAGGTACATGTGACTTTGTCACTTTCTTGGCATCTGTAAACACATCTGGTAGCTACCCCACACTTATTCTTGTTCGTCCCCGAACAACAACAAGATACGCAAGCACTCAAATCATTCCTATCATGCCATGATATAAACATTGAAATTACTCGAGAAGTCGTCCCTAATCAGTCAATCAATACATGCTCACAATCATTCTCAAATAATGATCAATAAGGACTAGAATGATACATGTTACCTTTAAGCTTGAGATGGGATTTAATGGATGACTAGAAGTTAGTCCTTTTTAGACTCCTAACTCCACTCTTTGGTTCAACTTCATAGCCACGCGCATGCAACTGAATTTGCTTTTTTTGGCACGTGATGAATCCGAGTTATGAGAGGATCAACCTTTTCTTCTTTTCTTGTAGGACATATTTCTTGCTTTTGGACTTTGCTCTTTTTTTCGATTGCTTTTCTTTCACTTCTTATAAATCTGATTTTTCTTTACGAGCTTTCAATGTGAAATGTTTGCTTCTTGTCCTTTTTGAGCTTTGCTCTCCAATTTGAACCGTTCCAATCATAGCCTTCGAATGGCAGCGTAAGGAACGCGTCCCGCTCTTTCTCATCATTACCATTTCAGCGTGAGGCAGGATAGGGGTTACCCACCCATTCCCGGTTACTCGGACTAGAGATAGGATGGTTTGTTTTTCCGTCCCACCACTGCATAACACTGCAATGATGGAGTCAATATCACCCCTCATAACTCGAAGTGTCAACCTCCACAAATTCAGCGCGCTACGCAACTAATCCTTTGAACCTCCGAATGAATGCCAAGTCCCTCTAGGACATTTCTATCAACTCCACATCCTGAAATATCTCAGCTCAAAAGAACATATAACATTAAAGCGCAAGCATCACAATATTTTGGAATTCATGGAAAGCATAAATATCAAAACTTCAAAGAGAAGGCATCATCTCATAAAATCAGCATTTACATCGCAGCATTTGACTCATAAACTCGGCAACATCATCGCATGATATGTATCTCAAAAATCAGCAGCACAACTCAACAACTACATCCCAAAAAAAAAACTAAAGTGCTCTAACTACTAGCTAATGCATGCTACTAAAAGGGAAACATGTTGAACAAAGCATACTAACTTCCCACCCCACACTTGAATGGAACCGTGTCCTCATTGTATAATCTAGGGTAAGGAAAGGAAGCTCATGCAAGATTCACACAAGAATTAAGCTACTAACATGGCTAAACTAGTGAAGATAAAAAAAAAAGTCAGAAAGAATAGCGCCCCAAGAAGACATTACATTGCGCGCCCCAAGAAGACATTAAGTTACTAAAGTGTGAAGCTGGAGCGGAGCGTAATGTTTCCTGGAGGCGCCAAACTCACTGAGATGGAAAACTCAAAAGATTGCTATTCAAACAACTAAGACTCTAATGACTTCTAACATGCATGACTCTCTTAAACACTAAATAGACTCACACTAAAACTCTAAAATTAAGCACCGGGTTGCCTCCTGCAAGCGCCTTTGTTTAACGTCATTGGCTCGACGATACCTCCCATTTCAAGCACATGCCTGGTTCGGCCAATTGAAACTCTTCATCAGCTGGGATTTCTTCTCCATGATAATGCTTGACACGCTGCCCATTCACGACAAACCTCTCGCCGGTACTTGGCTTCTCAAGTTCAAGAGCTCCATGATTGAAAACTTTGACAATAGTGTAGGGACCTGTCCAACAGGAAGGCAACTTGCCAGGCATAAGTTTAAGTCTAAATGAAAATAATAATACTTCTGCCACAGATAATTTGATAAGCCAATGATTTTTTTCCGTGTTTCAGAATACGGTTAACCAACATGTTAACTAATCGATTACGATAAATTGGATCGGATTTTATAGTTTTTTCTTGAATGAGCGTCTGATTGAGATTTTTTATTTTTTTTAAAATCTGCACCACAGCAAGCAAACCTAAGAAAAACAATAAAAACAGAAAAGACAAAGTTCAGAACTCTAAGCTGAATGTTGCCCTCCCCGGCAACGGCGCCAAAATTTGACAGCGCGTCGTTGTGCGCTTCAAATTTGTATTTGTAACTCCTGTTAACACACTAACAAGCGTTAAGCAGGGTCGAACCCAAAGAGAGCAAGTAAGATAGATTTCTAATGAAAGTCACAGAAAAAGGAATAAACTTAGGATATCAATTCAGAGAAAATCAGTTCGGGGAATACAATGCAACTAGTTATCATAGACCAAACAACATGTATAAACTAATGAATACTGCCCCAGTCTAACATTCCCGCTAAAGATATGTCGACCACCAAATTCTACCTATTCTTAACCGCTAGGCTCTCGAACAAGTTCAATAGTTACTCGACTAATACCACAAATTGGTTCTACCGCTAGGTTTTCCCAGCAATGCAATCTAGTCAAGTGTAACACAACTGATATCAAATTAGCTCACCGCTAAGCTGCACTAAATTGACAATCAAAGCATTCGTTTCATTCATACAAGGGTAGCACTTCAATAGCTCGAATCATGTTGTCATTGACCTCAAACTAAATGTCGCAATGCAAACTCCAAACTGAAATATTGATTTAGCTACTCATCATATCCATGGTATACAATAGACACTAGGTTAAGTAGCTACAAACTGAAGTAGAACAAAACTGAGCTAAAATGGAAATTCGATGAACAGTGTTTTCCGGCCGTGAATAGTAATTCCGGCCGTGAACAGTAACAGTAGTTGTGAATAGTAAAAATGAACAGTAACCGGCCGTGAACAGTAACTTCCGGCGACTTTCCAGCAGCTTCTCTCTAGCTTCAGTCTTCTCCTCCCTCCGTCACTGTAGCTTATGAATAGTGCGTCCAAAAAAGTCAAGTGAAGTGAGAAGATTCTTTTCCTCATTTGTCCATCTTTTAGGTTTATGGTTTTTAGGGTTGAACGAAAATGAACCACATGTGCTTGAACCGAATCTGATTTCCAATTGAACTAGCAGAGTTGACTGCTGTTGACTTTTTGATCTTGGGTGAATGCTTCAAATATGCGATAAAATCCAATGCGATCTTGAACACACCTGCGATACGAAAACACTACAAAAGAGTAATCGATTCACGCAAAATGTAATAAAATTATGGGAATAAACAACTCAATGGAGCGTATAAATACGCTCCATCAGTAGCGTATTTGCTCCATTTTCCAAATGTAATAACGCTGAACTTCATGTTCACTTTCATTTGTTCACGGATCTAAGAACAATAGAGTTGGTGTATTCAACCCAACCTCTTTCTTAGTAATCTTCTTGTTGGATCCTGAGGATCATATACCTCATGTGTTTTTGATAATGACAACACCTGGTTTACACCTTGACTGAGTGTGCAGGATCATGTACCTAAGAGAGTCGCGCAAGGGACATGAACCTGGGTTGGCAGCTGAACGGGCACTTTGGAGGAAGCCGAAGTTCCATGGTTTCAACACTTATTACATGGAGTAATTGGAAGAGTTGAAGCACAAAAGATTGTTGAACGCATTTAGTAAACGGAGTCAATGCAATCTTTGAGTTCTTGGCATTAAGTGCTTGTCTTTAAGATCGGGAAGAGACACAAGTGCTAGAGAGTCGATCTCAAACGGTGGATCTGAGATTGTTCAGAGAAGGAGGAGCAGCGCTGAAGCTTGAGTGAGACATCCGTGCACCAAGAGCTGACCTTCGGAGAGTTGGAGGCGAGTGGACGATTCAGGGAATCGTTGGAGGGACTTGTCTCTGGGAGAGTCACGATTGATGATTTAGAATCATCAGGTGTAAGTGACTGGTTTTGTAGTAGTAATCTATACTATTACGTATATACAAATAGTGTAAGTATTTGTATAGTCTATAGATTAATAAAACTAATCTTTAGACGAATTCCGCTGCGCACTAAACTCTGAGGTACACGTACCTGCAAACTACGTTCAGATCCCTAATAGTTCCTTTACTTAGTTTTGAGCTAATCACGATCCTGTCACTTCTTTTCTTCAAAACGGGTCATTTTTTGCTTGGGTGACCGAGTCTATCTTGTCACAAAGAAAATAATTTATTGTCCACTAACTTCTGGCTAGTGACTTAAACTTCAATGTGGTAGATTTTTTTGCCACATAAACCAAATGTACGTGCTCTCATTTGCTCTAAGACTTGGTTTCAATACCATCTTCACACATGGTTTCAACATGAAAATCATTCCTACAATATCTTTCAAACTAAGCAAGTTTCTTTGTGATTTACTTGAATACAACTCATTTCTAATATTTATCCTTGTTCTTTTGGGTAACAAGATAAAAGCTCTTCCGAACCTTTACATAATAGTACTCTTTCAAGAAATTATGTTTAAAATGGTTTTTGTCATGCTCAATTTCAAGAAAAATGTCCGATTTTTCAATATAATAAGAGTTATGGCATTATCAACATACATAGTTCCCAATATTTGATGTTTCCGTTTGTTTGATTCATTTTATAAAGAAAAGATATATGAATGATATAATTGAAACAAAATTTAATTCACACCAAAAAAAAAAAAAAAAACAACTTCAATCATAAATACTATGCGAAATTCATACAACTCAAGTGCATCCATTCATACCTTGCACGAGGTAAAATGACCATCCTCTGGTAATCGAAACAATCCTTTAAAATCTTCCAAAGTTTAGAGGGGTCTTTCATTGTCATGTACTAAGCTTTCGGGCTCATATGAAGATGATGACTAAGTAAGACCATTTCCTTCGCACAATCCTTGTGGGATGCGCCAGATTTTCTTTAACATTTTCTCCCAAATTGTTGCTTGACAAATACTGTTCAACATCAACTACCCATGTAAGATAGTTTCTTCCAGAAATATCAAGGGCAATGAACTCAAGTCTTGCAAGGCTTGACATCTTGAGCTTGTCGTGTTGACGACGTGAAGTTAAACAAAAGAAATTGACGAAGAATGTGTTCCTTTTATTTCTTGTCTTTTGAAGTTCTATTCATCCTTTATAATAACCTCTATTTTCAGGTTTACGTAAGGAGTATCAAAGGACACAAATAAATTGGTTTTAAGGCGGTGTCATAGTAAATAGGAATAAATTGAACAGTACAAAGGCCACGAGTCATCCAACTTAAATCTTCATATTTCGAACATAATGATAATTCTATAATAATTATATCAAACATCTATAATTTTGCTAAAAACATCAAAACAAATCAGAGGATTCACAACTCTCACCAACTTCCTACCCAAGGAAAAACTCGCGTGTATTATGAAAAATTAATTATACAAATAGGTAAAATCCAAAACTACAATAAATAAAATTTTCAATTATTATAATCAAATCCTTAAAAATTAAAAATTTGCATCTAGTTTGTCCGATCCGCCTAGATGGCTTAGGTTCTGCTTAGGCGTCGTCTGGTCCTCCTAGCCCACCTAGGTGTCGCCCAGATGACCAAAAAATGTTGAGCAAATTTATCAATCCGATTTTCGCTAAATCGGATCTGGTTCGAGAAAAAGGCCGCATATGCGAATTAGGGGGCCGATTTCTTGAACACTAGTTAATGATAAGGCATTGATTGCAGGTTTGTGCCTATGACAAGTAATCAAGCTGTTAGGATGACGATGTTAACTTTTAAAACTTTTGACATTCTTGTATTAGATGAGTATAATCAAGACAATATTGAAAAAATGGACAGTACTCGTCAATGTAGTTTGAATGTTTAAATCAACGCAAAGTTAGTTGATGAATCTCTATGGAATTTATTGGCATTCAATGATGTCTCTTATTTGATTGATACACTGATAATACTTGTTAGAAGAAAACAAACAAGAACACCCTTTCATAGAGTCGAAAGGGAAGTGAACGCTTTGAATTAATCACTGATCTATGTGATTTAAAATTCATGCCAACCAGACTAGACTCCTCGACAATCTATGCTACCCGACCTCAACTAGCACTTTGCACACAATCAGAACACCCTCTGATTTGTGTCTAACTCACCAACACACTTGAGATAATTCAGAATAGCTACTTCTCTGATCACACAGACTCAGCCTATTCTAATTAACACAATGTCCATGTAGGTTTGCTATAGCACACCCTTGTGCAACTAGCTTGTACAGGTTTTGTCCGCTTCGCTCCAAAGCCTTTCGCTGAGCCGCTTGAACTCTGTCATGAGTGCTCCTTACACTGTGATGCTCCCCCTCAGTCAGTGACCGCCTGTCACTAGCAAGAATAGGTCTTATGCAGATTGTCCGAGTTCCTCCACTCGACAACTCTCCTACTGCCTTCCTTGATCAGCCAACAAGAAATCCTGCTTTGAATTGGCCTTCTCTGATCAGACTCTACAAGTCTTCAATCAGCCTCTACACTTAACCACTCAGCTCTGCTCACGGTGTTGATCTGATCCTTCGCACAACTCCTCTGATCTTCGCTTTGCAATCTCAGTTGGTCGGATCCTCTCTTTGTCCTCTTTCACTCTCAGATTGATGATCGCTGCTCTGCACGCCTACCCCCTTCTATAAAAATTATGCCGCCATCAAAATTGGAAGCCCTCAAAGATCTCAACAAGATCCTATTTCCTGCTTTTTAGAAGATTTGATTTCCCAATCAAATCTTCAAGCTTTAGCACGGAATTTTCACCGAGGTTATTCTGAGAATATTTGAAAGCCTCCCATTGCACTGCTACGTCATATTTGGGTAGATTCATCTTCGGTCAAAAACTGCTGCCTAGCTGCTACAGCTCCTGCTGTAGCAACTGCCTATTCACTGGGCTTGTACACACTGGTAGGTTTTGTCAATTGAATGTCATTTGCATTATCAAGCTATTTAAGGGAAGGGAGCCTTCCTATAAATACTTGTGACAATGGGGGTGCCTAGCTAAGGGAATGCTCCTCAATCCTAAGAAAATGAGGATTTGACCAAAACAAATTAATAATGTATTCATTGGTTATGCGCAGAATATACTATAATCTGCAATGTCTGTAACATCTATAGCAATCAAACTTATGTTATTGAGGGTACGCTATAGTCAAATAATATTTTTAATTTTAATTAAGTACTTAGGGTCATCCAAGGAACTGATGCATACATGCACACAAGTTATGATCTAGTATTCTCTAATGCATACTAACAGATTACGGTTCTAGAGTTTAGTATACATTTTTGAGTTAGGCGATTAACAGAGAGTGGATCAACTATGAAATTGAAGTGTGCTAGAGAGTGGGTCAATCAGGTTGCTATAACAATTGATTCTGACTATTGCTAAATAATGTAGCTAAGATAAAAACTCAAAGCAAGAACGAACTTTGGTCACCCAGTTTGGCCAATCCCTATATCTGGGAGGAGACTTCTCTTGAGTCCCCAATATTGCACTAATACTGGTTAAAGTACACAAGTACCAGTTCTCAGCCTCTGCTAGAACAAACTTTACTTCTAACCTAGCTAGAATCTCTGCTCAGTCTGATCACACACACTAACATACGTACACTATCAACACACTCCAGTAATAGAACGCTACAGCTCTGATTACACAAACTTAGCCTATTCTAAAACAATGTGTAGCAGGATGCTATAGCAACTTCTAAACCAAGTTCCTCTACTCGGATTCTAAGAGCTCTCCCAGCCGCTTCAAGCTAACTTGCGAGTTCTCACAACTCCGGTGACGCTCCCCCTTGATAAGTGACCTCCACTCAGCGTACGGGGACGTTACTCTACACTCCGATCGTCCATGACTACCTCACCGTGACGCTTCTTTAACAGCTTATGTACTTGATCTTCAATGAGTCTCCGCTCCAATTGAACTTGTTGATCAAGCATCGATCAGACTCATCCAGTCGTGATCTCTCTCCATGTTAGCCGTGACAACACAATCTAGCTCTTCGCTCTTCCTTATCTCTCTATCTTTGTGTGTGTGTGTGTCCTCCGTCCCACACTGCCTTTATAAACTGACAGCCCTAGGGGAATATAGAAATCCAAGTTCCACTAGAGACCACTTCCTAAACTCCTTTTAGCAATCCAAGATCTATCCCAAGATCTTAGGAGTTGTTGAGATATGGTTATAACAACCTTCTTTCCAAAAACCCTTTTTTGGAACCGTATCTTTAACTTGGGCTTGCTGAGTTGTTTGAGCAATCTGTTGCTGTTGGAATTTATTAACACATATAGGAAACAATCCCAGATGCTGATCCTTTGATTCTAGAAGGCTCTCGAAAGTCTACGGATGCTGACCTTCATGATGCTCCATCTGCTATCCTCACAGGTTGTTGTAGCATCTTATTAGATCAACTTGTATGCATTTTGTAGTATTCAATTGCTCTAGTTGCTGTCTCCACAGGATGTTGTAGCATCTCTAGATCACTTTTTACAGATTTTGTCAAGGATGCCAAAAATGCCTTAACAAAAAGAATCACCTGTGTGTGAAAGAAGCGAGTCCAAATTTGCACTACGTTACTGTTGACGAGAAACCACAGGTTGCTTCAGCAACTTCTTCCGCAGCAACTTCTTCCGCTAAGTTGCTGACTCTTTGGCCAAATCTAAAATACAAAACCAGATTTGTGCACCCAGTTCGGCAACAGCCTACGTCTGGGGAGGACAGCTCTCGGTCCTCAAGATTCCACTATTCCTGGTTAATGTACAATTAATCCCGTTCTCAGCTTACGCTAGAACAACCTCTACTTTTAACCTAGCTGGAATCTGCACTCAATCTGATCACATAGATTAGCTACACAGGGTAATCTACTTACAATAATAGATAGCTAACAGTTCTACAACTCTCAGCCTATCCTATTACAAATGTATCCAGATGACGTTGCAGCAACTTCTTCCGCCATGTTGCTGACGCTTTTGTCGAAGACTTCTTCAAGCACTCCATTGACTCAGTCGGACACTATGCGCTGCTCCCCCTCAATCAATGACCTCCCATCACTATCCAGGAGCACGCTCAGACAGCTAGTGCAAGACACACTCCGCAACTGTCAACTTCTCAGTCTGTCAACGAGGCTCCGCTCCAGTCGACTCCCTCGAATCAGTGTAAGTTCAGACTCTCTCTGACCGTTGCTACGCCAGTAGCAATCACCCAGAAATCCTACGAGCTCCTCTAGATTGATCGGCTACAAAGATAATCTCTTGATTCTTTAGCCTTGAATCTTCAGAGGATGTTATAGCCTCTTCTGGTTCTTGTCTTGATCCCTTTTGATCATATGTACCTGCTTTAATCGTCACGGGATGCTATATAGCTTCTTCTGGCTCTTTTGTTTTGTCACTCTTCATTTGCATGTACCAGCTTCTGGTACCACATGATGATGTAGCATCTTCTTCCACTCGGCTTCTTCCGCTTTGTCACAGATGTCATATCCGTAACACACTTCGAAGAAGAATTAATGGGGCTTAACTTTATAGAAGTTCCAACATAACCAAGAAGGGGTGTTGTGGCCAAAAATGAACTCAATCAGAAGAACTGATGTAAATCAAGAATATATTTGTGGAAAATAAAAGGTTCATTTACATTATAAAGGCTAACAATTCTAGGACATCACGTCTACTGTCTAGTTAGTGAAGAAGACATATCTTGCTTGACGGAAGGTTCAAAGGCGTTGCCCGCCTATCCTATGTAGATATAACCCGCAGAAACTATAACCATGTTGTTTCGAGTATTGATTTCAATTTTTGATTTTCTTCATGTGGGGTATTATTTGAAAAATTCTATAAATGTGTGAATAAAATGGTGTTTTGCGCCCCATTTTATGAGCCAAAATGTTGAGGTGAAGTACACCTCAAACTAAGCCAAGTATTCAAGTGGAGTATACCTCAAACTATTGAGATGGAATACATCTCAAAATGAGCCAAATAATCAAGAATATATACCTTAAAACGAGAGGGATTTGATCTATGATTATTCTTAAACCAAAGTTGAGGCGATGCTTCATTGAGAGGCGATATTTCCACTTAAAGGCTATGCCTGAAGGTTGAGGCAATGCCTTAGATAATGGCTTAAGCGAGGAAACGCTTGAGGAGCCATTAAGGTCACGGAATGACAATTAAGGTCCTAGGGGTCACCTGACACTATGTGAGGCGACGCCTAAAATGAATCTCGACCTTAAAGTGAGGCAACACCTAAGTTGATTAATTGCTAGTAAAAGATATTAACGAGCACTCACACAATGCCTTGAAATGAGGCAACACCTAAGATGGTTAAATGGCATTAAAGAGCTTGAAGAAGTACTCATGCAACTCCTGGTCACAAGTAAGGTAGCGCCTGAGCATTATAGCCCGAGTGCCCATAAAAAGAGAAGTTTTATCTTCATTTGAATACAACGAAAAGCGTGAGACACAACACTCTTTTAGAGCTCTCCAATAATCCTTTCTTGAAGGTTTTGAAGTCGGTTTCACTTGATTTGAGGGTTCAACTCTTCTTTCGAGTTTTCTGGTGATACTGAAAGATAAACAATTTTTTGAGGAGCATAAAGGGAAGATAATCGCTTTTCAATAAACTTATATTTCCTTATTTACTATTGATATTTAACGAAATATTTCGATATTCACACTGATAACTTGTTGATCTTAAAGCGTGATTGCGTGCACTATTAAAAGGTTATTGAAATTACTGACTTGTTTGATCAAGTTGTAGACTTGGAGAGTACAAACCAGAGCATGGATATTGATGACAATGTTCCAGTGGGTTCAAGAGAGCAACTCACACCTAGTGTTGTGCCGGGGTTTACCCTGAGTTTGGCTATGGCTAGGAATAGACATATGGGTTCAGTTCCAAGCGGGTGTGTAGCACGCATGTCCCCATAGTGATGTCGGCCGAAAGGTCCAACAAGAAACAAACATGAAGTGCATAGTTTAAACATGATGGAAATGAGATAACAATGTTAAGGTTATGACATCCTTGACAAAACAGGCGCAAGAAGATGCTACAGCATCCCATGGAGTCAGAGGCTGAAGGATGATCTGCAGACTGACAAAACAAGAGAAAGAAGATTTTATAGCTTCCCGTGGCAACAGAAGCTGAAGCAAGCTGTCTGAAGACAACTTCCAGAAGATGCTATAGCATACCATGAAGACTTCAAAGCTATAGGAGGAGTAGCCGATCAACATGGAGCTGCACAGAGAGCGTCCGGATGATTGATGTCGGCATTGCAACAAGTCAGGGAGTTTCACAATCCAGCACAGATGATCAGAAGTCTTCATCAAGCGTTTGAAAGAGACTGTATGAAGAAACTGATAAAGCTCCCATAGGAGTACGAAGATAAGCTCAGAAGAGTCCTTGGTTTTTGTCAATAATGCCAAGGGGGAGATTGTTAAGGTAATGGAATTAAATTGACAAAACCCTCCAGATTGAACAAGCTGAAGTGCACAAGGGATTGCTACAGCTTCCCGTGTAGCAGAAGAGCTGTAGCATCCTCAGCCGCGCGAAGATCAAACTGCATGGAATTGAAGAGAAGAGCATCGGGAGCTTTCTAATTTCAACTCAGAATATTCCCAGAAGCACCTACCTTCCGCAACAAGTCAGCTACAAGATAATGTTATCGGCCACAAGATAATGATGTTTTGGAAGGTGATCGTCTTCAACAAACAAGCTTGAAGATAATGATGCTTTTGGAAGGTGATCGTCTTCAACCAACCAGCTTGAAGATAATGATGCTTTTCGAAGGTAAGCATCCTTTTCAAGTTTCCGACAAAATAGAAGAGGATCTGCGGGAGCAAATCCACCGCGTTTGGAAGCTTTCCTATTTTGATAATGATGAGCACACGGAGCTCTTTCAGAACAACAGATTTAGCACACTGCGCCATTTGACGTTGGCGTTTTAGGCAAGCAAAATGAAGTGCTATTCTAGTCACGCAATTATCAAACAATATATATAACCGAGTGAACTCGGGTCGATCCCAAGAGAAAATCCTAAACTAATTGGTAACTAATTAATGCTACTATTGAAAGTCTACGATTTAAGGGGGTTTTTGTCCTCCAATAGAGGTATCTCTAGTAAGTACTAAAGACAAATGATAGTTGAGTTTGCTTAATGAATAAAAGGTGACTAGGGACTCAACTTCTCCCTTAAGATATGCGGAAACTGAAATAACTCACTAATAAATGCATGAACTACATTTGGTTGATAAAAGCAAGGCTAATGCATCGTCCGCTCTAGGTTTAACTCTCGCTCCTTCCCTAGAGTGGAGAGGATGCACAAAGGACACGGTTCTCAAACTTTCACTCTATTGAACCGTGTAGAACTTGAGTCCCATAACCGCACCCTCTCGGTCTATTAGCCGGTTACTCAAGTCCGCCTAAAACTTAGCCTAATGTCAAGAGTGTATGTGACTCTCGCGCACAAACAGTCCATATATGATCATACAATAGCTATTAAACATCCTAAGTTCAGTTCTCATTCCATCCTTAGGAGTTGTACTAATGCATACTCACTTAGGCATTACGTCAAACACTTGGTGTGCATACAATGAATACTCGGTAGACTGTTAGTTTGATACGTTATGTTACCTCCTATGTGCCTCCTATGAGATTCTCTGTGTGGCTTCCAGAACTTTTCTAGAACAAAGCAATCCCGTTGGATATGCCCCTATTGATTGCAGAAGTAACACATGCGCTTGTTCAGAGATGTTCTACCTGGGAGCGGAAGGGGTTGCTGTAGCAACCTCTGGTTCTTTCTTCTGGACTTTTTCTTCCGAACCTGTTTTTCTTGCTCGGTAGGAGCCTCCTTCCTTTGTCATTCTGGATCAACCCCCTTTGTATCCATAGCTTTGACAAAGGTAGTAACTCCAGATCTTCTCATGTGCATCCAAGACCGGCTTTGCCGCCCCCATATCTTTGGTATGACAAGATCTCATCTAAGATTGTTGATCTGCAATTGTCTCTTTTCTCTATATTACTATGCAGACTAACCTTTTCATTCTCATCTTCTATTCCAGTTTCTTGGTCTGATCTGAAAGAGAGGCAATGGTCTTTTGGAGTTCATCCCTTTCTTTCTCAACAGAGACTAACTTGAACCGCAGCTCCTTGTTGATCTTAATAGTTTTCAACCATTCTTCGTGCAACAAGGCAAAGTCTCTTTTCAGTGAATTCTCTGAGAATTCTTCATCGTCACTGCTATCTAACTCAACAATCCCATAGACAATCTCGAAATTTATAAATCAGAATGTTCAATGGAAGATACAGGAGTGAAGGCAACATTGCTTTTCTTCTCAGATTCTTCTCCGTTGTCCTCATCACACCAGTTGATAGCCAGAGACTTGTTGTTCTTCTTTTGATAGCTGGGGCATTCTGCCTGCCGGTGACCGTATCATTCACATTCCCAGCATTGAATTCATTTTGCCCTGTCATTCTTCTCTTCTTCACTCTGTTTTGTATTTCGGTTTCTCCTCTGGAAATTTCCTCCTCTCCTAGGCGTATTTCTTCCACCAAATCTTTGTCCCACTGATAGAGCCTATTTATACGCATTATTTAGATCATAACCCTATGGTTGTTGGCATTATTTTATGTACAAGATTACTGGTTTCCAGTGTTTTTGTATTTCAGGGCAAAACGAAGGCCTAAGTCGGATACGCGCTAACAGGCAGCGTTTAGGATGCGCATCACACAGCCTGCGGAGCTAGCGGCGCAAACAGAAGAATTGGCAGAGTCGACCACGGTGCGCTAACCGATTGCGCTAAGCAGATGCCATGCGCTAGGCGCAGATGGTGGTGTTTCCAAATCCTGACACGACCAGATTTGGAAGTTGCCAAGGATGAGCCTCTGAGCAGTATATAAAGAAGAGGAAGGCTAGGGTTTGAGAGAGATCCCATCACCAAAGAGGATTCACAATTCGTACACCAAGGAGGCACTGCGCAGCAGAACTGGAAAACACACGAGCTTGCTGAGAGGATCTGCGCTAGCCGATTGCGCCAGCCAAGACTGCAACCTGCACGCACTGTTTGCTATTTTTTTCTTGGACACCTTAGTTATTATTTACTGTTTCTATGATGTTTACCACTAGCATGTCTAGCTAAACGCTTAGTATCGGTTGGGCATGAATCTATGAGTATTTCCTTTGAGACTTGCGCTTAATGCATAGCTTGCTTGCTTATATTAATTCTGTGCACATTGTTGGCAGCTTGTTACATGAGTAGGGGAAGCCTTGAACCGCAATCTTACTCTTGTTGCTTGTTGCTGTATGTTAAACTAGTTGAATAGCCTGACGGTGCCAACTAGGAGTAACGCGCTAGGATAAGCAATTACTACTTTGATCGGATTCGTAGTTGTTTAGTCTAGTTCAAGAATTAATAGCACATGAACTTTGATCGGAACATGCGCACATGTTAGGAAGCCTTGACCGGACACTAAATTAAGTAAAATCAAGCTATAGACATTTAGAGTCGATGATAAGGAATACACTCATAGAGGATTGTCTGCGCCGATACTTCTCATAGTCATAGTACTTAATCTCTACTGCCTGCGCACGTCTAGTGCAATTCCTGCGTTTACAACTGTTTACTCGCGCATTGCGCAACCCCCAATCACTCACCCCCCCCCCCCCATTTTCGTAAGTGTAGGTCACTGGTTAAAACTGAACTGCTTGCTCCCTGTGGAGATCGACCCTGACTTAACCGCTGTACTAGTGGAAGAGGAAGAATTAATTTGACGCGTACAACGACGCGCGATCAAATTTTGGCGCCGTTGCCAGGGAGCAACACAGCTAAGTTTTAGCTAGTTTACGTTTTTCCTTATAAGTAACTAGTTATTTCAGTTTGTTTTGTTTTCTCGTTGTTGTTTCTGACAGCGCGCAATCACCATTAGCCTGCGTAACCTTAAAACAGTTGCGCTGCGCAGATTCTAGTTGCGCACTGACAGACGCAGCAGCATTAGTTATCTTTTAATTTCGTTTTCTTTGAGATTTAGAACAGGTTATGGAGGATAACAGTGTCGTTGGAGACAACTTAGGGGACAGAACCCCAGAAGAAGCGAGAGCACATAACCGCGCAGCCCTGTTCAGAGAAGAAGTGCAGCGCGAGGTTGAAGCAAGGATGGCCGCTGAACTGTATAATGCGCCACCCGCGCGACAAGCTGCGCGACGCAGAACAGTGCGCGAGATGTCAGCCCCAATCACAGTTAACCAGCCATGGTGCATCGTGCTTCCGCCAGACGGACATTTTGAACTAAAGAGCTCGCTCATCCATCACATGCCCAAGTTCCACGGAATGAACAACGAAAATCCAGTCAAGCATGTGCGAGAGTTCCTAGTCATTTGCGAGAACATGAAGACAGAAGGGGAGAGCGATGAGGCGCTAAAGATGAAGGCATTCCCATTTTCACTATGTGATACAGCCAGACATTGGTTGATGAACTTACCCGCAGGATCAATTCACACATGGGAGCAGCTGCAGAAGAAGTTCCTGGACAAATTCTATCCCGCAGCAAAGATCGCGCTACTCAGGAGGGAACTGGCAGCGCCAAGGCAGAGCGCAGGAGAGTCACTGTCAGAGTATTACGAGCGTTTCAGGGAGCTAGAGGCCAACTGCTACAATCATGGCCTGCCCCAAAATGTGCTGATAGAGAACTTCCTGAATGGACTGCTACCCATGGAGCTGAGGTTATTGAACGCATGCGCAGGAGGCGACATTTGAAACATGTATCCAGAAGACGCATGGCAGCTGATAGAAGACTCTGCTGGGCAGGTACGACATCAGCTAACACTTGAAAATAGTCGTGCTCATTCTGTGCATCAGGTAGAAACAAGCGCTGAGATCAAGGAAATGAAGGCCATGCTGCAGAAGTTGATGAGTGCGCAAAGTGCACAACCAGTTGCGCCAAAGGTATGTGAATTCTGCAGGTCCACCGAGCACAAGACTGATGAATGTCCCACGCTTTTTGAAGAATCGGGAGATGTCAATGCTCTTGGAGGATGGGACAACAGAGGGCCACCGAGACAGAATCAGCCGCGCTTTGGACTAGCCGCAAATGGATTCAGATGGAAGGAGGAAAATAATTTCCAGAGGCAGTCCACGGATCAGCGCGCGCCACAACAGACGCAACAAGCTGCGCCCTACAATCCACCGCATCGCCGCACTGACGCACCAGCGCATAACAACCAGCAACCGAGGCGATCCTTAGAAGATATCGTGGGACAGCTAGCAGACACAGTGCGCAAAAATGACGAGAAGTATGACAAGAGGTTCGAGTCCATTGAAAAGCAGTTATCACAGATTGCTACCACGGTATATGAGCTAAAGAAGAGCGATGGCAACCTGCCTTCGCAAGTGATTCAGAACCCCAAAGGAGGAGTCAATGCAGTGACACTGAGGACTGGGCGCACGATAGGAACAGAGCAGACCGCGAAGACGCCCGCGCAACCAGCTGCGTAAGTCCCAGATCCAGCAGAACAGAATGCGCAACCAGAGCAAGACGCGCAACCAGAAGTGCAAGCCACAAGCCAGCAGGGCGAAGCGCCAGGTATAACACAATTAAAAGACAAGGGCACGAATCGTACAAATATACCTGCACCTTTTCCTGTGCAGGCACCATCGGCTAGAAAGGAAGCGCTGGACAAAGAGCTCTACGAGTTATTTAGTAAGGTGGAAATCAACATTCCCCTTATTGAAGCAGTTCGGCAGATCCCTAGGTACGCCAAGTTTTTGAAGGAGCTGTGCACAAATAAGCGAAGGAAAGGCGAGTGCGCACAGGTAATGCTAAATGCGCAGGCCTCAGCAATCGTGCAACATAAGGTACCACCTAAGTGCCGAGACCCAGGTACGTTCACCATCCCATGCACTTTAGGTAAAACCACAGTAAGCAACTGCATGATTGATTTAGGCGCATCTATCAATTTGTTACCTTATTCCCTATATGCGACATTGCGCCTTGGACCACTAAAGCCTGCAGGTCTCACCATTCAGCTAGCAGATCGGTCGTGCAAACAACCTGCAGGCATGATAGAGGATGTTCTTGTGCGAGTAGGAGAGCTGGGGTTCCCAGCAGATTTTTATGTACTAGAAATGGAGGGTGAATCAAGCACCAGCAGTGCGCAGATCCTACTGGGCAGACCTTTTCTGATGACCGCGCGCACAAAAATAGAGACGTGTGGAAGGGCACGCTCTCCATGGAGGTGGATGGCGAAGAAATCCATTTCAACATATTCAAGGGGATGCAGCATCCACATGAGGACGCCACAGTGCACGCAATGGATGGCCTAGATGATTTAGTCACAGATGCGCAATGCGCAAGTGCAACGGTAGGACCAGAGCCACTGGCACAGGCAGAGTTGGAGGAGCAGGAAGACGAGCTGAGCAGTGCTGAACCAGAATCCAAACAGGTACACAATTTAGTTCATATTTGCACTGCTAATAAAATCTTGCCCTCTATTGAACAGGCACCCACGGTCGAGTTGAAGCAACTTCCAGAGCACCTCAAATAAATTTTCTTAGGAAATGAGGACACCTTGCCAGTGATCATAAAGAAAGGATTAGAAGCGGAGCAGGAAGCGCGCTTACAGCAGGTGCTGCGCAAGAACCAGCGCGCCATAGGATGGACACTTGCTGACCTGCGCGGAGTGAGCCCGGACGTATGCATGCATAGGATTCTGTTGGAAGATGGTGCCAAACCATCCAGGGAGGCTCAGCGCAGATTAAATCCGAATATGATGGAGGTAGTGCAGAAGGAGATTCTAAAGTTGCTTGACGCAGGAGTCATTTACCCCATCTCGGACAGCAAATGGGTCAGTCCAGTGCACGTTGTGCCTAAGAAGGGAGGAATCACAGTGGAAGAGAATGCGCAGGGCGAGCTAGTTCCCAAGCGCATCCAGACTGGATGGCGCATGTGCATCGACTACAGGAAGCTTAACGCAGTAACGCGTAAGGACCATTTCCCGCTACCCTTCATGGACCAAATGCTGGACAGATTAGCAGGAAAGCCCTATTTTTGCTTCTTGGACGGATATTCAGGGTACAACCAGATACCCATAGCTGCGGAGGATCAAGAGAAGACCACGTTCACCTGCCCGTTCGGAACGTTTGCGTTTCGGCGCATGTCATTCGGGCTGTGTAACGCGCCAGGTACGTTCCAACGCCTTGTCATGAGCATTTTTTCTGATATGATTGGTATATGCATAGAAGTGTTCATGGATGATTTTACTGTATATGGAGGTACCTTTGATGCATGCTTAACTCATCTAGATAAGGTCTTAGCGCGCTGCATTTCTAAGAACCTAGTGCTCAATTATGAAAAATGTCATTTCATGGTAACGCATGGTGTAGTACTAGGACATATCATCTCAGAGGAGGGGATCAAGGTAGATAAAGCTAAGATAGATCTTATTTCTAATCTACCTTATGCCACTAGCGTGCGCGATGTGAAGTCATTCATCGGGCACGCTGGGTTTTACAGGCGCTTCATAAAGGATTTTTCTAAAATTTGTATACCCCTGTCTAACCTCTTGCAAAAGGATGTGTGCTTCGATTTTACTGATGAGTGCAAGGCCGCATTTGATAAGCTGAAGGAGGCGCTGACCAGTGCGCCAGTGATGCGCGCACCAGACTGGAACCTGCCATTTGAACTGATGTGCGACGCAAGCGATTATGCAGTAGGTGCAGTCCTGGGGCAGCGAGTGGACAAGAAACCGCATGCCATTTATTATGCATCGCGCACACTGGACGCTGCGCAGAGGAACTATACCACTACGGAGAAGGAACTTCTGGCAATTGTGTTTGCGCTGGAGAAGTTCCGTGCATATGTTCTCGGCGCTAGGGTCATCATATACACAAACCACGCAGCCATCCGCTACCTAATGTCCAAGAAATAAACTAAGCCGCGCCTGATGCGCTGGGTTCTCCTACTGCAGGAATTCGACTTGGAGATCAAAGATAAGAAGGGCACGGAGAACACAGTTGCGGAACACCTGAGCAGGATCGTGAAGGAGGAGGAGCCAGGGCAGATCACTGAGACATTCCCTGACGAGCATCTGATGGCGCTGATAGGTAAGGTACCATGGTATGCGCACATTGCGAATTACCTAGTCACAGGTACGTTCCCTCCGCATTTCAATAAAACCCAGTGCATAAGATTGAAGCATGAGTCCAAGCATTACATTTGGGATGATCCGTATATGCTCAGAATAGGACCTGATCAGATATTGAGGCGCTGCGTGCCTGACCATGAAATTAACTCTGTTTTGATGTTTTGTCATGCGCACGCATGTGGAGGACACTTTGGTCCGAAGCGCGCCAGCAGGAAGGTCCTGGACTGCGAATTTTATTGGCCGCACCTGTTTAGAGATGCATATGATCACTGCAGGAACTGTGATAGGTGCCAGCCCACAGGAGGCATATCAGCGCGCAACGAGATGCCACAGACGCCGATTTTAGTGGATGAAGTGTTTGACATATGGGGAATTGACTTCATGGGGCCATTTCCTCCATCTGCCGGATACGAGTACATATTGGTGGCAGTGGATTATGTCTCCAAATGGGTCGAAGCTAAGGCCACACGGAAGGATGATGGTAAAACGGTCGCTGAGTTTCTAAAAACTAACATCTTTTGCAGGTACGGGGTGCCTAAGGCAATCATCAGCAACCAGGGGACGCACTTTTGCAACAGGGTTGTGGCGCAAGTTTTCAAGCATTATGGAGTGCGCCACAAGACGTCCACTACTTATCACCCTCAGACAAATGGACAGGCTGAGGTCTCCAACAGAGAGATCAAGCGCATCCTGGGGAAGACTGTGAGACCATCGCGCAAAGATTGGAGCCAGCGCCTAGACGACGCGCTGTGGGCATACCGCACTGCGCATAAAACACCCATTGGGACTTCACCGTTCCGGTTGGTCTACGGAAAAGCATGCCACCTGCCAGTAAAGCTAGAGCACAAAGCATATTGGGCCTTACGCATTTGCAACCTAAACTTAGATGAGGCTGGAAAAGAGCGCGCGTTTGAGCTGAGCGAATTAGAAGAGCTGCGCCTGGATGCCTATGAGGGACTGCGCGATTACAAGGAACGCACAAAGGCGTTTCATGACAAGCATATCCTCATACGCACTTTTGAGCCAGGAGACCAGGTATTATTGTTCTCATCACGCCTGAAGCTCATGCCTAGAAAGCTGCGCAGCAAATGGACAGGACCGTACACAGTCACCAAGGTTTTTCCCTACGGAACAATCGAATTAGAAAACGAGCACCGGCATCGTTTTCAAGTCAATGGGCAGAGAGTCAAACGCTATCTAGGAGACTTAGGATAGCACAGCGCGCGACATCGACTTGGCAGAACCTGAGATAGCAGATGCGCAGGTTGCTGCGCCAGAGTCACCACCAGATGCACCAGAGGGAGAACTGGAAACTATTGCTCACATTTCTTCTTCCTCTTCATCTACCCTCGTTACTGCAGACTTCTCGCATATTATCCATGCTGACTACCCTTTTTATCCTTTGCGCAGGACCAAGAAGAGCACAACCCATGCACAAGCGCAGGATCACTCAGGAGCAAGACTGGGGGAGGTCGCTGGCACACATTTGGGCATGTAACGAGGTACAGTCGAGCCAACGACGTTAAACAAAGGCACTTGTCGGGAGGTAACCCGACTCGTTTTACTTTTACATGTCTTTCTTTTAGTTTTTTCTAGTGTCTTTTAGTTATTTTAGGACTTGTAGTTTTTAGTCGAGCAGTAGTGCGCAGGACAGCTGCGCCAGTCAGGGGGTATATAAGGGCAGGACTTAGAAAATTTCAGCACTTTTTCACTCGACCGTTGAAAGTACAACTCCCGCCTTCGCTCCTCCGCCCGCTGTCCGGCGCTCAACCCAGCATCAGTTTAGAGAGATTTGCGGAACACACGGCTGCACTCCCCCCAGGTAACCTTTCCCCCAGACTTGAGCACGATTCCAGTAGGGTTTTGTACGGAGGAGGAGTGTTCTAGGGTTTTGAAATCGCACCAGGTTAGAATGCGCCGATTGGAGTGGTGTTTAGAGGGTTTTGTAGGCGGGCAGTAGGCGCCCCTTTGGTGAAAATTTCAGTGCATTCGGAGGAGTTTGGATTTTTGGAGTGTTTGAGGAGTGTTGACCGGAGTTGACCAGAGAAATGCAGCCTGCAGAGGACCAAGCTACCCCAGCTCGCTTCGCCAGCATGTACGCGGCCTTCCTGAGGCTCGAGATGTACAGGACTCCGTGCATCAACCGGGAGTTCCTGCGGGAGGTCGGCTTGGAGGACTTCATTTTGGAGAGGCTCGCGCTGGCGGGCTGGGAGGCGCTGTTGGAGATCAACAGCGCAACAGACAGGGAGGACACCTGCGAGTTCCTAGCGTCATTAGAGACAGGAGAGATGGAGATAAGGTACCGGCACCGAGGGGTGTGGTACATCGCCTCGGCTAAGAGGCTGAAGCGCACATTGAGGTGCGCTAAGGTGCGAGAAGCTGACATAGACGCGCACACCAACCAGGAGGTTTGGCGCGAGATGGCGACCGGGCTAGTTTTTGCCGTAGGGCGCAGCAGGGGACGAGAGCTGCGTGACCCGTGGATGTTCTACTTGTGTCGCCTGGTCGCCTATGCCATCATTGGGCGCTTTAATGGTGCGCCGAAGATCAGTTTGCTGGATATGGAGATCTTAAAGGGGTTTTATTATGGGAAGAGGGTGCTCTTTGTTCTGAACATGGTGCACCACTGGAGCCGAGTCAGCATCAAGGGGCCGCTGACTTGCGGAGGAATTATTACGCACCTGCTACGGGCATTACATGGAGAGCCCGAGGTGCCGGAGCACACTATGGTGCCGGCTGTCCCTCTGGACCGCGCCCACATGCTACAAATAAGGGCGGTAGCTGTGAGGGACGATGGCACATTGGAATGGTGCTACCGCCTGCAGCCGGCCAGAGTGCCAAGGCCAAGGGCAGAGAGCAGTGCGCAGGCAGTAGAGGCCGCGCAGGAGATGGAGGAGGACGAGGCCCCAGAGCCAGTTGTGCCTCCAGTCAGGCGCGCGAGGACCCGCGCGCAGACTGGAGCGCACTGGAGGGCCCGTGCACCGCAGGGGGAGCCAGTTACAATTTCCATCGAGGATTCTCCCCCGCGTGCCCAAGGGAAGCGCCCAAGGACTGAAGCTGGGGCGGCTGATAGAGCCTAGTTATACATGTTATTTAGATCATAAACCCATGCTTGTTTGCAATATTTTATGGGCAAGATTACTCGTTTCCACTATTTTTGTATATCAGGTCAGAACGAGTCCTTAAGTCGGATACGCGCTAACAGGCAGCGTTCTAGGGGTGAAAGATCAGCCTGAGGAGCTAGCGGCGCAAACAGAAGAAGAAATGGCGAAAGACAGCAGAGGTGCGCTAACCATATGCGCTAGCCGATGCCGTGCGCCAGGCGCAAAGTCCCAGTGACCAGATTTGGAAGTTGCCAAAAGATGAACTTCCTGGGCACTATTTAAACAAAGAAAGTCTAGGGTTTCACAACAACACGGAGAGGGCAGCACCACGGCCTCAGAGGAGGCACTGCGCGGCAGAACTGGAAAACACACGGACCTGTTGAGAGGATTTGCGCCAGCCGACTGCGCCAGCCAAGAGAAGACCCTGCACGCACTGTTTGCTACCGTTTTCTTGGATTCAGTAGTTGTTACTTACTATTTTATGATGTTTACCACTAGCATGTCTAGCTAAACACTTAGTGTTGGTCGGGCATGAATCTATGATGTATTACCTTTGAGACTTGAGCTTAATGCATAGTTTATTTATTTGTATTAATCCTGCGCGTACTGAGACAGTTAGTTGCATGAGTAGGGGAAGCCTTGAACCGCAAACTTACTTGTGTAGCTCGCTTGTCGCATGTTAAACTAGTTGCATGCGTAGGGGAAGCCTTGAACCGCAAACTTACCGTGACAACTAGGAGTAACGAGTTAGGGTAGGCAGCTGCTACTGTGACAGGATTCGCAGCTGTTTAGTCTAGTTCTAAGGATTAATAGCACATGAACTTTGAACGGAACATGCGCACGTGTTAGGAAGCCTTTACCGGACACTAACCCAAGTAAACCACAAGCTATAGATGTTTAGAGTCGATGATAAGGAATGCATTCATAGAGGATTGTCTGCCCAATACTTCTCATAAATATAGTACTTCATCTCTACTGCTTGCGCACGTCTAGTGCAATTCCCTGAGTTACGATATTCGCTGTTATTCGCGCATCGCGCAAAACCCCCAATCACTCACGCAACCCCCGTTTTCTTAAGTGTAGGTTACTAGCTGAGACTCACTGCTTGCTCCCTGTGGAGATCGACCCTTACTTAACCGCTGTACTAGTGGGAGAGGAAGGAATTATATTTGACGCGCACAACGACGCGCGATCAAATTTTGGCGCCGTTGCCGGGGAGCAACACAGCTAAGTTTTAGCTAGCTTACATTCCTCATTTTAGTTATTTCATTTTGTTTTGTTTTCTCGTTGTTGTTTCTGACAGCGCGCAATCACATCAGCCTGCGCAACCTTGAAACAGTTGCGCTGCGCAGATTCTAGTTGCGCACTGACAGACGCAACAACTTCGTTGCCATTTAATTTCGTTTCTTGAGTTTGGATCAGGACATGGAGGATAACAGTGTGGTTGGAGATAACCTGGGAGACAGAACCCCAGAGGAAGCAAGGGCACATAACCGCGCAGCCCTATTCAGAGAGGAAGTGCAGCGTGAGGACGACGCACGAATGGCCGCTGAACCATACATTGCGCCACCCGTTCGTCCAGTCGCGAGGCGCAGGACAGTGCGCGAAATGTCGGCCCCACTCACTGTTAACCAGCCATGGTGCATAGTGCTTCCGCCCGACGGACAGTTCGAACTAAGAAGCTCACTCATCCATCACATGCCCAAGTTTCACGGAATGAACAACGAAAATCCAGTCAAGCATGTGCGGGAGTTCCTAATCATTTGCGAGAACATGAAGGCTTTGGGGGAAAACGATGAAGCGCTGAAGATGAAAGCGTTCCCATTTTCATTGAGCGATGCAGCCAAACACTGGCTGATGAGCCTACCCGCAGGATCAATCCACACATGGGAGCAGCTGCAGAAGAAATTCTTAGATAAATTTTATCCAGCAGCGAAGATTGCGCTGCTCAGAAGGGAATTGGCCGCGCCAAGGCAAGGCGCAGGGGAGTCTCTGTCAGAATACTACGAGCGTTTCAGGGAGCTAGAAGCCAACTGCTACAATCACGGGCTTCCCCAGAATGTGCTGATAGAGAACTTTCTGAATGGACTGCTGCCCATGGAGCTGCGACTACTGAATGCATGCGCAGGAGGGGACATTTGCAACATGTACCCGGAGGATGCATGGCAGCTGATAGAAGATTCTGCTGGACAGGTAAGACATCAATTGACACTTGAAAGTAGTCGTAATCGTTCTGTGCATCAGGTAGAGGCAAGCGCTGAGATCAAAGAAATGAAGGCCATGCTACAGAAGCTGATGAGTGCGCAGAGCGCACAACCAGTTGCACCAAAGGTATGTGAATTCTGCAGGTCCACTGAGCACAAGACAGACGAGTGCCCAACACTTTTTGAAGAAACTGGAGATGTAAATGCCCTTGGAGGATGGGACAACAGAGGACCGCAGAGGCAGAATCAGCCGCGCTTTGGGCTTGCTGCAAATGGATTCAGATGGAGAGAAGAGAACAATTTCCAGAGGCAGCCCACTGATCAGCGCGCGCCACAGCAGACGCAACAAGCTGCACCCTACAATCCACCGCATCGCCACACAGACGCACCAGCGCAGACCAAGCAGCAACCAAAGCGATCCTTGGAAGATATCATGGGGCAGCTAGCAGACACAGTGCGCAAGAATGACGAAAAGTATGACAAGAGGTTCGAATCCATTGAAAAGCAGTTATCACAGATCGCAACCATGGTGGATGAGATAAAAAAGAGCGATGGCAACCTGCCTTCGCAAGTGGTTCAAAACCCTAAAGGAGGAGTCAATGCAGTGACACTGAGGACTGGGCGCACAGTAGGAACGGAGCAGACCGCGCAGGCGCCCGCGCAACCAGTTGCGCAAGTCCCAGACCCAGCAGAACAGAGTGCGCAACCAGAGAAAAACGCGCAACCAGAAATGCCAGCCACAAACAAGCAAGGCGAATGCGCACAGGAAATGCTAAATGCGCAGGCCTCAGCGATCGTGCAACAAAAGGTACCACCTAAGTGCCGAGATCCAGGTACATTCACTATCCCTTGCACCTTAGGTAAAACCACAGTAAGCAACTGCATGATCGATTTAGGCGCATCAATCAATTTGTTACCATCTTCTCTCTATGCGACTTTGCGCCTTGGACCACTAAAACCTGCAGGTCTCACAATTCAGCTAGCAGATCAATCGTGCAAACAACCTGCAGGCATGATAGAAGATGTCCTAGTTCGAGTAGGAGAGCTGGTGTTCCCAGCAGACTTTTATGTGCTCGAAATGGAGGGTGAATCAAGCGCCAGCAGTGCGCAGATCCTCCTAGGCAGACCGTTTCTGATGACCGCGCGCACGAAGATAGACGTATGGAGGGGCACGCTGTCCATGGAGGTTGATAGGAAAGAGATCTACTTCGACATATTCAAAGGAATGCAGCACCCTCATGAAGACGCCACAGTGCACGCGATGGGCAGCATAGACGACTTGGTTGCAGATGCGCAGGGCGAGCTAGTTCCCAAGCGCATTCAGGCTGGATGGCACATGAGCATTGCGCCAGAGCCGCCACCAGATGCACCAGAGGGAGAACTGGAACCTATTGCTTATATCTCTTCTTCCTCTGCATCTATCCTCGTTACGCATGATTTATCACATACTGACTACCCTTTTCACCCGTTGCGCAGGACCCAGGAAAACGCAATACACGCACTGGCGCAGGGACACTCAGGAGCAAGAGTGGGGGAGGTCGCAGACGCACGTTTTGGAACGTAACGAGGTACAGTCGAGCCAACGACGTTAAACAAAGGCACTTGTCGGGAGGTAACCCGACTCATTTTTATTTTTACATATTTTTCTTTTTAGTTTTTAGTGTTTCTTTTAGGCAGTTTAGGACTTGTCATTTTGCATGTGCGCAGCCTCCGAGCGCTTGAGCTTGAGTCGTGGGGACACGTCTCTGTTCAAGTGTGGGGGGGAGCGTTACACTTACATTTCACGTTTTTGAGCATTCTAGTGTAGCTTAGTTTAAGTTGAAGAAAACTAGTAGCAGTAGTGCGCTAAGGTGCAGGATGCGCATGCGCTCCAGCTTGTCTTGCGCTATCCGTATTGCGTGCGCCGTTCTCTACTGTTTTAGCATAATTTTTTCGTTTTTTTCTGCTCCTGTTAGTTGGGATATACAGGGGATGTGGAGTTGATAGAAATGCTCCAGAGAGGCGGTTAGTCGCTTGTGCTTCGAAGGCGAGGTATATGGTCGAGTGCGCTAGTGGAGGCCGGTGCTTCGCAACCTTCGGAACAAAAGAGCGCGCTCAGTCACGCAGATGCCAAAGGCGAAATACCCAAAGCGTGGCGAGGTGGGAAAACAGACCACCTTCTCTCTGGAAGCCGAGCTAAGGAAAGCGGGCGCGGTTGCAAACGCGTGCGCCGACCGGCGCAGACAGACCAAGGAGGGAGAGCGGAACGAGTTCCATAGCTGCTATCTGAAGGCTGAGATTGGAACTGTTCTGGGAATGAAACAAAATTGGAAAGGAAGCTGTACAAAAGAAAAAATACCAGCAGAAGCAGATGATTTGCGTTACAAAGAATCAGCATGCGCACTACTTAGTACCTGCGTGCGCAAGACCAAAAGGATATCATCAAAGGCTCAGGTTCCCAGGAAGTGTGCGAACGAATCACGCACTGGAAGAAGCTCGCGCAAGAAACCATATACCTATCTTCGGAGCGGGAGCTGACAACCAGGAGCCTAAGAAGAGCTATCTCCCAGTCATCCAAAGATCTTCATCCCGGCTGAGAGGTAATGAAATTTCGGGATTATTATATTAGAACTATTGAGTGCAGTTGTGCGCAGGTGATAGAGCAGCACAAGTTGAAGCAACTGTGCATCTTGCGCTAGAATGCAAAGGCTGTGCGCTAGTCTCCAGAAAAGGTAATTGTATCCGCGTTTCAGTACTTGTTCGGGACGAACAAGGGGTAAGTGTGGGGGGTTTGATAGAGCCTAGTTATACATGTTATTTAGATCATAAACCCATGCTTGTTTGCAATATTTTATGGGCAAGATTACTCGTTTCCACTATTTTTGTATATCAGGTCAGAACGAGTCCTTAAGTCGGATACGCGCTAACAGGCAGCGTTCTAGGGGTGAAAGATCAGCCTGAGGAGCTAGCGGCGCAAACAGAAGAAGAAATGGCGAAAGACAGCAGAGGTGCGCTAACCATATGCGCTAGCCGATGCCGTGCGCCAGGCGCAAAGTCCCAGTGACCAGATTTGGAAGTTGCCAAAAGATGAACTTCCTGGGCACTATTTAAACAAAGAAAGTCTAGGGTTTCACAACAACACGGAGAGGGCAGCACCACGGCCTCAGAGGAGGCACTGCGCGGCAGAACTGGAAAACACACGGACCTGTTGAGAGGATTTGCGCCAGCCGACTGCGCCAGCCAAGAGAAGACCCTGCACGCACTGTTTGCTACCGTTTTCTTGGATTCAGTAGTTGTTACTTACTATTTTATGATGTTTACCACTAGCATGTCTAGCTAAACACTTAGTGTTGGTCGGGCATGAATCTATGATGTATTACCTTTGAGACTTGAGCTTAATGCATAGTTTATTTATTTGTATTAATCCTGCGCGTACTGAGACAGTTAGTTGCATGAGTAGGGGAAGCCTTGAACCGCAAACTTACTTGTGTAGCTCGCTTGTCGCATGTTAAACTAGTTGCATGCGTAGGGGAAGCCTTGAACCGCAAACTTACCGTGACAACTAGGAGTAACGAGTTAGGGTAGGCAGCTGCTACTGTGACAGGATTCGCAGCTGTTTAGTCTAGTTCTAAGGATTAATAGCACATGAACTTTGAACGGAACATGCGCACGTGTTAGGAAGCCTTTACCGGACACTAACCCAAGTAAACCACAAGCTATAGATGTTTAGAGTCGATGATAAGGAATGCATTCATAGAGGATTGTCTGCCCAATACTTCTCATAAATATAGTACTTCATCTCTACTGCTTGCGCACGTCTAGTGCAATTCCCTGAGTTACGATATTCGCTGTTATTCGCGCATCGCGCAAAACCCCCAATCACTCACGCAACCCCCGTTTTCTTAAGTGTAGGTTACTAGCTGAGACTCACTGCTTGCTCCCTGTGGAGATCGACCCTTACTTAACCGCTGTACTAGTGGGAGAGGAAGGAATTATATTTGACGCGCACAACAACGCGCGATCAGCGGCGCCTGAGGAAGCATCAGCAGAGCAGCGCATGATGTTCAACGTCATGCGCGTGCTCGAATATTTAGCACCGGAGGGGGCGGATTTGAGCATGAGCCCACCATCAGGGTGGAGATTTGGAGACGCGATTCCCCCTCTCCTCAGCCTGCACCGGCCACCTCCAGGTTCGCCCAGTGAGCCGCACCAGCCAGCCAGCCCTCTTACTCAGCCCCCAGTACATCCAGCAGAGCCCTCTCCAGCACCAGCAGCCCCAGCACCAGAACCCACCCCCAACCCAGAACAAGTACCAGCACCTGCACCTTCCCCTGCCCAGCCGTCCATTCCCGGGTCCCCTGAAGCTGAACCCATAATTAGCACCAGCTCAGACTCGCTTTGGGACCCTGTCTCCGAGGACGAGACGCCGCCTGTCGCCCTTTCAGTTGTACCGCCTTCCTCCAGCGCCGAATATGTGACGGACTCTTCAGAGGAGGAGGCGCATAGTTCAGCGGCTGCGTCCAGCTCGGAGGACATCTAGAGCTACAGAGGGGGGGAGTGCATTATTCCTTTCCGGTGGTGTTTTTTCTTTTATATGCTGAACCTTATTTGATATTATGTTGCTATATTTGTGTGCTAAACTCCTGTGATACATATTTTGTGCCCCTATGCTATATTGCGCTGCTTTGACTTTATGTTCTTAGTTTTTATGTTCTTTATTTTTTCTTGCATGCATGTGCGCGTCCTCCGTGCGCTTGAGCTTGAGTCGTGGGGACACGTCTCTGTTTAAGTGTGGGGGGGGGGGAGCGTTACACTTACATTTCACGTTTTTTTGAGCTTTATAGTGTAGCTTAGTTTAATTGAAGGAAACAGTAGCAGTAGTGCGCTTGAGTGCGGGTTGCGCGCACTGTTCAGCTTGTTTGCGCTATCCATATTGCGCCGTGCGCTGCTGTCAAACTGTTTTAGTATATTTTTTTCGTTTTTTTCTGCTCCTGTTAGTTGGGATATACAGGGGATGTGGAGTTGATAGAAACGCTCTAGAGAGGCGGTTAGTTGCTCGCGCTTCAGAGGAGAAGTATATGGTCGAGAGTGCGAGTGGAGGCCTGTGCTTCGCGACTTTCGGAACAAGAGAGCGCGCTCAGTCACGCAGATGCCAAAGGCGAGATACCCAAAGCATGGCGAGGTGGGAAAACAGACCACCTTCCCTCTGGTAGTCAAGCTAAGGAAGGCGGGCGCGGGTGTAAACGCGTGCGCCGACCTGAGCAAATAGACCAAGGAGGGAGAGCGGGGCGGTGTTCCATAGCTGTTATCCGGAGGCCGAGACTGGAACCATTCTGGGAAGGATAGGAACCATAGACAAAGCTGTACAAAAGAAAAAATACCAGCAGATGATATGCGCTACAAAAAGAATCAGCATGCACACTAATAAGCACCAGCGTGCGCAAAGTCCACAAAGAGAATCATCAAAAGGCTTGAGTTCCCAGGCAGTGCGCGGAAAAAATCACGCATCGGAAGAAGCTTGCGCTGTTAACCACATACCCATCCTTGGAGTGAGAGCTGACAACCCGGAGCCTATGAAGAGCTATCTCCCAGTCATCCGAAATGATCTTCATCCCAGCTGAGAGGTAATGAATTTCGAAATCACTATACTTAAACTGTTGACAGCAGTTGTGCGCAGGTGGTAGAGCAGCGCAAGGTGTTCAGCAGAGCAGATCGCGCCAGAGTGCGAGACTGTGCGCTAGACTCCAGAGAGGTAATGGTATCCGTGCTTGAGTGCTTGTTCGAGGACGAACAAGGGGCAAGTGTGGGGGGGTTTGATAGAGCCTATTTATACGCATTATTTAGATCATAACCCTATGCTTGTTGGCATTATTTTTTGTACAAGATTACTGGTTTCCAGTGTTTTTGTATTTCAGGGCAAAACAAAGGTCTAAGTCGGATACGCGCTAACAGGCAGCGTTTAGGACGCGCATCACATAGCCTGCGGAGCTAGCGGCGCAA
Source organism: Umbilicus rupestris (assembly GCA_963678935.1). Taxonomy (NCBI): domain Eukaryota; kingdom Viridiplantae; phylum Streptophyta; class Magnoliopsida; order Saxifragales; family Crassulaceae; genus Umbilicus; species Umbilicus rupestris. Next base: position 3,395,741 of record OY787613.1, on the reverse strand, counting down.
ACAGAAGAATTGGCAGAGTCGACCACGGTGCGCTAACCGATTGCGCTAAGCAGATGCCATGCGCCAGGCGCAGATGGTGGTGTTTCCAAATCCTGACACGACCAGATTTGGAAGTTGCCAAGGATGAGCCTCTGAGCAGTATATAAAGAAGAGGAAGGCTAGGGTTTGAGAGAGATCCCATCACCAAAGAGGATTCACAATTCGTACACCAAGGAGGCACTGCGCAGCAGAACTGGAAAACACACGAGCTTGCTGAGAGGATCTGCGCTAGCCGATTGCGCCAGCCAAGACTGCAACCTGCACGCACTGTTTGCTATTTTTTTCTTGGACACCTTAGTTATTATTTACTGTTTCTATGATGTTTACCACTAGCATGTCTAGCTAAACGCTTAGTATCGGTTGGGCATGAATCTATGAGTATTTCCTTTGAGACTTGCGCGTAATGCATAGCTTGCTTGCTTATATTAATTCTGTGCACATTGTTGGCAGCTTGTTACATGAGTAGGGGAAGCCTTGAACCGCAATCTTACTCTTGTTGCTTGTTGCTGTATGCTCCCTGTGGAGATCGACCCTGACTTAACCGCTGTACTAGTGGGAGAGGAAGGATTAATTTGACGCCTACAACGACGCGCGATCACCCACAGATGAGGAGGTTTGCTCTATCTTCTTGAAGAGTTTGCTGAAGTTCTTTGCCAGAAGACCCAGTTGTTATCCCAACTCTTCTGTAGAATCTTTTCTTTTTTTTTTTGGTTTCAGCCTTTAACCTAACATTCTTCTCAGAAGTTGGTATAACATCTTCTGCCCTCTTCATCTCGAACTGCTTTAACGACTCTATCAGAGCCTCTAGCATCATGTTTTTGATGTCCTGTGCTTTCTCAATGGTTGTGACCTTCATATCAAATGTTGAGGTCAGTGATCTGAGGACTTTCCTGGCCAACTTCTCTTCTGGTTTGGGTTCTCCAAGGGAATAGGCTTCATTGGACAGGTCACACAGGCGGGCATTGAATTCAGTGATGGACTCCTCCTCCAGCATCTTCAGGTTCTCAAACCTCGAGGTGATCATCTGAATTCTTGAACTTTCTACTTTGTCTGTTCCCTCGTGAGCTGTCTCAAGAGTATCCCACGCCTGTTTTGCTCCATCGCAGTTTGATATCAACCTTAAATTTTTTTCATTGACAACAGCAAATATAACATTCAAGGCTTTGAAGTTACCAGATGTTGTAGCTTAAGCTTCCGCTGTCCACTTGTCCTCTGACTTCTTGTGAGTAACTTCCTGGGTGTCATGGTTAATGGAGGCAACCATTCAGCAATCACTGCTCTCTAAGCCTTCTCATCAAATGCTTTTAGAAAGGCTTTCATCCGTGCTTTTCAATAACTATAGTTACCTCCCTCGAGCAGTGGTGGTCTGCTGGTGCTCTGTCCTTCTTTCATTTTAGTCGTGGCAATCTTTAGTGCCTTCCCGGACCTCACTCAGTGTGTCGAGCGACCGGCTCTGATACCAACTGAAATTGGCCTTGTGTAACTATAGACGACAATGCACGGTGTGGGTCATCAACTTCTTGCTTCAACAACTTCTTCCGCTAAGTTGCTGGCGCTTTGGTTCGCCCAATCTTGAGAAGATCAAACAGAATTGTTTACCCAGTTCGGCAATAGCCTACATCTAGAGAGGACTAATCTCGGTCCTCAAAACTTCACTATCATAGTTAGAGTACAATGATTTCCAACAACTCAGCCACGCTAATCTAACCACTACTCCTAACCCAGTCAAAGTCTAAGCTCAATCTATCAACACAGACTAGACTAAACTACACTATCAACACACTTCCAGTAATAGATAGCTAATGATCTGAACTCACATACTCAGCCTATCATATTACAATGTGTTATTGCGGATGCTACATCAACTTCTTCCGCCAAGTTGATGTCGCTTCAGTTGACAACTTCTCCAAGCACTCCCTGCTAAGTAGTCGAATGTTCTGCGCTGCTCCCCTCAAACAATGACCTCCATCCACTTGTCAAGTAGTGCGCTGGGATAATCCGCGCAAGCTGCACTTAGCGACTGTCAATCAATCGGCTTGTCGATGAGGCTCTGCTCCAGTCGACTCCCTCAAATCAAATATGGTAATCAGACTACTCTAGTCAGGATTACTTCTTCGCTTAGAACACTTCTATCGCTTCAGCACTTCTCTGCTCACTGTGTGTTATCTGTGATTCTTCGAGATCTCTATTGCTTTGGTCTCTTCCTGGTACATATAGCTTTTTCACCGCAACAACTTCTTCCAGCAGATAATACTACATTCCGAATTCTCCCCTGGATTCCTGAAAGGTTGTTGAAGAGTTTAGAAACCTTATCTTGTCGGCCTTTATCCGCGCTGCTGCTGAAGATTTTCCGATCATCTGAGCCATCCATTGCCTATTTCTACGACGGCGGAAATCTCCTGGACACCCTCCGAGAACCTCCAGAAAGATCTGCTACAAAGCTTCTCTCTTTAGCTTTAGCCTTGAAACTTCAGGGGAAGCTATAGCCTCTTCTGTTCCTTTTGATCATCTATACCAGCTGCAAGCGACACAGGGTGTTATAGCTTCTTCTGCCTCTTTTGTTTTGTCAGTCTTCTTTTGTAAGTACCAGCTCCTGGTACCAGAATTTGTTGTAGATCCGGGATATCCGTAACATCCGGTATATTCTTGATCATACTTTTCTTATAGATCAGCGTACTGCCAATACTCTGATGAAAATTAATGTTAACATTAGCCCCACGAATGGTGAGCCTCTTGAGGATCCTACTCACTATCATCATCCGGTCGGTAACCTTGTGTATTTAGCACTCGTCTTGATATCTCATATCTTGTCCATATCCTGAATCAGTTCATCTCTTCTCCCACTTAGCTCCTCTATAGTCTTCTTCTTCGTGTTCTACGAAATATTCTTGGAACTATCACTCGTCGCCTTTTCTTTTCCTCGATCCAGCTCCCTTCAGCTTCAGGCTTACTCTAACACAACATGGGCTAGTGATCCCTCTTAAGCAACCTAGTCTTTATCTTTCTACTGTATGTTCTAGGTGGTTCTCTCATAGTTTAGAAGACTAAGAAGCAACTTGCGGTCTCTCGTTCGAGTGCTGAGGTTGAATTACGTGTTATGGCTTTCTTGACGCAGATGCAACTGTGCTTCGATGGTTACTTGAGGATTTTGGTGTTTCGTTTTCACACCTGCTCTCCTATGTTAGAAAGTATAGGGGCTATCAGTATTGCTTGAGATCCGGTGAAGCATGAGCTCACCACGCATATGTGGATGCTTCTTATGTTATGTCTCAGGTACAAAATCAGATTATTGCACTTCAATACGTTCCAATGAGCTTCAGTTGGCCGACTTCCTTACCAAGGCATAGACCATAGCACAGCATGCATTTCATCTCTCCAAACTCAATGTTGTTGACCCGTTATGAGTTTGAGGAGGTGTTAGAGTCTATTCATATTCATATCATTGACTATTTGTATCTCTTGTATATTTAGTACGTTATTATCTTTGTATTGCATATAAAGGTTAATCAATTCACATCTCAACAGAGACAGCACATAAGTTTTTGGATATATAATTACTCATATGCATCACCACAAGATGGAGGCTCCGTTGGAGAATCAGATTTTTCATCATATGCTAAATAAAATCTTGGATGCGGTGGTGAAGATATCCAAATATGGTGGTGGTTGTTCAGTCAATGGGCTTATATTCGTGCCTTTTATTATAGATGCAGTTTTGAAGTGAGAGCAGATCACTTGATCAAGAGCGTGACAGCGAGATGGGCTGAGACCAAGGATATGGAGCCACCGACAGTTCTTTCTTTCTTTCTTGAGGCAGAGGTTGTCATTTGTCACGCAGAATACTCTAGCGGACGGATTCTTATTAAGAAATGATTACATTTAGCTTCTGCGACAGAATTGAAATATACCAATTTTTTGACGATCTTTCATTTGTAATTATCTCATATTGAATTATAAGAATTAATCACATTATAATGATCGACCAATGTTGTTTGCACAACTTGATGCAATGTTGTGATGTTGGTAAATCTGTAATAGAAAAGGAAAATATATTTTTGATTGGAAAGATGTTTTTATATACACATACCCACATGGGAATTGGAGCACACTCGAGCAAGGACCGCAACGGCTAGTTTCACATTTGTGCCACACCCAGAGGACTGTTTAGTTTGATAATGGAATGAAATATGAATGGAGCTTCTTTTGATAAATATGTTTCTTGTCTTTTAACTTTCACCATCTCCAAAGTCCAAAGCAACTGATCAAAGCAAAAGTGGTTCTGTAAAAATGTCTCTGTCAGACGCCATTGTACTTCATCGAGACATCATGTTGTGCAAACAAGTTGTCTAAAGAATAATTTATTATTACCGCGTCTTTGTTGACTCGAATACTTGTAGTATTAAATGATACCTGTGGTGAGACAGTGTGTCATGAAATTGGGCATCTCAGGGTAGGTACAGAGAATGCTGTAAAGAGACTGGTCGGTTTGGTGGTGTTAAGATACATGCCTGGACCCGGACTTGGACTGGTGTGGTGTGGCTATGAAAAAACCAGTAGAGAGTTTCTAGGGGTTTTTGTTTAATGCATTAGCTGTAGAGAAGAAGAATGGTAATGTTTCTTGTGGATCATGTTTGAGAACTTTGTTTTCATGGGATGTTAATAATCTTTCTTATTATCAGCAATCAGCAATCAGCCGGCACGGTCCCAAAACATGATTACAGTGGGACGTAAAGTTAAAGCAAAAACAAGACTGTGAGATCACACTTTTGTGATTTCTTACATTAAACAGATTGGAAAATTTGAAGTAGCTAGCTAGCTAGCTACACACACATATATGTCTATGTGATTGACAGTAATGTGTTTTAGGAACTGGGTTTGGGGTTTACTTATATGCATTGTGTTTAATCTACCTTGTTTTCCTTCTCTTCTTTTTCATTCTTATCAGAATTTGCTTGATTGTTAGCAGATGAGATTGAGAAGATGGATTGTAAAGTGCAGCTAGCTAGTTATTAATGAAAAATCGAACTTAATGGTGTCACCAAAATTCTATGATAGATTTAGTATTAGATGATGAGATAAGGAATTAATGGTCTTTATAAGTAAAAGTGTTTGTTTTTTTTTTTTTTTTGTAAAAATATATATGAGACAAATGTGCATGTTTTAGGGCTTTTATCCTTCTTTTTGTGGTAAAAGTAGCACACAAACAACACCAATGAGTCTATAATAAGGAAAATTAGCTCATTCCCAACTCAGAATGAATCAATTATTGATAACAACTTTCCTTCACTCCCAAATTCCCAATTCAATAATCAACCACTTCATTTCTAGAAAAATAAAATAAAACGAAAAAGACAATTTTGATTTCAATGTGACTTTCCATCATTCTCACTTCACTTCAACCCAATAGTAACGTGTCACTCAGACTCACTGTCGAGCAAAAAAGAACGTGTCACACACCGCAAGGGTAGTTTCGTCATTTTCGCTCCGTCCGTAGATTTAGATCCATATGACAGCCAGCCCTTCACACTACTTTCTATCCAGCCAAATTATGAGTTGACTAATCAAAATTGGAGCTCCAATAATAATACCCTACAAATTTATGACCATCAATTCACATTAAAACATTGAGAGTACTATTTTTTCATTATAATACTTGTACTCTTCCACTGTCACACAGCCTACATTACGCTGTTCAAATTCAACGCCATTGTCCTTCAAACCCTAACCATTTTTAAGAAAGAAAAATGCGTCCATAAAGAGATCAGATGAAGACAAAAACCTCTTTAATTATAAAACTCTCTTTAGTTCGAGTGACCCATCTTCGTCCCTTTACTTGCTATTTTTCATCTCTCATCTTCCTTCAAGCACAAAAAACTGAGGCAGCCATTGCCCTTAAAGAAACTACTAATTGAAACAGTGGCAAGTGTTTAATGCCCACCAACCAGCTTTCATCTCCTCATCTATCCCTCTCTCTTCTGCTATACACTACTACTACTTATTTGAATACCTTTGACCCTTTGGATTTTTTTTTTATGTATGTGGGTTGTTCTCCATCACTTGCTTCCTTAGCTTGAAGCTTTCTTGAGCTTCCATAAGACAGCCCAGATCTGTCTGCTAGTGCAGCTTCTTCTGCACTTTACACAACATGAATAAACAGGATTTGTTGAAGGTTCAGGTACCCCAAGTTTCAACCTTTGCTGCATTTTTGGATCTTTCACTTTGTTTCACTAGATGGGTTTTTTTGAAAGGCTGCATCTGGTTTTGTTTATGTTCCAAGTCTTCTGGTGATTTGTTGCGTTATATGTTTGTTTTGGGTTTAGGAATATTCATTATTATTGAATCTAGTGCGTGGTTCTGTGCTATTTTTTTGTTTATCTTAATTCAGCTACAAGAATTTGTAATATTGGAATCTGAGTGTTAGGCAGGCTGTGAAACTGCAATCTCTGTGTTGATCTCAGATTTGGGTAGTGATAGTGAGAGATCTTCTTATGAGTTAAGCTTTCATGTAATTAGTCATCTGATCTGTAACTAGCAACCTTACCTTGCAAAGTTTGCCGGTAGGAATGTGAAGGATATGTTTGAATCTGCTGTTGCAAGTATGGGATAAGAATTGAAAGTTGAGTTTTAACTTGTGCAGACTTGTGTCCTACGGGTCAACATACACTGTGATGGATGCAAGCAGAAAGTCAAGAAAATATTGCAGAAAGTTGATGGTAAGAGTCTCTCTCTTATGCTCAAAGTCAGTTGTTTAGTCGTGTGTTCTTATTATCTGTGTCTTGTTTCATTTGTAGGAGTGTATTCAGTGAAGATTGATTCAGAGCAGGGCAAAGTCACAGTGTCAGGTAATGCTGATCCCGGCACGCTGGTTAAGAAGCTTACGAAATCAGGGAAGCATGCTGAGTTATGGGGGTCGAAGGGTTTGCCAAATAACTTTCAGAACCAGTTTAATAGCCAGTTCATGCATATGATGCAAATGGGTGGTAAGGACGCCAACAAATCACAGAAAGGCGGTGGTGGTGGGAAAGACCAGGTTAAAGGTGGTCTGCCGCCGCAGTTCAAAGGATTCAAAGACCTCAAGGCGCCATCCAAAGATCAGAAGTCTGTGAAATTCAACTTGCATGGTGAGGATGATGAAGATGATTGTAGCGATGATGAGGATTACAGCGATGATGACTATACTGATGATGAAGACTACAGTGATGATGATGGTGAGGATGAGTTCGATCATAAACACCCCCCTCCAACTAAGATGATGCCTTTCATGAATGGTAAGGGTCAGGGTCAAGGGATGAATATGATGATGATGAATGATAAGATGAAGGGCAGAGGAGGGGGTGGAGTCGGGAATGGTGCTGACATGAAGGCTATGATGATGATGCTGAATGAGAAAAAGGGAGGAGCGGGTGGTAAAGGAAAGAAAGACAAAAACAAAGACAGTGATGATGACTTTGATTTTGACGTGCCCATTAAGATGGGTGGAAAGGATGGGAAGAAAGGCAAACAAGGAAAGACAAAGCATGGGGGTGGAGTGATGAAGAGCCTTGGAGGTCTATTTGGAGGTCAGAAGAAGAAGGGTAAGGGTGAGGGTGGTGACGAAGGCGATAAAAAGATGAATGGCCACAACCATGGAGGGAAGAAGAAGGGTGGGGGAGATCATAATGGCAAGATGGGAAAGGATCACGGGGTCAATAATGGGCATGGTAAGAAAGATGGTGGTAAGATCAATGGTGGGTTCCAGAACATGAATAATGGCGGCAAGGGTGGCGGGGGCCACAGGATGGGACCAGTGAGCCACATGGGGGGTGGCTATAACATGCCTCAAGCGGGTCCAATGGGTAACTTCCAAGCCGTGCAAGGTCTTCCAGCCCAGGGCGGGATGAACCCTGGATACTATCCAGCAGGCATGGGAATGGGACAAGGGAACCCTTACAATCCTCAGCAGCAGCAGTACATGGCCATGATGATGAATCAGCAACAGCAGCAGCAGCAGCAACAAGCAGCTATGCACGGAGGTGAAATGTATCATCCCATGATGTATGCGAGGCCTCACCCAGCTGTCAATTACGCCAACGGGTATGTGCCGCCAATGCCTCCGCCTTCTCATGCAAACCCCTATTCTCACATGTTTAATGATGAGAATACTGAGAGCTGCAGCGTCATGTAATATATTGAAAAAGAGGGTATGGACTCGACCTCACTCAGTGTTTTAAGAGGTATATGGCTCCTTGTATTCATGCCATTTACTCGTGGTGTTTTAGGGAATTATATATATTCCTTTTGATCGGGGCAATACCAGCGTCTACTTGAGTGGAACTTATTTGCTAGCCATTCCCCTGTTGTACTAATTTTTTAAGTGTTTGAACTCAAATGAAGAGTTTCCTTTCTGGTTTCCACAATTTCAAATGATTGATCCAAGTCCACTCTCTGCCAGCTTGATCCTTCCATTTCTCTGTTTTTGGTTTTCCAGTTGCTGAAATCTGTGAATAAATTTACTCGTTTTGAAACCATAATCCTCTGTGTTGTTAGGATTGAAGAGAATATAAGCCTTTCTCTTATCACACAATGTGATAGGGTTCCATAATGTTTGGTCTATCATCCATGCGGTTCAATTCATGTGAACCCTCGAATGGTCTAATTCCTACTTTGGCAGTATAAGTAAGAGTCAGGGGAGCAACGAAGGCATCAATAAACATTCTCTCATTTCCAATTGAATTCTCTTTCCTTTCTGTTAACGAAATCCAAATCTCCATCGAGGTGATTGCTTTTCATCTCTTGGCTGGATTTCACTCTGTCCTTGGATCTTCGGTAGATTCTTGATAGGGAACGATCGGTGGTGTGAATCACCGGTCAATCAGATTTTGCTCATCCTGGTGACCCAAATCGATGGCCGAAACACGCAATCAATTTCTCATCGTGATGAATCGACAGCTCGAAGAGGTGCGAAAATAATCAGATGAACAGAATCAGGAACTCAAAAATGGCCGGCATCAGGGACCTGTTGATGAACCTCATGACCCATAAATAGACCTCACCCGAAACTTCTTCATCTGCTGATCCTAACAGCTCTTCGCCTGGAATACCCCTCAACCAACAACCTGAACAAACCGGCTACACTCTGATTAACCATCTCGCCAATATCCGAAACCCAAATGATCATCAACGTCACCCTCTGCTCCCTGGGGGCTTGACTACTAGGCTTTCAAAGATTGAGTTCACCAAGTTTGAGGCAAAATGCTCAAGGAATGGATATACCGGTGCGAGCAATTTTTTCTACTGGATGGTACTCCACCGGAGTTGAAAGTGCGCCTGGCTTCTCTACACCTTGAAGGTAGAGCTTTACAATGGCATCACACTTACATGAGCTCCCGATGTGATCAGTTCCCATTATGGCCTGAATATATTATAGTTGTATCTACTCATTTTGGGCAACTGTTTGATGATTCATTAGCAGATTTAGTGAGTCTGAAACAAGCATCGGACTCCGTTGACAACTATTTGGACAAGTTCGAATGCGCCCTTACGCGTATGAACTTAGACCCTCCGTATGCCCTCAACATTTTTCTGACCAACCTACAGCCTCACCTCGCCTTACATGTGCGTCAGTTTAATGTTTCAAATATAGCAGAAGCTGCAAGGATTGCCCGTCTCCATGAATCCTCATTAAAACAAACTCCTACTAAAAATACTAGAGCCCCATTCAATTCTTATCAAAGAACCATGTCATCTCTCACCTATAAACCATCCACCCCTCCCCTGCTTCCTCCCCCTGACTCATCTAAACCTCCCCAATATAAGTCACCCCTTCCTACATTCACCTCAACCCTCCAATTACCTACCGCTAAAAATTCCCGGAAATTTTTTTATGAGGAAATGCAAGAACGACGTCTGAAAGGACTATGCATGTTCTTTGATGAACCATACTCACTAGGCCATCACCTCAAACATAAACGATCTCAAATTATAGGATACTGAATTTTTCGAGGAGGAACTTCCAATCGATACTGGCTATACTGAGGAAACCGATTTAGGTAACATCCCTATCATTTCCATCAATGCTTTAGATGGTCTTTCCACCTTTAACTGTATGCAGGTTGTCGGCCAGTACAAGAAGAGGAAGCTATTTATCTTGATTGATCCTGGCAGCACTCACAATTTTCTTGATCTTACTGTGGCAAAGGAACTGGGATGTTTACTTGAGGTTGTTAACCCTAGGTCCGTTGCAGCTGCTAATGGACACAACATGTTATTTGTTTATCGTCGTTCCAATTTCTCTTGGAAACTACAAGGGTATACCTTTTCATCTGAAGTTCGTACGCTGCCGTTAGACTGCTGCGATCTTGTTTTGGGTGTACAATGGCTTCAACTTTGGGACCAATTCACTATTGCTAGACAAAAACACGTACTTCGTGGAGTTACTAAGTCCCCGTGTAAAGTGATTAAAGGATCCAGCATCAATAAATTCATGCTCACAAGACCTCAGATAGATTTACTTAACTTTAGGGATTCTAATGATCCTCTTACATATGTACCACTTGGTTTCCTTTCCAATATTTCTCCCGTTGGTTTAGATAAAAATGACGACTCTATGTTGCAGGAGCTTTTATCTGCCTTCTTAGATTTATTTGAGGAGCCTACATCTTTACCTCCATTTTGTGATGGATTTGATCACAGCATTCCCCTGATTGAAGGAGCTAATCCCATCAACCAGCTCCCTTATCGATACTCATCAATGCAAAAGACCGTTATTGATAAGCTTGTCCAAGACATGATGAATCAGGGCTTCATCCAATATAGATCCAGTCCGTATGCATCTCATGTTGTGCTTGCCAAGAAAAAAGATGGTTCATGGCGTCTATGTGTGGATTATAGGGGACTGAATCAGCAAACCGTTAAAGACAAATACCCTATTCCCCTTTTGGAAGACCTGCTTGATGAGTTAGAAGGTTCGCACTAGTTTTCTAAACTGGATTTACGTGCTGGTTTCCATCAGGTCCAAAATGACACCTACATACATCTTTAAGACGGCTTTCATGACACACTCGGGACATTACGAATATCTCGTTATGCCGTTTGGATTATCGAATGCTCCATGCACATTCCAAGCTCTCATGAATCATATATTTCGGGATATTTCTCGTCAATTCCTATTGGTTTTCTTCGACGATATTTTAATTTACAGCTCTAGCTGGCAGTCTCACATCCAACACTTGCACACTGTCTTCTCTATTCTTTGACATCATCAATTATACCTCAAACTCAGTAAGTGCACATTTGGTACTACAATTATTGAATACTTGGGACATTTTATTTCTTCAAATGGAGTTAGTACAAATAACATACTAATATTTTTATAGGACTGCGTTGGAGCTCTAGATGGGACTCATATCGAAGTTGTATTGGGAGACGATCAGGGAGTTCAGTATCGAGGTCGTAAAGGGACAAAGACGTGGAATGTATTCGCTTGTTGCTCGTTCGTGATGTTCACTTCCGTACACATTGGATGAGAAGGGAGTGTTCACGACCAAACTGTTTGGAGAGACTCGTTAACGCAATTGAAGTATTGTTTTCCGCACCCACCCTCAGGTATGAGATAACTTTCAAACATTGCGCGACTCTGTCACATGTTTAATAATATATTTTTTATTTTTTATTTTCATAGGAAAATATTATTTGGTCGACTCTGGTTATCCAAATTCACTGGGATATTTGCCTCCCTACAAAAATAAGGAAGTTCGTTACCATATGCCAGCGTTTCGAAATGATCAGCCGCCAATTGGAGTTTATGAAATGTTCAACTATCGTCATTCATCTCTACGCACAACCATCGAAAGATTATTTGATATTTTGAAAAAAAAACTTAGAAGATACTTCGTGTCATGCCTAAGGTGTCAGATGTCCGACAAGTAGACATAATTCTTTCTACATTTACTTTGCACAACTATATTCACATGCATCAACTAGAAATACCTATCATATCACACGAATTGGTGCAGGGTACAGCTAATTGTAACCTATTCGATGCAAGTCGAAAAGAGCAGATGAACTATGTGCGTAACTTGATAGCATCTCAAATTATGCAAGCACATCCTGAAAATGAAGTAGAAGATATAGAGGAAGATGAAGATAGTTAAAATATTTTATTTCATTATTACAAGAAATGTAATCTTAAAGTCATTTGCGCTTAGATTTAAGTAAAGTTTAAAGTTCATATTTTTTATTGTGTTTCCAAAGAAATTACTATTCATTTTATATTGATATTTTACTTAAATGTATTCAATATGTATTTATATGTACTTATATTATTTTAAAAAATATTAACTTATATTAACTTATATGTACTTATATTTATGGTTTGTTCTTTAAAGCTGAAATTATACTTAACTTAACTGAATTTAACTTAACTTAACTTAAGTACTTAACTTAAAAATAATATAATTTTGTGGGTGTTCACATAAATGAATTTTGCAACACAAAGCATATAAGAATGAATTTAGACATTGATTTAAGAAGGATTGTATTTTGGTTCGAACCGATTTCATTATTTTTGATTCAATTGATTGAACAAGCTTGGTCTTCTTCATTCCATTTCAATTGAACAATAAAACAATCTTCACTTTCCTTCAGTTGGTGTAATGTGAGCCGTTGATCTGCATTAGGACAGATCCAACGATGGGTAGATTTTGTATAAGTAGATGAGTTCTGCAGAATTTTTAGGGCAAGGGAAAAATAGAGAAGATCAAAAGAGATCTGCATTCTTGAGATTGGTTTTCGGCGAGAGCAAGAAGGAGCAGATCCCTTATGTGTGACGAGTTTGGCTTGAGAGTTGAGGCTGCTGAAGGTTGCAGAGGAGGCTGCTGGTAGAGGGAGACTCCTGCTGCGAGTGGTTGGTTGGTTGTGCGACGGTGTCGCTCCCTTGAAGATTAGGGCATCGCGCAGGTTGGCCCGGTGAAGGCTGGATCTGGCCAAGCGATCTACGCAAGTCAGGTTTGCTGTTGGTAGCTTTCTTGAGTAGCACAGTGTAGGGATTGCAGCTTGGTGATTTCTTGTAGTTTGTAGGTTTGTTTGTAAACTTCACCCGGTATAGTGCATCATTCTGAGGATTTGGACAGATTTGTGGTTGCTTAGAATTGTGGCTGTTAGAACTGCTTGTGTTCTTGTGTGCTGAATTGCTTAGAATTGGACATATTTGTGGTTGCTTCTGTTTGATGCTGTTATTGATTAAATTTAGAGTAATTCATTTAAGTCTTAGGTTGATGCTGTTCATATAAAATTTAGATTAAATTTAGAGTAGTACATATAAGTAGAGCTCAACGTGTACAGATTTAAGTTTGATATTGTGGTTACTACAATATTCATCATTAACTTAATGCAAGCTCACAAATTACTATGTTACATAATTATAAGAGCTTTTCTTAGCTATGTGTAGGTTTAATTTATTTCATGTGTTTGCAGAACATAGAAGAATTCATTTGAGCTGACATATAGAATATTTAAGTTTTAGCAGTTTTTTGTGGTACCTTAAGTAGTTTTTGTTATGCTGCAGAATGATTACAAGTTGGGATCTGGAGAAGAGCTTGAATTTGTGGGGATGATTTATTGATAAGCAGCAGTAGTTGAAGTGTGGATAAAAGTCAGTATCGAAATGAGATGGGAGAGTCGTCCGTGTCCAAGGCAAAGCAGAAGACGAACTTTAATAAAGCTTGTGAGATTTTGGGAGTAGATTCAGAACCTTATGGTCATGAGATTCGACCGTTGGCTGTCATTCATAATATGGAACAAGTCAAGGCGCGTGGACGAGCATTTGATGCGCGATGTGTGAAATATCTTTATCGTGAAAAGCTTGATAAGATATTGTTGTGTATGGATAATGAAGAAGAAAGATGGGAGATGCTCAGTGATGTTGTGTGACCTGTTTGGTGTTGTTGTGTGACATTTGGTGTTGTGTGCCATTTGGTGTTGTGTGACATTTGGTGTTGTGTGACATTTGGTGCTGTTGTTTAACAATATCATGTTGATATTTGTGTTGATGATGTACTTGTAACTAAATTTTACGTATTTTAGAATATAAGTTGGTGCATGATCGCGCGTCGTTGTACGCGTCAAATTAATCCTTCCTTCTCCACTTAGTACAGCGGCTAAGTCAGGGTCGATCCCACAAGGAGCAAGCAGACTCGTTCTAACTAGTAACCTACAACTTACGAAAATTGGGGTGTGAGTGATTGGGTTGCGTAGGTGCGCGAATAAACAGTAGTGAAAGCAGAATTTGCACTAGACGTGCGCAGGCAGTAGAGTAAGTACTATGACTATGAAAAGTATCGGTGCAGACAATCCTCTATGAATGTATTCCTTATCATCGACTCTAAACGTCTATAGTTCGATTTACTGAAGTTAGTGTCCGATCAAGGCTTCCTAACATGTGCGCATGTTCCGATCAAAGTTCATGAGCTATTAATTCTTAAAACTAGTCTATGCAGCTACGAATCCTGTCACGGTAGCAGCTGAATATCCTAGTGCGTTACTCCTAGTTGTCACCGTCAAGCTACCAACTAGTTTAACATATAACAAACAAGTAGCAAGAGTAAGATTGCGGTTCAAGGCTTCCCCTACTCATGCAACTAGCTGTCAACCGTGTGCACAGAATTAATACAAGCAAACAAACCATGCATTAAGCACAAGTCTGAAAGGAAATACTCATAGAATCATGCCCAACCGATACAAAGCGTTTAGCTAGACATGCTAGTAGTAAACATAATAGAAATAGTAAATAACAGCTAAAGTATCCAAGAAAATAGTAACAAGCAGGTGCGTGCAGGTTGTGTGTTTTTCAGTTCTGGCTCTCTCTCCTCCTTCGTTGTGTGTCTGTGTGTGTCTCTTCAAACCCTAGCCTTCCTCTCTTTATATACTGCTCATGAGGCCCAAGGACAGCCTTGGCAACTTCCAAATCCTATGGTGTCAAGATTTGGAAACACCACTGTCATGCGCATGGCTCACTGCGCACATCGGTTCACGCAGTCGGCCTGGGCACCGCAGTCTGAATCTATCCTATTTGCGCCGCTAGCTCCGCAGGCTGTGTGTTGCGCTCCTTAAATGCGCCTATTAGCACGTATCCGACTTAGGCCCTTGCTTTGTCCTTGAATACAAAAACACCGGAAACCAGTAATCTTGTACACAAAATAATGCAAACAAGCATAGTGTTAGGATCTAAATAGCGCGTATAAATAGGCTCTATCAAACCCCCCACACTTGCCCTTGTTCGTCCCGAAAAAGCACTCAAGCACGGATACAATAACCTCTCTGGAGTCTAGCGCACAGTTTTGCACTCTGGCGCGATCTGCACTACCGTTCACCTTGCGTTGCTCTGTCACCTGCGCGCATTTGCCTTTAACAGTTTAATATAACAATTTCGAAATTCGTTACCTCTCAGCTAGGATGGAGATTATTTCGGATGGCTGGGAGATAGCTCTGCATAGGCTCCGGGTTGTCAGCCTTTACTTCGAGGACGGATATATGGTTAATAGCGCAAGCTTCTTCCGGTGCGTGATTCTTCCGCGCACTTCCTGGGAACTCGAGCCTTCTTGATGATTTTCTTGTGAACTTGCGCACGCTGGTACGGAGTTGTGCGCATGCTGATTTCTTTAGCGCATATCATCTGCTGGTGGTTTTTTTTTTTTTTTGTACAGCTTTATCTATGGTTCCTATGTTCCCAGAACGGTTCCAGTCTCGGCCTCCGGATAGCAGCTATGGAACAACGCTCCGCTCTTCCTCCACGATCTATTTGCGCAGGTCAGCGCACGCGTTTACACCCGCGCCCGCCTTCCCTCGCTCGACTTTCAGAGGAAAGATGGTCTGTTTTCCCACCTCGCCACGCTTTAGGTATTCGCCTTTGGCATCTGCGTGGCTGAGCGCGCTCTATTGTTCCCAAGGTCGCGAAGCACCGGCCTCCACTAGCGCTCTCGACCATATACCTTACCTTCGAAGCAAAAACGACCAACCACCTCTCTAGAGCTTTTCTGTCAACTCCACATCCCCTGTATATCCCAACTAAAAGGAGCAAAAAAAACGAAAAAGATATACTAAAACAGTTGATAGCAGCGCATGCAAGATGAATAGGGCAATACAAGCTGAAAAGTGTGCGCAACCCGCACATAAGCGCACCACTGCTACTGTTCCTCTCAACTAAACTAAGCTACACTACAAAGCTAAAAAAAACGTGAAATGTAAATGTAACGCTCCCCCCCCCCCCCACACTTAAACAGAGACGTGTCCCCACGACTCACGCTCAAGCGCAACGGAGAGCGCACACATGCATGCAATCAAAACAAAGGACATAAGAAAGAAAAACATATAGTCATCGCAGCAAAGACAAAGTCAGGGGTTCACAAAATATTCAACACAATATAGCAACATCGAGCAATAGTTTTCAAAAAAAGATAAGAAACCACCTGAAAGAAATGAGCGCCCTCCCTGCGTCCCTAGATATCCTCGGAGCTGAACTCAGCCACGGATCCTTGCGCCTCCTCATCTGAAGAATCTGTCTCATATTCGGTACTGGAGGCTGGCGGCACAACAGAAACTGCGGCGGGCTGAGTCAAGAGGTCGTCCTCTGAGATAGGGTCCCATATCTAATCTGAGCTGGAACCTATGATGGGATCGGCCTCAAGGGTCCTCTGTACAGAGGGTTGTGCAGGGGGTTCTGCAGGTGCTGGTACCGGGTCTACTGCTAGGGTGGGCTCGGCTGCATGGACCGGTGATTGGGCAGGAGGGCTAGCTGGCTTGCGCTGCTCGCTGGGGGACCCTGGAGGCAGCCTACGCAGCCTAAGGAGAGGGGGGATCGAATCTCCAAATTTCCACCCTGATGGTGGAGTGACGCTCAGGTCTGCCCCCTCTGGCGCAAAATACTCTAGCACGCGCATGACGTTGAACATCGCGCGTCGTTGTACGCGTCAAGTTAATCCTTCCTTCTCCACTTAGTATAGCGGCTAAGTCAGGGTCCATCCCACAAGGAGCAAGCAGACTCGTTCTAACTAGTAACTTACACTTACGAAAATTGGGGTGTGAGTGATTGGGTTGCGCAGGTGCGCGAATAACAGTAGTGAAAGTAGAATTTGCACTAGACGTGCGCAGGCAGTATAGATAAGTACTATGACTATGAAAAGTATCGGTGCAGACAATCCTCTATGAATGTATTCCTTATCATCGACTCTAAACGTCTATAGTTCGATTTACTGAAGTTAGTGTCCGATCAAGGCTTCCTAACATGTGCGCATGTTCCGATCAAAGTTCATGAGCTATTAATTCTTCAAACTAGTCTAAGCAGCTACGAATCCTGTCACGGTAGCAGCTGAATATCCTAGCCCGTTACTCCTAGTTGTCACCGTCAAGCTACCAACTAGTTTAACATATAACAAACAAGTAGCAGGAGTAAGATTGCGGTTCAAGGCTTCCCCTACACATGCAACTAGCTGTCAACAGTGTGCACAGAATTAATACAAGCAAACAAACTATGCATTAAGCACAAGTCTCAAAGGAAATACTTATAGAATCATGCCCAACCGATACAAAGCGTTTAGCTAGACATGCTAGTAGTAAACATCATAGAAATAGTAAATAACAGCTAAAAGTATCCAAGAAAACAGTAACAAGCAGGTGCGTGCAGGTTGCAGTGTCTCGGCTCGCGCAGTCGGCTAGCGCAGGTCCTCACAGCAGCTCGTGTGTTTTTCAGTTCTGCCTCTTTCTCCTCGATATTGTCTCTCTCCGTGATGCCTCTTCAAACCCTAGCCTTCCTCTCTTTATATACTGCTCATGAGGACAATCTTGGCAGCTTCAAAATCCTATGGTGTTCAAGATTTGGAAACACCACTATTCTGCGCATGGCTCACTGCGCACACTGGTTAGCGCAGTCAGTCTGCGCACCACGGTCTGAATCTATTTTGTTTGCGCTGCTAGCTCCGCAGGCTGTGTGTTGCGCTCCTTAAACGCTGCCTATTAGCGCGTATCCGACTTAGGCCCTTGTTTTGTCCTGGAATACAAAAACACCGGAAACCAGTAATCTTGTACACAAAATGATGCAAACAAGCACAGTGTTAAGATTTAAATAGCGCGTATAAATAGGCTCTATCAGCGCTCTGGCCGGCTGTAGCTGGTAGGACCATTCCAAGGACCCGTCCTCTCTCACGGCCACCGCTCTGAGCTGCAGCATATGGGTACGGTCTAGGGGAACGGCCGGCACTACCGTGTGCTCTGGCACTTCCGGCTCTCCATGCAGCACACGCAGCAGGTGCGTGATCATTCCTCCACAAGTCAGCGGCCCCTTCGTGCTGACCCGACTCCAATGCACCACCATGTTCGAGACAAACAGCACCTTCTTCCCATAGTAGAATCCCTTCAATATGTCCATGTCCAGCAGGCTGATCTTTGGCGCACCATTAAAGCGCCCGATGATTGCATAGGCGACCATGCGCCAGAGGTAGAACATCCACGGGTCGTGCAGCTCGCGTCCTCGGCTGCGCCCCGCGGCAAAAAATTGGCCGGTCGCCATCTCATGCCACGCCTCTTGATTTGTGTGCGTGTCCACATCCTCCTCACGCACCTTGGCGCACCTCAGCGTGCGCTTCAGCCTCTTGGCCGAGGCAATGTACCATACCCCTCTGTGCCGGTACCTGATCTCCAAATCGGCAGTCTCCAGCGACGCCAAGAATTCACATGTATCCTCCTTATCAGCCGCGCTGTTCATCTCCAACAGCGCCTCCCAGTCCGCCAGCACGAGCTTCTCCACAATGAGTTCCTCCAACCCGACTTCACGCAGGAAGTCCCTGCTGATGTACGGGGTCCCGTACATCTCCAGCCTCATGAAGGCTTCAAATTTACTGGCAAATGACGCTGGGGTCTCCTGATCTTCGGCAGGTCTCATGGCGCGCTGGGGTTCCTCCGGTCAACTATGGTCAAGGCTCAACAAATGCCCAAAAATCCAAACTCCGACAAACGCCCTGAAACTGTCACCCACAGGTCACCTATCCTCCGCCTACAAAACCCACTACCCAGAACTCCAAATGGTGTGGACGAACTAGGAGCGATTTCAAACCTAGGGCAACTTTCCTACCGCACAAACCCTAACTGAATCGGCTTAAACTGAGGGCAAGGGTTACCTGGTGTGTGTGCGACGAGAAGCTCTTCAAATCTTTCTAAACGGAGGGCTGGTTGATCGTCGGACGGTGAGCGGAGGCTGAGGGCAGGAGCTTTCTTGCAACGATCAAATGTGAAAATGCTGAAATTTTTCTAAGTCCTGGGCTTTTATACCCCCTGTCTGGCGCATCTGTTCTGCGCACTGAAATTGCGCACTGACCTGTGCGCTGCTGCGCGACTAAAAAAAATACAAGTCCTAAACTAGCTAAAAGACACTAGAAAAACTAAAAAAACGTGTAAAAGTAAAACGTGTCAGGTTACCTCCCGACAAGTGCCTTTGTTTAACGTCGTTGGCTCGACCATACCTCGTTACTTGCTTAAAAGTGTGCCAGTGACCCCCCCACACTTGCTCCTGAGTGACCCCGCGCTCGTGTGTGCGTTGCGTTCTTCTTAGTCCTGCGCAAAGGATCGGAAGGGTGGTCAGCATGGTTAATAGCATGTGACAAATCATAAGTAACGAGGAGGGAGAAGAAATATGAGCAATAGTTCCCAGTTCTCCCTCTGGTGCATCTGGTGGCGACTCTGGCGCAGCAACCTGCGCATCTTCTATCTCTGGCTCTGCCAAGTCAACTTCGCGTGCTGTGTTATCCCAAGGTTCTCCTAAATACTTTTTGACTCTCTGCTCATTGACCTGAAAACGATGCCGGTGCTCGTTTTCTAACTCGATTGTTCCGTAAGGGAAAACCTTGGTAACTGTGTATGGTCCCGTCCATTTGCTGCGCAGCTTCCCAGGCATCAGCTTTAGGTGCGAGGAGAATAATAGTACCTGGTCTCCTGGCTCAAAAGTGCGTCTGAGGATGTTTTTGTCGTGAAATGCCTTTGTGCGCGCCTTGTAGTCGCGCAGCCCCTCATATGCATCCAGGCGCAGCTCTTCTAACTCGCTTAGCTCAAATGCGCGCTCCTAACCAGCCTCGTCTAGGTTCAGGTTGCAAACGCGCAATGCCCAGTATGCCTTGTGCTCCAACTCCACTGGCACGTGGCACGCCTTTCCATAAACCAACCGAAACGGTGAGGTCCCAATCGGTGTCTTGTGTGCGGTTCTGTATGCCCATAGCGCATCGTCAAGGCGCTGGCTCCAGTCTTTGCGCGACGGTCTCACAGTATTCTGCAGGATGCGCTTGATCTCTCGGTTGGAAACCTCAGCCTGGCCATTCGTCTGAGGGTGGTAAACGGTGGACGTCTTGTGGCGCACTCCATAATGCTTGAATACCTGGGCCACTATCCTATTACAGAAATGCGTCCCCTGGTCGCTTATGATTGCCTTAGGCACCCCGTACCTGCAAAAGATGTTAGTTCTCCAAAAGTCAGCAACCGTCTTACCATCATCCTTCCGGGTGGCCTTAGCCTCAACCCATTTGGAGACATAATCCACCGCGACCAATATATACTCATATCCGGAAGATGGAGGGAATGGCCCCATGAATTCAATCCCCCAAATATCGAATACTTCATCCACTAGTATTGGCGTTTGCGGCATCTCATTGCGCGCTGATATGCCCCCTGTGCGCTGGCACCTGTCACAGTTCCTGCAGTGGTTATACGAGTCACTAAACAAGTGTGGCCAATAAAATCCGCAGTCCAGGATCTTTCTGCTCGTGCGCTTTGGACCAAAGTATCCTCCACATGCGTGCGCATGACAGAACAACAAAACGGAGTTAATTTCGTGGTCAGGCACGCATCGCCTCAAAATCTGATCAGGTCCTATTCTGAGCATATACGGATCATCCCAAATGTAATACCGGGACTCATGCTTTAATCTCATGCATTGGGTTTTAGTGAAATGAGGAGGAAACGTACCTGTGACCAGGTAATTCGCAATGTGCGCATACCATGGTACCTTACCTGTCAGCGCCATCAAATGCTCGTCAGGGAATGTCTCCGTGATCCGCCCTGGCTCCTCCTCTTTCACGATCCTGCTCAGGTGGTCAGCGACTATGTTCTTCGTGCCCTTCTCATCCTTGATTTCCAAGTCGAACTCCTGAAGTAGGAGCACCCTGCGCATCAGGCGCGGCTTAGTCTCCTTCTTGGACATCAAGTAACGGATTGCTGCGTGGTCCGTGTAGACGATGACCCTGGCGCCTAGAACATATGCGCGGAACTTCTCCAGTGCAAACACGATTGCCAGATGTTCCTTTTCCGTGGTGGTGTAGTTCCTCTGCGCAGCGTCCAGTGTGCGCGATGCATAATAGATGGCGTGCGGCTTCTTGTCCATGCGCTGTCCCAAGATTGCACCCTACTGCATAGTCACTTGCGTCGCACATCAGTTCAAACGGCAGGCTCCAGTCTGGCGCGCGCATCACCGGCGCACTCGTCAACGCCTCCTTCAGCTTGTCAAACGCAGCCCTGCACTCATCAGTGAATTCGAAACACACATCCTTTTGCAAGAGGTTAGACAGGGGTATACAAATCTTAGAAAAATCTTTTATGAAACGCCTGTAAAACCCTGCATGCCTGATCGCGCGTCGTTGTGCGCGTCAAATATAATCCTTCCTCTTCCACCAGTACAGCGGTTAAGTAAGGGTCGATCTCCACAGGGAGCAAGTAGTTCAGTCTTCAATCCTGTCGTCTACACTAAAAATGGGGGTTGTGTGAGATTGGGGTGTGCGATGCGCAAATGAACAGTAGCTAGCGTAACGCAGGAAATTGCACTAGACGTGCGCAAGCAGTAGAGATTAGATACTATGACTATGAGAAGTATTGGGCAGACAATCCTCTATGCGTGCATTCCTTATCATCGACTCTAAACGTCTATAGTTTGTGTTTTACTCGGGTTAGTGTCCGGTAAAGGCTTCCTAACACGTGCGCATGTTCCGTTCGAAGTTCATGTGCTATTAATCCTAGAACTAGACTAAACAGCTGCGAATCCTGTCACAGTAGCAACTGCTTACCCTAGCTCGTTACTCCTAGTCGTCACCGTAAGATTACGGTTCAAGGCTTCCCCTACTCATGCAACTAGTTTAACATACGACAAGCAAGCAACACAAGTAAGATTGCGGTTCAAGGCTTCCCCTACTTATGCAACTAACTGTCTCAGTGTGCACAGAATTAATACAAGTATGTAAACTATGCATTAAGCTCAAGTCTCAAAGGTAATACTTCATAGATTCATGCCCGACCAACACTAAGAGTTTAGCTAGACATGCTAGTAATAAACATCATAGAATAGTAAATAAGGTCTAATATGTCTGAGAACACAGTAGCAACAGTGCGTGCAGATTGTCTTCTCGGCTGGCGCAAATCCTCTCAACAAGTCCGTGTGTTTTCCAGTGTTGCCGCTCTCTCTGATGTTCGTTGTCCAATGACGGTTGTGATGTCTCTCTCGAAACCCTAGACTTACTTTGTTTATATATTGCCCAGGAAGTTCTCCTTTGGCAACTTCCAAATCTGGTCACTGGATTTTTGCGCCTGGCGCATGGCATTCGGCTAGCGCACCGCTACCGACTCTCACCAACTTCTCTTCTGCTTGTGCTGCTAGCTCCGCAGGCGGATCTCTCACTCCTAGAACGCTGCCTGTTAGCGCGTATCCGACTCAAGGACTCGTTTTGCCCTGTAATACAAAAACACTAGAAACGAGTAATCCTGCTCGTAAAATATTGCAAACAAGCATAGGGTTATGATCTAAATAATGCGTACAAATAGCCTCTATCAAACCCCCCACACTTGCCCCTTGTTCGTCCCGAACAAGCACTGAAGCGCGGATACAATTACCTCTTCTGGAGTCTAGCGCACAGTCTTGCACTCTGATGCGAATGCGCAATTTGCTCAACTCGCACTGCTCTATCACCTGCGCACAACTACTTTCAACAGTTCTAATATAATAATTTCGAAATTCATTACCTCTCAGCCGGGATGAAGATTTTTGGATGGCTGGGAGATAGCTCTTCTTAGGCTCCTGGCTGCCAGCTCCTACTCCGAAGATAGGTATATGGTGGATAACGCAGCTTCTTCCAGTGCGTGATTTGCCCGCGCACTTCCTGGGAACCTGAGCTCTCTGATGATTTCCTTATGGTCTTTGCGCATTTTGATGTTTGTGCGCATGCTGATTCTTTTGTAGCGTGTATCATCTGCTGGTATTTTTCTTTTGTGCAGCTTCATCTTTAATTTCTTATATTCCCAGAGCAGTTCCAGTCTCAGCCTTCGGATAGCAGCTATGGAACTCGCCCCGCTCTCTCTCCTTTGGTCTGCGCCGGTCAGCGCACGCGTTTACATCCGCGCCTGCCTTCCTTAGCTCGATTTCCAGAGAGAAGGTGGTCTGTTTTCCCACCTCGCCACGCATTGGGTGTTTTGCCTTTGGCATCTGCGTGACTGAGCGCGCTCTTTTGTCCCGAAGGCTGCGAGGCACCGGCCTCCACTAACGCTCTCGACCATATACCTTGCCTTCGAAGCAAAAGCGACTAACCGCCTCTCTGGAGCATTTCTGTCAACTCCACATCCCCTGCATATCCCAACTAACAGGAGCAAAAAAACGCAAAAAATTATACTAAAACAGTAGATAGCAGCGCACGCAATATGGATAGCGCAAAACAAGCTGGAGCGCATGCGCATCCTGCACTCTAGCGCACTGCTGCTACTATTCTCTTCAGTTTAAACTAAGGTCTACTAAAAATGCTCAAAAACGTGAAATGTAAGTGTAACGCCCCCCCCCCCCCCCCCCACACTTGAACAGAGACGTGTCCCCACGACTCAAGCGCAAGCGCACGGAGAGCGCACACATGCAGAAAAATGGAAAAACTACCAAGTCCTAAACTAGCTAAAAAAAAAAAACTCAAAAAAAAACACAAAACAAACAGAAAAATAAAATAGGCGGAAATAAAACGTGTCGGGTTACCTCCCGACAAGTGCCTTTGTTTAACGTCGTTGGCTCGACTGTACCTCGTTACGTGCCAAAACGTGTGTCTGCAACCTCCCCCACTCTTGCTCCTGAGTGTTCCTGCGCCAGCGTGTGTGTCGCGAACTCATTGGTCCTGCGCAAAGGGTAAAATGGAAGGTCAGTATGTGATAAATTATGCGTAACGAAGGTAGATGCAGAGGGAGAAGAAATGTGAGCTATGATATTTGGTTCTCCCTCTGGTGCATCTGGTGGTGCCTCTGGCGCGTCAGCTGGCGCATCGATTATCTCTGGTTCTGCCAGCTCAATGTCGCGCGCTGTGTTATCCCAAGGTTCTCCTAAGTACCGTTTGACTCTCTGCCCATTAACCTGAAAACGATGCCGGTGCCCGTCTTCTAACTCGATTGTTTCGTAGGGGAAAACCTTGGTGACGGTGTATGGTCCCGTCCACTTGCTGCGCAACTTTCCAGGCATGAGCTTCAGGCGCGATGAAAATAACAGTACCTGGTCTCCTGGTTCAAATGTGCGCCGGAGGATATGCTTGTCATGATACGCTTTGGTGCGCTCCTTGTAATCGCGCAGTCCCGCATACGCGTCCAGGCGCAGCTCTTCTAGTTCGCTCAGCTCAAATGCGCGTTCTTTTCCTGCCTCATCCAAGTTCAGGTTGCAAATACGCAAGGCCCAATATGCCTTGTGCTCGAGCTCTACTGGCAGGTGGCATGCCTTCCCATAGACCAGCCGAAATGGTGAAGTCCCAATGGGCGTCTTATGCGCAGTGCGGTATGCCCATAGCGCATCATCCAGGCGCTGGCTCCAATCTTTGCGCGATGGCCTCACAGTCTTTTCCAAGATGCGCTTGATTTCTCTGTTAGACACTTCGGCCTGTCCATTCGTTTGTGGATGGTAAGCGGTGGACGTCTTGTGGCGCACCCCATAGTGCTTGAAAACTTGCGCCACAATCCTGTTGCAGAAGTGCGTCCCCTGGTCGCTGATGACTGCCTTAGGTACACCATACCTGCAAAATATGTTAGTACGGAGAAAGTCAGCGACAGTCTTACCATCATCCTTGCGCGTGGCCTTAGCTTCGACCCATTTGGATACGTAATCCACGGCCACCAGTATGTACTCGTAGCCGGCAGATGGGGGAAATGGACCCATGAAGTCGATTCCCCAATGATCGCGCGTCGTTGTGCGCGTCAAATATAATTCCTTCCTCTCCCACTAGTACAGCGGTTAAGTAAGGGTCGATCTCCACAGGGAGCAAGCAGTGAGTCTCAGCCAGTAACCTACACTTAAGAAAACGGGGGTTGCGTGAGTGATTGGGGGTTTTGCGCGATGCGCGAATAACAGCGAATATCGTAACTCAGGGAATTGCACTAGACGTGCGCAAGCAGTAGAGATGAAGTACTATATTTATGAGAAGTATTGGGCAGACAATCCTCTATGAATGCATTCCTTGTCATTGACTCTAAAACACCTATAGTTTATGCTTTACTTGGGTTAGTGTCCGGTAAAGGCTTCCTAACACGTGCGCATGTTCCGTTCAAAGTTCATGTGCTATTAATCCTTAGAACTAGACTAAACAGCTGCGAATCCTGTCACAGTAGCAGCTGCCTACCCTAACTCGTTACTCCTAATTGTCACGGTAAGTTTGCGGTTCAAGGCTTCCCCTACGCATGCAACTAGTTTAACAGGTGACAAGCAAGCAACACAAGTAAGTTTGCGGTTCAAGGCTTCCCCTACTCATGCAACTAACTGTCTCAGCGCGCACAGAATTAATACAAGTAAATAAACTATGCATTAAGCTCAAGTCTCAAAGGTAATACATCATAGATTCATGCCCGACCAACACTAAGTGTTTAGCTAGACATGCTAGTGGTAAACATCATAAAATAGTAAATAACAACTACTGAATCCAAGAAAACGGTAGCAAACAGTGCGTGCAGTGTCTTCTCTTGGCTGGCGCAGTCGGCTGGCGCAACTCTCCTTGACAGGTCCGTGTGTTTTTTCAGTTCTGCCGCGCAGTGCCTCTGGAATGTCACTGAGTGATGGTGTTCCGCCTCCTCTGAAACCCTAGACTTTCTTTGTTTAAATAGTGCCCCAGGAAGTTCATCTTTTGGCAACTTCCAAGTCTGGTCACTGGGACTTTGCGCCTGGCGCACAGCATTGACTGGCGCAATCGGGTAGCGCACCTCTGCTGTCCTTCGCCATTTCTTCTTTTGCTTGCGCCGCTAGCTCCACAGGCTGATCTTTCACTCCTAGAACGCTGCCTGTTAGCGCGTATCCGACTTAAGGACTCGTTCTGACCTGATATACAAAAATAGTGGAAACGAGTAATCTTGCCCATAAAATATTGCAAACAAGCATGGGTTTATGATCTAAATAACGTGTATAACTAGGCTCTATCAAACCCCCCACACTTGCCCCTTGTTCGTCCCGAACAAGTACTGAAACGCGGATACAATTACCTTTTCTGGAGACTAGCGCACAGCCTTGCATTCTAGCGCAAGATGCACAGCTGCTTCAACTCGTGCTGCTCTATCACCTGCGCACAACTGCACTCAATAGTTCTAATATAATGATCCCGAAATTTCATTACCTCTCAGCCGGGATGAAGGTCTTTGGATGACTGGGAGATAGCTCTTCTTAGGCTCCTGGTTGTCAGCTCCCGCTCCGAAGATAGGTATATGGTTTCTTGCGCGAGCTTCTTCCAGTGCGTGATTCGTTCGCACACTTCCTGGGAACCTGAGCCTTTGATGATATCCTTGTGGTCTTGCGCACGCAGGTACTAAGTAGTGCGCATGCTGATTCTTTGTAACGCAAATCATCTGCTTCTGCTGGTATTTTTCTTTTGTACAGCTTCCTTTCCAATTTTTTATTTTTTATTTTTATTTTTTATTCCCAGAACAGTTCCAATCTCAGCCTTCGGATAGCAGCTATGGAACTCGTTCCGCTCTCCCTCCTTGGTTTGTCTGCGCCGGTCAGCGCACGCGTTTACATCCGCGCCCGC
Source organism: Umbilicus rupestris (assembly GCA_963678935.1). NCBI lineage: Eukaryota > Viridiplantae > Streptophyta > Magnoliopsida > Saxifragales > Crassulaceae > Umbilicus > Umbilicus rupestris. Next base: position 3,368,682 of record OY787613.1, on the reverse strand, counting down.
TTTCCTTAGCTTGATATCCAGAGAGAAGGTGGTCTGTTTTCCCACCTCGCCACGCCTTGGGTATTTTGCCTTTTGCATCCGCGTGACTGAGCGCGCTCTGTTGTTCCGAAGGTTGCGAAGCACCGGCCTCCACTAGCGCACTCGACCATATACCTCGCCTTCGAAGCAGAAGCGACTAACCGCCTCTCTGGAGCATTTCTATCAGCTCCACATCCCCTGTATATCCCAACTAACAGGAGCAGAAAAAAACGAAAAAATTATGCTAAAACAGTAGATAGCAGTGCACACAATACGGATAGCGCAATACCAGCTGGAGCGCAAGCGCATCCTGCACCTTAGCGCACTACTGCTACTAGTTTTCTTCAACTTAAACTAAGCTATACGAAAAATGCTCAAAACATGAAATGAAAGAGTAACGCCCCCCCCCCCCCCCCCCACACTTGAACAGAGGCGTGTCCCCACGACTCAAGCTCAAGCGCACGAAGGCTGCGCACATGCATGCAATGCAACGAAAATAAAGAATATAAGGGTGAACACAAATAGTCACACAAAATACAGCAGGGGAGTCACAGAATGTAGGGCACAAATAGTCAGCACACATAATATTCAAATAGACGCAGCAAAATAAAAGACAACACCCTAAAGAAAATTACTGCGCCTGCCCATGGCCTTAGAAGTCCTCCGAGCTAGACGCTGCTGCTGACCCATGCGCGTCATCCTCTGAAGAATCTGTCATGGAGTCGGTGCTGGAGGATGGTGGCATAATGGTGAGGGGGTCAGGCTGCTCGTCCTCGGAAAGTGACTCCCATATGGAATCGGAGTCTACACTGGGAAAGTTAATGGGGGACTCCGGAATAGAAGGCCGGGCAGGGGAAGCTACTGGTGGTGGTACCGGTGCTGGTTCAGGTGCAGGGGTGGGCTCTGCAGCTGGGGCTGCTGGTTCTGGTGCGGGCTCTGCTGGGGCTGGGGCTGGGGTTGGAGCTGGCGCTGGGGCTGGAGAGGGTGCTGGAGCTGCTGAAGTTTCTGGGGTTCGGGTAGGAGGTGGATGGTGCAGGCTGAGGAGAGGGGGGATTGCATCTCCAAATTTCCACCCGGATGGTGGACTCATACTTAAATCCGCCCCCTCTGGCGCTAAGTATTCGAGCACGCGCATAACCTTGAACAACATGCGCTGCTCGGCAGTGGCTTCCTCAGGCGCCGCCTCAGTCTCAGTCCTTGGGCGCTTGGCAGGGGCACGCGGGGGAGAGTCCTCTATGGAAATGGTCACTGGCTCCCCCAATGGTGCGCGGGCCCTCTGTTGCGCTCCAGTCTGCGCCCGAGTCCTTGGGCGCCTGACTAGAGGCACCTCTGGTTCTAGGGCCTCCTCCATCTCTTCGTCTGCTGCTGCGGCTGCTGCTGCTGCGCCTGCCGCTGCGCCCTGCGTACTGCTCTCTGCCCTGGCCCGCGCACTGCTCTCTACTCTGGCCCGCGGTGGTCTGGCTGGCTGCAGATGGTAGCACCACTCTAGTGTGCCATCGTCCCGAACGGCTACCGCCTTGATTTGCAGCATGTGGGCGCGGTCCAGAGGTATAGGCTGCACCAAGGTGTGCTCTGGCACCTCGGGCTCTCCATGTAGGCTCCGCAGCAAGTGCGTGATAAGCCCTCCACACGTCAGCGGCCCTCTCATGCTGACTCGGCTCCAATGGTGCACCATGTTCAGGATGAACAGCACCTTCCGCTCATAATAAAGCCCCGTCAAAATCTCCATATCCAGGAGGCTGATCTTTGGAGCGCCGTTGAAACGGCCAATGATTGCGTAGGCCACGATGCGCCACAAGTAGAACAGCCACGGGTCGCGCAGCTCTCGGCCCCTGCTGCGCCCCGCGGCGAATGCTGGCCCTGTTGCCATGTCCCTCCAAGCCTCCTGGTTATTGTGCGTGTCTAACTCCTCCTCACGCACCTTGGCGCACCCGAATGCGCGCCTCAGCCTCCTTTCCGAGGCTATGAACCAGACACCCCTGTGTCTATATCTGATCTCCGTGTCCCCCGCCTCCATAGACGCCAGGAACTCACACGTATCCTCCTGGTCTGATGCGCTGCGGAGGTCCATTAGCGCCTCCCAGCCGGCAATCGCTAGCCTCTGCGCCACGAGGTCCTCTAACCCTACCTCGCGCAGGAAATCTCGACAGATGTACGGTGTCCCGTACATGTCCAGGCTAATGAATGCTGCGTACTTGTTAGCGAAAGCCGCTGGGGTCACTTGGTCTGCGGCGGGTCTCATCTTGCGCTGGCTTCAGTCAATCGCAGGCAATGCTCCCCAAAACCCTAAAAATCGAAACTGCCCAGAATCCTCTGAAATTCGCACCGAACGAGCGCCTACTGGTCGCCTATACAACGCACCAAACAGCACTCCAAGCCGCGCACTCTAGCCTGGTGCGATTTCAAAACCCTAAAAACTGTCTTCTCCGCGCAAACCCTAACAGAAGCGGCTCAAAGCGGGATCGGGGGTTACCTGGGTGCTGTGCGGTCGTGTTGTCCTTGAATCTCTCTAGACGGACGGTGGGATGGCGCTGATCGACGGCAGAGGTCTGAGGGCGGGAGCTTGTGTGTAACGGTCGAGTGAAAAAGTGCTGGGAATTTTTCTAAGTCTGGCCTTATATACCCCCTATGGCTAGCGCAACTGACCTGCGCATTGATAGGCGCACGGTCCTGCGCACTTGTGTGACTAAAAAAAACTACCAAACCCTACTCTTAACTAAAAACACGCAAAAAACAAAACAAGCAGAATAAAATGTGCCAAAATAAAATGTGTCGGGTTACCTCCCGACAAGTGCCTTTGTTTAACGTCGTTGGCTCGACGGTACCTCGTTACGTGCCAAGTAGTGCGTCTGCAGCCTCCCCCACTCTTGCTCCTGAGTGTCCCTGCGCCAGTGCTTGTGTTACGATCTCAGTGGTCCTGCACAAAGGATAAAAGGGAAGGTCAGCATGTGATACATTATTCGTAAGGAGGGCAGATGCAGAGGAAGAGGAGATATAGGCGATGGGTGCTAGTTCTCCCTCTGAAGCATCTGGTGGTGCGTCTGGCGCAACAGCTTGCTCGTCTACTATCGCTGGCTCGGCCAAGTCAATGTTGCGTGCTGCGCCATCCCAAGGTTCGCCCAAGTACCGTTTGACTCTCTGCCCGTTAACCTGAAAACGATGCTGGTGCCCGTCTTCCAATTCAATTGTGCCGTAGGGGAAAACCTTGGTGACGGTGTATGGTCCCGTCCACTTACTGCGCAGCTTCCCAGGCATGAGCTTCAGGCGTGATGAAAATAATAATAACTGATCGCCTGGTTCAAATGTGCGCCGGAGGATGTGCTTGTCATGAAACGCCTTGGTGCGCGCTTTGTAATCGCGCAGTCCCTCATAGGCGTCCAGGCGCAGCTCTTCTAGTTCGCTCAGCTCAAATGCGCGTTCTTGTCCTGCCTCCTCCAAGTTCAAGTTGCAAATACGTAAGGCCCAATATGCCTTGTGCTCGAGCTCCACTGGCAGGTGGCATGCCTTCCCATAGACCAGCCGGAATGGTGAGGTTCCAATGGGTGTCTTGTGTGCAGTGCGGTATGCCCATAGCGCATCATCCAGGCGCTGGCTCCAATCCTTGCGCGACGGCCTCACAGTCTTTTCCAAGATGCGCTTGATCTCTCTGTTAGAAACTTCGGCCTGTCCATTCGTCTGCGGATGGTAAGCGGTGGACGTCTTGTGGCGCACCCCATAGTGCTTGAAGACTTGCGCCACAACCCTGTTGCAGAAGTGCGTCCCCTGGTCGCTGATAACTGCCTTAGGCACTCCGTACCTGCAAAATATGTTAGTTCTGAGAAAATTAGCGACAGTCTTACCATCATCCTTGCGCGTGGCTATAGCTTCGACCCATTTGGATACGTAATCCACGGCCACCAGTATGTACTCGTAGCCGGCAGATGGGGGAAGTGGACCCATGAAGTTGATTCCCCAAACATCGAACACTTCATCCACCAAAATCGGGGTCTGCGGCATCTCGTTGCGCTCGGAGATTCCTCCAGTGCGCTGGCACCTGTCACACTTCCTGCAGTGGTCATAGGCATCTCTGAATAGGTGCGGCCAGTAGAATCCACAGTCCAAGATCTTCCTGCTCGTGCGCTTGGGACCGAAATGTCCTCCACAGGCGTGAGCATGACAAAACATCAATACAGAGTCAATCTCATGGTCAGGCACGCAACGTCTTAATATCCGATCTGGACCTATTCTAAGCATGTAAGGATCATCCCAAAGATAATGCTTGGACTCATGTTTCAATCGCATGCACTGAGTTTTATTGAAATGAGGAGGGAACGCACCTGTGACCAGGTAATTTGCGATATGCGCATACCATGGTACCTTACCTGTTAGCGCCATCAGATGCTCGTCAGGGAATGTCTCCTTGATCTGCCCTGGCTCCTCATCCTTTATGATCCTGCTCAGGTGATCAGCGACGGTATTTTCTGTGCCCTTCTTATCTTTGATCTCTAAATCGAATTCCTGAAGCAAAAGTACCCAGCGCATCAGGCGCGGCTTGGTCTCTTTCTTGGATATGAGGTAGCGGATAGCTGCGTGGTCCGTGTAGATGATGACTCTGGCGCCTAGAACATATGCTAGGAACTTCTCCAGCGCAAATACAATTGCCAGAAGCTCCTTCTCCGTGGTGGTGTAGTTCTTCTGCGCGGAGTCTAGTGTGCGCGATGCATAGTAGATGGCATGCGGCTTCTTATCCTCGCGCTGCCCCAAGACTGCTCCCACTGCGTAGTCACTTGCGTCACACATCAGCTCAAATGGCAGGTTCCAGTCTGGGGCGCGCATCACTGGCGCACTGGTCAGCGCTGCTTTCAGTTTATCGAACGCCGCCCTGCACTTATCAGTAAAATCGAAGCACACGTCTTTTTGCAACAGGTTAGACAGGGGTATGCAAATCTTAGAGAAATCCTTAATAAAACGCCTGTAAAACCCAGCATGCCCTAAGAACGATTTCACGTCGCGCACGTTGGTGGCATAAGGCAGATTAGAAATAATATCTATCTTAGCTTTGTCTACCTTAATACCCTCCTCTGAAATGATATGACCCAGTACTACTCCGTGCGTAACCATGAAATGACACTTCTCGTAGTTTAGCACTAAGTTCTTAGAGATGCAGCGCGCTAAGACCTTATCTAGATGTATTAAGCATGCATCAAAGGTACTCCCATATACAGTGAAATCATCCATGAACACTTCTATACATATACCAATCATATCAGAGAAAATGCTCATGACGAGGCGTTGGAACGTACCTGGCGCGTTGCACAGCCCAAAAGACATACGCCGAAACGCAAAAGTGCCGAATGGGCATGTGAACGTGGTCTTCTCTTGATCCTCCGCAGCTATGGGTATCTGATTGTAACCTGAATATCCGTCCAAAAAACAAAAGTAAGGCTTACCTGCCAAGCGATCCAGCATTTGGTCCATGAAGGGTAGCGGGAAGTGGTCCTTGCGCGTTACAGCGTTCAGCTTCCTGTAGTCGATGCACATGCGCCAGCCAGTCTGTATGCGCTTGGGAACTAGCTCGCCCTGCGCATTCTCCTCCACCGTGATTCCTCCTTTCTTTGGCACAACGTGCACCGGGCTGACCCATCTGCTGTCTGAGATTGGGTAAATGACCCCTGCGTCAAGCAACTTCAGAACTTCCTTTTGCACTACCTCCATCATATTTGGGTTTAACCTGCGCTGAGCCTCCCTGGATGGCTTGGCACCATCTTCCAACAGAATCCGGTGCATGCACACGTCTGGGCTCACTCCGCGCAGATCAGCAAGAGTCCATCCAATAGCGCGCTGGTTCCTGCGCAGCACCTGTTGTAAACGCGCCTCCTGCTCTTCTTCCAATCCCCTCTTGATGATCACTGGCAGGGTGTCCTCATCTCCCAAGAAAATGTACTTGAGATGCTCCGGGAGTTGCTTCAGTTCGATCTTGGGTGCCTGCTCAACAGAGGGCAAGATTTTGTTAGCGGTGCAAATATGAACTATACCACGTACCTGTGTGGATGCTGGTTCAGCACTGCTTAGCTCCTCCTCTTGCTCCTCCAGCTCTGCCTGTGTCAGTAGCTCTGGTCCTATGGTTGCGCTTGCACACTGCGCTTCTGTGACTAAGTCGTCAAGGCTGTCCATTGCGTGCACGGTGGCGTCCTCATGTGGGTGCTGCATCCCTTCGAAGATGTTAAAATGGATTTCTTCGCCATCTACCTCCATGGAGAGCGTGCCCCTCCACACGTCTATCTTCGTGCGCGCAGTCATCAGAAACGGTCTGCCTAGGAGGATCTGCGCACCGCTGGCGCTTGATTCACCCTCCATTTCGAGCACATAAAAGTCTGCTGGGAACACCAGCTCTCCTACTCGAACTAGGACATCTTCTATCATGCCTGCAGGTTGTTTGCACGATCTATCTGCTAGCTGAATTGTGAGACCTGCAGGTTTTAGTGGTCCAAGGCGCAAGGTCGCATAGAGAGAATATGGTAATAAATTGATTGATGCGCCTAAATCGATCATGCAGTTGCTTACCGTGGTTTTACCTAAGGTGCAAGGGATAGTGAATGTACCTGGATCTCGGCACTTAGGTGGTACCTTTTGCTGCACGATTGCTGAGGCCTGCGCATTTAGCATTACCTGTGCGCATTCGCCTGTCCTTCTTTTATTCGTGCACAGCTCTTTTAAAAACTTCGCATACCTGGGAATCTGTCGAATAGCTTCTATGAGAGGTATGTTGATTTCCACCTTGCTGAACAGCTCATACAGTTCCTTGTCCAGTGCTTTTTTTCTCGCCAGTGGTGCCTGCACAGGGAAAGGAGCAGGTATGTTAGTACAATTTTTGTCCCTGTTTTTCGAGTGAGACATACCTGGCGCTTTGCCCTGCTGGTTCGTGGTTGGCGCTTCTGATTGCGCCTCTGGCTCTGGTTGCGCACTCTGAGCTGCTGGATCTGGGACTTGCGCAACCGGTTGCGCGGGCGCCTGCGCGGTCTGCTCTGTTCCCACTGTGCGCCCAGTCCTCAGTGTTACTGCATTAACTCCTCCCTTAGGGTTCTGAATCACTTGCGAAGGCAGGTTGCCATCGCTCTTTTTCAGCTCATACACCGTGGTTGCAATTTGTGATAGATGCTTTTCTATGGATTCGAACCTCTTGTCATACTTTTCGTCATTCTTGCGCACTGTGTCTGCTAGCTGCCCCATGATATCTTCCAAGGATCGCTTTGGTTGCTGACTGTTCTGCGCTGGTGCGTCTGCGCGGCGATGCGGTGGATTGTAGGGTGCAGCCTGTTGCGTCTGCTGTGGTGCGCGCTGATCAGTGGGCTGCCTCTGGAAATTGTTCTCTTCTCTCCATCTGAATCCATTTGCAGCAAGCCCAAAGCGCGGCTGATTCTGCCTCTGCGGTCCTCTGTTGTCCCATCCTCCAAGGGCATTTACATCTCCAGTTTCTTCAAAAAGTGTTGGGCACTCGTCTGTCTTGTGCTCAGTGGACCTGCAGAATTCACATACCTTTGGCGCAACTGGTTGTGCGCTCTGCGCACTCATCAGCTTCTGTAGCATGGCCTTCATTTCTTTGATCTCAGCGCTTGCCTCTACCTGATGCACAGAACGATTACGACTACTTTCAAGTGTCAATTGATGTCTTACCTGCCCAGCAGAATCTTCTATTAGCTGCCATGCGTCCTCGGGGTACATGTTGCAAATGTCCCCTCCTGCGCATGCATTCAGTAGTCGCAACTCCATGGGCAGCAGTCCATTCAGAAAATTCTCTATCAGCACATTCTGGGGAAGCCCGTGATTGTAGCAGTTGGCTTCTAGCTCCCTGAAACGCTCGTAGTATTCTGACAGAGACTCCCCTGCGCCTTGCCTTGGCGCGGCCAATTCCCTTCTGAGCAGCGCGATCTTCGCTGCTGGATAAAATTTATCTAAGAATTTCTTCTGCAGCTGCTCCCATGTGTGGATTGATCCTGCGGGTAGGCTCATCAGCCAGTGTTTGGCTGCATCGCTCAATGAAAAAGGGAACGCTTTCATCTTCAGCGCTTCATCGTTTTCCCCCAAAGCCTTCATGTTCTCGCAAATGATTAGGAACTCCCGCACATGCTTGACTGGATTTTCGTTGTTCATTCCGTGAAACTTGGGCATGTGATGGATGAGTGAGCTCCTTAGTTCGAACTGTCCGTCGGGCGGAAGCACTATGCACCATGGCTGGTTAACAGTGAGTGGGGCTGACATTTCGCGCACTGTCCTGCGCCTCGCGACTGGACGAACGGGTGGCGCAATGTATGGTTCAGCGGCCATCCGTGCGTCGTCCTCACGCTGCACTTCCTCTCTGAATAGGGCTGCGCGGTTATGCGCCCTTGCTTCCTCTGGGGTTCTGTCTCCCAGGTTATCTCCAACCACACTGTTATCCTCCATGTCCTGATCCAAACTCAAGAAACGAAATTAAATGGCAACGAGGTTGTTGCGTCTGTCAGTGCGCAACTAGAATCTGCGCAGCGCAACTGTTTCAAGGTTGCGCAGGCTGATGTGATTGCGCGCTGTCAGAAAACAACAACGAGAAAACAAAACAAAATGAAATAACTAAAATGAGAAATGTAAGCTAGCTAAAACTTAGCTGTGTTGCTCCCCGGCAACGGCGCCAAAATTTGATCGCGCGTCGTTGTGCGCGTCAAATATAATTCCTTCCTCTCCCACTAGTACAGCGGTTAAGTAAGGGTCGATCTCCACAGGGAGCAAGCAGTGAGTCTCAGCCAGTAACCTACACTTAAGAAAACGGGGGTTGCGTGAGTGATTGGGGGTTTTGCGCGATGCGCGAATAACAGCGAATATCGTAACTCAGGGAATTGCACTAGACGTGCGCAAGCAGTAGAGATGAAGTACTATATTTATGAGAAGTATTGGGCAGACAATCCTCTATGAATGCATTCCTTGTCATTGACTCTAAAACACCTATAGTTTATGCTTTACTTGGGTTAGTGTCCGGTAAAGGCTTCCTAACACGTGCGCATGTTCCGTTCAAAGTTCATGTGCTATTAATCCTTAGAACTAGACTAAACAGCTGCGAATCCTGTCACAGTAGCAGCTGCCTACCCTAACTCGTTACTCCTAATTGTCACGGTAAGTTTGCGGTTCAAGGCTTCCCCTACGCATGCAACTAGTTTAACAGGTGACAAGCAAGCAACACAAGTAAGTTTGCGGTTCAAGGCTTCCCCTACTCATGCAACTAACTGTCTCAGCGCGCACAGAATTAATACAAGTAAATAAACTATGCATTAAGCTCAAGTCTCAAAGGTAATACATCATAGATTCATGCCCGACCAACACTAAGTGTTTAGCTAGACATGCTAGTGGTAAACATCATAAAATAGTAAATAACAACTACTGAATCCAAGAAAACGGTAGCAAACAGTGCGTGCAGTGTCTTCTCTTGGCTGGCGCAGTCGGCTGGCGCAACTCTCCTTGACAGGTCCGTGTGTTTTTTCAGTTCTGCCGCGCAGTGCCTCTGGAATGTCACTGAGTGATGGTGTTCCGCCTCCTCTGAAACCCTAGACTTTCTTTGTTTAAATAGTGCCCCAGGAAGTTCATCTTTTGGCAACTTCCAAGTCTGGTCACTGGGACTTTGCGCCTGGCGCACAGCATTGACTGGCGCAATCGGGTAGCGCACCTCTGCTGTCCTTCGCCATTTCTTCTTTTGCTTGCGCCGCTAGCTCCACAGGCTGATCTTTCACTCCTAGAACGCTGCCTGTTAGCGCGTATCCGACTTAAGGACTCGTTCTGACCTGATATACAAAAATAGTGGAAACGAGTAATCTTGCCCATAAAATATTGCAAACAAGCATGGGTTTATGATCTAAATAACGTGTATAACTAGGCTCTATCACCCAAACATCGAACACTTCATCCACCAGAATCGGGGTCTGCGGCATCTCGTTGCGCGCGGATATTCTTCCTGTGCGCTGGCACCTGTCGCAATTTCTGCAATGGTCATATGCGTCTCTGAATAGGTGCGGCCAGTAGAATCCGCAGTCCAAGATTTTCCTGCTCGTGCGCTTGGGACCAAAGTGCCCTCCACAAGCGTGCGCATGATAAAACATCAAGACAGAGTTAATCTCATGGTCAGGAACGCAACGCCTTAATATCTGATCTGGACCTATTCTAAGCATGTAAGGATCATCCCAAAGGTAATGCTTGGACTCATGTTTCAATCGCATGCACTGAGTTTTATTGAAATGCGGAGGAAACGCACCTGTGACCAGGTAATTTGCGATATGCGCATACCATGGTACCTTACCTGTCAGCGCCATCAGGTGCTCGTCAGGGAATGTCTCCTTGATCTGCCCTGGCTCCTCCTCCTTGACGATCCTGCTCAGGTGATCAGCGACTGTATTTTCCGTGCCCTTCTTATCTTTGATCTCCAAGTCGAATTCCTGAAGCAGGAGCACCCAGCGCATCAGGCGCGGCTTGGTCTCCTTCTTGGACATGAGGTAGCGGATAGCTGCGTGGTCAGTGTAGATGATGACTCTTGCGCCTAGGACATAAGCTCGGAACTTCTCCAGCGCAAATACAATTGCCAGAAGCTCCTTTTCCGTGGTGGTGTAGTTTCTCTGCGCAGAGTCCAGCGTGCGCGATGCATAGTAAATGGCGTGCGGCTTCTTGTCCACGCGCTGCCCCAAGACTGCACCCACTGCGTAATCACTTGCGTCACACATCAGCTCAAATGGCAGGTTCCAGTCTGGTGCGCGCATCACTGGCACACTGGTCAGCGCGTCCTTCAGCGTATCGAACGCCGCCCTGCACTCATCAGTAAAATCGAAACACACATCTTTTTGCAACAGGTTAGACAGGGGTATACAAATTTTAGAGAAATCCTTAATAAAACGCCTGTAAAACCCAGCATGCCCTAAGAATGATTTCACGTCGCGCACGTTGGTGGCATAAGGCAGATTAGAAATGAGATCTATTTTAGCCTTGTCTACCTTAATACCCTCCTCTGAAATGATATGTCCTAGTACTACTCCGTGCGTGACCATGAAATGACATTTTTCGTAATTGAGCACTAAATTCTTAGAGATGCAGCGCGCTAAAACTTTATCTAGATGAGTTAAACATGCATCAAAGGTACTCCCATATACAGTGAAATCATCCATGAACACTTCTATGCATATACCAATCATATCAGAAAAAATGCTCATGACTAAGCGTTGGAATGTACATGGCGCGTTGCACAGCCCAAAAGACATGCGCCGAAACGCAAACGTACCGAACGGGCATGTGAATGTGGTCTTCTCTTGATCCTCCGCAGCTATGGGTATCTGGTTGTACCCTGAATATCCATCCAGAAAACAAAAATAAGGCTTACCTGCTAAGCGATCCAGCATCTGGTCCATAAAGGTTAACGGGAAGTGGTCCTTGCGCGTGACAGCGTTCAGCTTCCTGTAGTCGATGCACATGCGCCAGCCAGTTTGAATGCGCTTGGGAACTAGTTCGCCCTGCGCATTCTCTTCCACTGTGATTCCTCCTTTCTTTGGCACAACATGCACCGGGCTGACCCATTTGCTGTCCGAAATTGGGTAGATGACCCCTGCGCTAAGCAATTTCAGGACTTCCTTTTGCACTACCTCCATCATGTTTGGATTCAACCTGCGCTGAGCCTCCCTGGATGGTTTGGCACCATCTTCCAACAGAATTCTGTGCATGCACATGTCTGGGCTCACTCCGCGCAGATCAGCAAGAGTCCATCCTATAGCGCGCTGGTTCCTGCGCAGTACCTGTTGTAAGCGCGCCTCCTGCTCTTCTTCTAATCCCTTCTTGATGATCACTGGCAGGGTGTCCTCATCTCCCAAGAAAATGTACTTGAGGTGCTCTGGGAGTTGCTTCAGTTCGATCTTGGGTGCCTGTTCAATAGAGGGCAGGATTTTGTTAGCGGTGCAAATGTGAACTGTATCAAGTACCTGTGTGGGTGCTGGTTCAGCACTGCTTAGCTCCTTCTCTTGCTCCTCCAGCTCTGCCTGTGTCAGTAGCTCTGGTCCTATGGTTGCGCTCGCACACTGTGCTTCTGTGACTAAATCGTCAATGCTGTCCATCGCGTGCACGGTAGCGTCCTCATGTGGGTGCTGCATCCCCTTGAATATGTTGAAATGGATTTCTTCGCCATCTACCTCCATGGAGAGCGTGCCCCTCCGTACGTCTATCTTCGTCCGCGCGGTCATCAGAAACGATCTGCCTAGGAGGATTTGCGCACTGCTGGCGCTTGATTCACCCTCCATTTCGAGCACATAAAAATCTGCTGGGAAGACCAGCTCTCCTACGCGAACTAGGACATCTTCTATCATGCCTGCAGGTTGTTTGCACGATCTGTCTGCTAGCTGAATGGTGAGACCTGCAGGCTTAAGTGGTCCAAGGCGCAATGTCGTATATAGAGAATAAGGTAGCAAATTGATGGATGCGCCTAAATCGATCATGCAATTACTCACTGTGGTCTTACCTAGCGTGCATGGGATAGTAAATGTACCCGGATCTCGGCACTTAGGTGGTACCTTTTGTTGCACGATCGCTGAGGCCTGCGCATTTAGCATTACCTGTGCGCATTCACCTTTCCTTCGCTTGTTTGTGCACAGCTCTTTTAAAAACTTCGCATACCTGGGGATCTGTCGAATAGCTTCTATGAGAGGTATGTTGATTTCTACCTTGCTGAATAGCTCATATAATTCCTTGTCCAGCGCTTCTTTTCTCGCCAGTGGTGCCTGCACAGGGAACGGAGCAGGTATGTTAGTACAATTTTTGTCCCTGTTTTTCGAGTGAGACATACCTTGCGCTTTGCCCTGCTGGTCTGTGGCTGGCGCTTCCGGTTGCGCATCTTGCTCTGGTTGCGCATTCTGATCTGCTGGATCCGGGATTTGCGCAACTGGTTGCGCGGGCGCCTGTGCGGTCTGCTCTGTTCCTACTGTGCGCCCAGTCCTCAGTGTCACTGCATTGACTCCTCCTTTAGGGTTCTGAATCACTTGCGAAGGCAGGTTGCCATCGCTCTTTTTCAGCTCATACACCGTGGTTGCTATTTGTGATAGCTGCTTTTCTATGGACTCGAACCTTTTGTCATATTTTTCGTCATTTTTGCGCACTGTATCTGCTAGCTGCCCCATGATGTCTTCCAAGGAACGCCGCGGCTGTTGGTTGTTCTGCGCTGGTGCGTCATTTCGGCGGTGCGGCGGATTGTAGGGCGCAGCTTGTTGCGTCTGCTGTGGTGCGCGCTGATCTGTGGGCTGCCTCTGGAAATTGTTCTCCTCCTTCCATTTGAATCCATTTGCGGCAAGCCCAAAGCGCGGCTGATTCTGCCTCTGCGGTCCTCTGTTGTCCCATCCTCCAAGGGCATTTACATCTCCAGTTTCTTCAAAAAGTGTTGGGCATTCGTCTGTCTTGTGCTCAGTGGACCTGCAGAATTCACATACCTTTGGTGCAACTGGTTGTGCGCTCTGCGCACTCATCAGCTTCTGTAGCATGGCCTTCATTTCCTTGATCTCAGCGCTTGTTTCTACCTGATGCACAGAACGATTACGGCTACTTTCAAGCATCAATTGATGTCTTACCTGCCCAGCAGAATCTTCTATCAGCTGCCACGCATCCTCTGGGTACATGTTGCAAATGTCCCCTCCTGCGCATGCATTCAGTAGTCGCAGCTCCATGGGCAGCAGTCCATTTAGAAAGTTCTCTATCAGCACATTCTGGGGAAGCCCGTGATTGTAGCAGTTGGCTTCTAGCTCCCTGAAACGTTCATAGTATTCTGACAGAGACTCCCCTGCGCTCTGCCTTGGCGCGGCCAGTTCCCTTCTGAGCAGCGCAATCTTTGCTGCTGGATAGAATTTATCTAGGAATTTCTTCTGCAGCTGCTCCCATGTGTGAATAGATCCTGCAGGTAAATTCATTAGCCAGTGTTTAGCTGTATCACATAATGAAAATGGGAATGCCTTCATTTTCAGCGCCTCATCACTCTCCCCTTCGGTCTTCATGTTCTCGCAAATGACTAGGAACTCTCGCACATGCTTGACTGGATTTTCATTGTTCATCCCGTGGAACTTGGGCATGTGATGGATGAGCGAGCTCCTTAGCTCAAAATGACCGCCTGGTGGAAGCACGATGCACCATGGCTGGTTAACAGTGATAGGGGCCGACATCTCGCGCACTGTTCTGCGTCGCGCGGCTTGTTGCACGGGTGGCGCATGATACACTTCAGCGGCCCTCCTTGCTTCAACCTTGCGCTGCAGTTCCTCTCTGAACAGGGTTGCGCGGTTATGTGCCCTTGCTTCCTCTGGGGTTCTGTCCCCCAAGTTGTCTCCTACGACACTGTTATCCTCCATAACCTGTTCCGAATCTCAAGAAAAATGAAATTAAAAGATAACTAATGTTGTTGCGGCTGTCAGTGCGCAACTAGAATCTGCGCAGCGCAACTGTTTCAAGGTTGCGCAGGCTGATGTGAATGCGCGCTGTCAGAAACAACAACGAAAACAAAACAAACTGAAAGAATTACTATATATAAAAAAAAACTCAGACTAAAGACTTAGCTGTGTTGCTCACCGGCAACGGCGCCAAAATTTGATCGCGCGTCGTTGTGCGCGTCAAATATAATCCTTCCTCTTCCACCAGTACAGCGGTTAAGTAAGGGTCGATCTCCACAGGGAGCAAGTAGTTCAGTCTTCAATCCTGTCGTCTACACTAAAAATGGGGGTTGTGTGAGATTGGGGTGCGCGATGCGCAAATGAACAGTAGCTAGCGTAACGCAGGAAATTGCACTAGACGTGCGCAAGCAGTAGAGATTAGATACTATGACTATGAGAAGTATTGGGTAGACAATCCTCTATGCGTGCATTCCTTATCATCGACTCTAAACGTCTATAGTTTGTGTTTTACTCGGGTTAGTGTCCGGTAAAGGCTTCCTAACACGTGCGCATGTTCCGTTCGAAGTTCATGTGCTATTAATCCTAGAACTAGACTAAACAGCTGCGAATCCTGTCACAGTAGCAACTGCTTACCCTAGCTCGTTACTCCTAGTCGTCACCGTAAGATTGCGGTTCAAGGCTTCCCCTACTCATGCAACTAGTTTAACATACGACAAGCAAGCAACACAAGTAAGATTGCGGTTCAAGGCTTCCCCTACTTATGCAACTAACTGTCTCAGTGTGCACAGAATTAATACAAGTATGTAAACTATGCATTAAGCTCAAGTCTCAAAGGTAATACTTCATAGATTCATGCCCGACCAACACTAAGAGTTTAGCTAGACATGCTAGTAATAAACATCATAGAATAGTAAATAAAGTCTAATATGTCTGAGAACACAGTAGCAACAGTGCGTGCAGATTGTCTTCTCGGCTGGCGCAGTCGGCTGGCGCAAATCCTCTCAACAAGTCCGTGTGTTTTCCAGTGTTGCCGCTCTCTCTGATGTTCGTTGTCCAATGACGGCTGTGATGTCTCTCTCGAAACCCTAGACTTACTTTGTTTATATATTGCCCAGGAAGTTCTCCTTTGGCAACTTCCAAATCTGGTCACTGGATTTTTGCGCCTGGCGCATGGCATTCGGCTAGCGCATCGGCTAGCGCACCGCTACCGACTCTCACCAACTTCTCTTCTGCTTGTGCTGCTAGCTCCGCAGGCGGATCTCTCACTCCTAGAACGCTGCCTGTTAGCGCGTATCCGACTCAAGGACTCGTTTTGCCCTGTAATACAAAAACACTAGAAACGAGTAATCCTGCTCGTAAAATATTGCAAACAAGCATAGGGTTATGATCTAAATAATGCGTACAAATAGCCTCTATCAATGCCCAAGGAATGATTTCACATCGCGCACGTTAGTGGAATAAGGCAGATTAGAAATAAGATCTATTTTGGCCTTATCCACCTTGATTCCCTCCTGCGAGATAATATGTCCTAGTACTACTCCATGCGATACCATGAAATGACATTTTTCATAATTGAGCACTAGGTTTTTTGAAATGCAGCGCGCTAAGACCTTATCAAGATGAGTTAAGCATGCGTCAATGGTACCTCCGTACACAGTAAAATCATCCATGAACACTTCTATGCATATACCAATCATATCAGGGAAGATGCTCATGACTAGACGTTGGAACGTACCTGGCGCGTTACACAGCCCAAATGACATGCGCCGAAATGCAAATGTACCGAATGGGCAGGTAAACGTAGTTTTTTCTTGAAATTCCGCAGCAATGGGTATCTGATTGTACCCTGAGTACCCGTCCAAGAAGCAAAAGTAGGGCTTCCCCGCTAATCGATCTAGCATCTGGTCCATGAAGGGCAGCGGAAAATGATCCTTGCGCGTGACTGCGTTAAGCTTTCTGTAGTCGATGCACATGCGCCATCCAGTTTGCATGCGCTTGGGAACTAGCTCGCCCTGCGCATTCTCCTCTACTGTGATTCCTCCTTTCTTCGGCACAACGTGCACTGGACTTACCCATTTGCTGTCCGAAATTGGGTAAATGACTCCTGCGTCAAGCAGCTTCAGGATCTCCTTTTGCACCACCTCCATCATATTCGGATTTAATCTGCGCTGAGGCTCTCTGGATGGTTTAGCACCATCTTCCAATAGAATCCTATGCATGCATACGTCCGGGCTCACTCCGCGCAGGTCAGCAAGTGTCCATCCTATAGCGCGCTGGTTCTTAAGCAGCACCTCCTGTAATCGCGCCTCCTGCTCCTCTTCTAATCCTTTCTTTATGATTACCGGCAGGGTGTCCTCATTTCCCAAGAATATGTACTTTAGGTGCTCGGGGAGTTGCTTCAGCTTGACCTTGGGTGCCTGTTCAATAGAGGGCAAGATTTTATTAGAAGTGCAGACATTAACTATATCGTGTACCTGTCTGGATACTGGTTCAGTACTGCTCAGCTCATCCTCATGCGCCTCCAACTCTGCCTGTGTCAGTGGCTCAGGTCCTTCTGCTGCGCTCGCACATTGCGCATTTGCAACCAAGTCATCTATGTTGTCCAACGCGTGCACTGTTGCGTCCTCATGAGGGTGCTGCATCCCTTTAAATATGTTAAAGTGAATTTCCTCGCCATCAACCTCCATTGAGAGCGTACCCCTCCACACGTCTATCTTTGTGCGCGCTATCATCAGAAATGGTCTGCCTAATAGGATCTGTGCACTTCCTTTGCTCGACTCACCCTCCATCTCTAGGACGTAGAAATCTGCTGGGAACACCAGCTCTCCTACTCGGACGAGGACGTCCTCGATCATGCCCGTCGGTTGCTTGCACGACCGATCCGCTAGCTGAATGGTGAGACCTGCAGGCTTTAGTGGTCCAAGGCGCAATGATGCATACAAGGAATAGGGAAGCACATTTATAGATGCGCCTAAGTCAATCATGCAGTTGCTTACTGTGGTCTTACCTAAAGTGCATGGGATGGTGAACGTACCTGGATCCCGGCATTTAGGTGGTACCTTATGTTGCACGATTGCTGAGGCCTGCACATTTAGCATTACCTGTGCGCACTCGCCCTTCCTCCTCTTGTTTGTGCACAGCTCTTTTAAGAATTTGGCGTACCTAGGGATCTGCCGAACTGCTTTAATAAAGGGAATGTTTATTTCCACCTTACTGAATAACTCGTAGAGCTCCTTATCAAGTGCTTCTTTCCTAGCCAATGGTGCCTGTACAGGGAAAGGTGTAGGTATGTTAGTACGATTCATGTCTTTGTCTTTCGATTGCGCCATACCTAGCGTCTCGCCCTGCTGGCTTGTGGCTTGCGCTTCTAGTTGTGCATCTTGCTCTGCTGGATCGGGAGCTTGCGCAACTGGTTGCGCGGGCGCCTTTGCGGTCTGCTCTGTTCATACCGTGCGCCCAGTCCTCAGTGTCACCGTGTTGACTCCTCCCTTGAGATTCTGGATCACTTGCGAAGGCAAGTTGCCATCGCTCTTTTTCAGCTCATACACCGTGGTAGCGATCTGTGACAACTACTTTTCAATGGACTCGAACCTCTTGTCATACTTCTCATCATTCTTGTGCACTGTGTCTGCTAGCTGCCCCACGATATCTTCTAAGGGTCGCCTCGGCTGCTGGTTGTTTTGCGCTGGCGCGTCAGTGCGGCGATGGGGTGGATTGTAGGGCGTAGCTTGTTGCGTCTGCTGTGGTGCGCGCTGATCCGCGGACTGCCTCTGGAAATTGTTGTCCTCCTTGCATCTGAACCCATTTGCGGCTAGTCCAAAACGCGGCTGATTCTGCCTCTACGGCCCTCTATTATCTCATCCTCCTAGAGCATTGACATCTCCTGATTCCTCGAAAAGTGTGGGACATGCATCGGTTTTGTGCTCAGTGGACGTGCAGAATTCGCATGCCTTTGGCGCAGCTGGTTGCGCCCCCTGCGCATTCATCAACTTCTGCAGCATGGCCTTCATCTCCTTTATCTCAGCGCTTGTTTCTACCTGATGCACAGAACGAGCACGACTATTCTCAAGTGTTAGCTGATGTCTTACCTGTCCAGCAGAGTCTTCTATCAGCTGCCACGCGTCCTCTGGGTACATGTTGCAAATGTCGCCTCCTGCGCATGCATTCAATAATCTCAGCTCCATGGGTAGCAATCCATTCAGGAAATTCTCTATCAGCACATTCTGGGGCAGGCCATGATTGTAGCAGTTAGCCTCCAGCTCCCTGAAACGCTCATAATACTCCGATAGTGATTCTCCTGCGCCCTGCCTAAGTGCGGCCAACTCCCTCCTGAGTAGCGCGATTTTGGCTACGGGATAAAACTTGTCCAAGAACTTTTTTTGTAGCTGCTCCCATGTGTGAATAGATCCTGCTGGTAAGCTCATCAGCCAATGCCTGGCCGTGTCACACAATGAAAAAGGAACGCCTTCATCTTCAGCGCTTCATCGCTCTCCCCTTCGGCCTTCATGTTCTCATAAATGACTAGGAATTCTCGCACATGCTTGACTGGGTTTTCGTTGTTCATCCCGTGGAACTTGGGCATGTGATGAATGAGCGAGCTCCTTAGCTCAAAATGACCGTCTGGTGGAAGCACTATGCACCATGGCTGGTTAACCGTGATTGGGGCTGACATCTCGCGCACTGTTCTGCATCGCGCGGCCTGTCGCGCGGGTGGCGCATTATACACTTCAGCGGCCATCCTTGCTTCAATTTCGCGCTGCACTTCCTCTCTGAACCGAACTGCGCGGTTGTCCGCCCTCGCATTCTCTGGGGTTCTGTCCCCTAAGTTATCTCCAACGACACTGTTATCCTCCATGACCTGTTCTAAATCTCAAAGAAAACGAAATTAAAAGACAATTAAGCTGTCGCGTCTGTCAGTGCGCAACTAGAATCTGCGCAGCGCAACTGTTTCAAGGTTGCCCAGGCTGATGTTGATTGCGCGCTGTCAGAAACAACAACGAGAAGAATAAAGCAAACAGAAATAACTAACTACTATAAAAGAAAACTTAAGCTAGTTAAAGCTTATCTGTGTTGCTCCCCGGCAACGGCGCCAAAATTTGATCGCGCGTCGTTGTACGCGTCAAATTAATCCTTCCTTCTCCACTTAGTACAGCGGCTAAGTCAGGGTCGATCCCACAAGGAGCAAGCAGACTCGTTCTAACTAGTAACCTACAACTTACGAAAATTGGGGTGTGAGTGGTTGGGTTGCGCAGGTGCGCGAATAAACAGTAGTGAAAGCAGAATTTGCACTAGACGTGCGCAGGCAGTAGAGATTAAGTACTATGACTATGAAAAGTATCGGTGCAGACAATCCTCTATGAATGTATTCCTTATCATCGACTCTAAACGTCTATAGTTCGATTTACTGAAGTTAGTGTCCGATCAAGGCTTCCTAACATGTGCGCATGTTCCGATCAAAGTTCATGAGCTATTAATTCTTCAAACTAGTCTAAGCAGCTACGAATCCTGTCACGGTAGCAGCTGAATATCCTAGCGCGTTACTCCTAGTTGTCACCGTCAAGCTACCAACTAGTTTAACATATAACAAACAAGTAGCAAGAGTAAGATTGCAGTTCAAGGCTTCCCCTACTCATGCAACTAGCTGTCAACCGTGTGCACAAAATTAATACAAGCAAACAAACCATGCATTAAGCACAAGTCTCAAAGGAAATACTCATAGAATCATGCCCAACCGATACCAAGCGTTTAGCTAGACATGCTAGTAGTAAACATCATAGAAATAGTAAATAACAGCTAAAGTATCCAAGAAAACAGTAACAAGCAGGTGCGTGTAGGTTGTTGTGTCTCGGCTCGCGCAGTCGGCTAGCGCAGGTCCTCACAGCAGCTCGTGTGTTTTTCAGTTCTGGCTCTCTCTCCCTTCGTTGTGTGTCTGTGTGTGTCTCTTCAAACCCTAGCCTTCCTCTCTTTATATACTGCTCATGAGGCCCAAGGACAGCCTTGGCAACTTCCAAATCCTATGGTGTCAAGATTTGGAAACACCACTATCCTGCACATGGCTCACTGCGCACATTGGTTCGCGCAGTCGGCCTGCGCACCGTAGTCTGAATCTATCATGTTTGCGCTGCTAGCTCCGCAGGCTGTGTGTTGCGCTCCTTAAACGCGCCTATTAGCACGTATCCGACTTAGGCCCTTGCTTTGTCCTGGAATACAAAAACACCGGAAACCAGTAATCTTGTACACAAAATGATGCAAACAAGCACAGTGTTAGGATCTAAATAGCGCGTATAAATAGGCTCTATCAGTGCACAAGACGACTGATTCTAATCTGTTTGATGTAATTCGAAAAGAACAGTTGAATCAGGTGCGAAAGTTCATAGTATCTAAAATTATGCTAGCACATCCTGACAATGAACCTGAAGATATGATGGACGAAGATGATGATATGTAACACGTCTTGTATGTAAATTATCAAACTTCATTCAATACAACGATAAAGCATTTACTATCATACTAGTTTGTTTATCATTTCTTATATATCAGAAAGTTTTACTTTACACCACTTTCTCATTTATCAAATAATATTTCATGGCACATTGTATTCAGAAATGAAAAGGGTGGGTTGTTGTGGTGGTGGTAGTGTTGTTTGTGATATTGTGGTGGTGGTGGTGTGGTGTTGTTGTGGTGGTGGTGGCCTTATGGTAGTGGTATTGTGGTTATTTAATGGTGGTGGTGTTTTGGTTTTATGGTGGTGGTGGTAGGTAGGAAATAAATGATGAATAGTAACTTATGGTGTTGATTTGGAGGGGGTGGTGGTGGTAGTGGTGTTATGGTGTTGGTATTATGGTTTTCTGGTGATGTGGTGGTAGTAGTGGTGTTGTGGATGTGGTGGGGTGAGGGTGGTGTTACTATAGTTTTTTAGTGGTGGTGATATTATGGTTTTGTGATAATGGTGGTGTTGTGGTGGTAGGTAGAAAATATACGATGAATAGTAATTTAAATACTTAAATTAAATTAGTTCATTATTTAAGTAAATAAGTTTAGTGTAAACGAATAGGCACTAAATATAAGTAAATATAAAAATACAATTTGTAAATATAAAAGAACACATGTTTAGTCACACCCAATGAGGGCCATGTGGTCTGTTACTGGAACATCATAAAATGGGGCTTTTAGGGAGGGAGACAGTTTTTGATGTGTGATGTGCTTGAATACAAAAGACTTGTGTGTTCCGCAGAATTAGGTGCAAGTTTGTTTGACAAAATATACAAGCCACAGGGAAATAAACCATTTGAAACGGGCAACCACCAAAACTAGTCTTTCCCATCTCCCTGTTCAATTTCCTTCGTCCATTTTTTGTTCTCAATCAAAATTCCCATGACTCTACACATCTCCTTTGTTCTCTGGTTGCAGATTTACATCGATCAAAGAAGCTCCATGATTACCTTTACCTGCTGTTACAAGCTATCAAGCAGTGGTTGTGGTTGAAGAAGAGATGGAGAGCGGCGCACATTGGTTGGGCAACAGAACAGATGACACAGTGGTGTGCTATGCCCCAACAATGATCACCACAAATGGGATATGGCAAGGCGATAATCCGTTGGAGTACTCTCTTCCTCTCTTCATTTTACAGCTCATGTTGATTGTCAGCACCACTCGCCTCCTCGTCTTCATTCTCAAGCCCTTTCGCCAGCCTCGTGTCATAGCTGAGATCGTCGTATGCACTCACAATCCAATCCATTCCATTCTATCTATTCTCATCTCGTGGATGACCATCTTTCTTGCAGGGCGGCGTGCTGTTAGGTCCCTCTGTGTTAGGCAGGAGTTCGAAATTCGCCAACACCGTTTTCCCACTCAGAAGTGTGTTGGTGCTGGAGACGATGGCAAACGTGGGTCTGCTCTACTTTCTTTTTCTTGTTGGCGTGGAGATGGATTTGACTGTGATCGGTCGCACCGGTCGGAAAGCTCTTTCCATCGCCTTAGCCGGCATGGTGCTCCCTTTCATTATAGGCTCCTCCTTTGCATTCATGCTGCACCCTCCGCATGAAGAGCAGTCCATGCACCAGGGGACGTTCGCTCTGTTCCTAAGCGTAGCTGTATCCGTCACTGCATTCCCCGTCCTCGCTCGCATCTTGGCTGAGCTTAAGCTGTTGAATACCGAGCTGGGTAGAGTTGCAATGTCCTCAGCCTTAGTCAATGATATGTGTGCTTGGATTCTCCTCGCTCTGGCCATTGCCATGGCCGAAAATGATTCCGCCACCATGGCTACTATTTGGGTTTTGCTCTCAAGTGCTGCATTTGTTCTCTGCTGCATATTTGTTGTCAGACCACTCATCAAGTGGATCATCAAGCGAACCCCAGAAGGCGAAAGCTTGAGTGAATTCTACATATGCTTGATTCTAACTGGGGTTATGATCTCCGGTTTCGTTACTGATCTCATAGGAACCCATTCCGTGTTCGGAGCATTTGTTTTTGGACTCGTCATCCCCAACGGCCCTGTCGGAGTCACTTTAATGGAAAAGCTCGAAGACTTTGTTTCTGGCCTCTTGCTCCCTATCTTCTTTGCCATTAGCGGTCTCAAGACGGACATCGGCAGTATCCAGGGAGCTAAAACTTGGGTGATGCTGTTTCTGGTCATCGTACTCGCTTGTGCTGGGAAAATTGCTGGAACGGTTCTCGTCACCATGTTTCACCAGATACCCTTCCGGGAAGGTGTCACTCTTGGGTTGCTTATGAACACCAAAGGGCTTGTCGAGATGATTGTCCTCAATATCGGCAAGGATCAGAAAGTGAGCTTCTTCTCATTGTTTCTTGAGCTGTCATTATCATAATTTTAACGCAAAATGGTGGTTGCAGGTGCTAGACGATGACTCATTTGCAATGATGGTGGTGGTAGCGGTGGTGATGACTGCCATCATCTCCCCAATAGTGACCCAAATATACCGGCCTGCGAGGCGGTTCGTGCCATACAAGCGGAGAACCATCCAGAGGTCGAAAGCAGATGCAGAGCTGAGGGTGCTGGTGTGCATCCACACGCCTAGGAATGTCCCAACCATCATAAATCTGTTAGATGCGACTCATGCCACCAAGAGGTCCCAACTCTGTGTCTATGTGCTACACCTTGTGGAGCTCACCGGTCGAGCCTCCGCCATGCTGATAGTTCACAACACTCGAAACTCGAGCAGGCCAGCTCTGAACCGCACTCAGGCGCAGTCTGACCACATCATCAGTGCTTTCGAGAACTATGAGCAGCACACGAGCAATGTTGCTGTCCATCCACTCACCGCCATTTCACCTTACTCGACCATGCACGAGGATGTATGTAGCCTAGGTGAGGATAAGCGTGTGGCAATCATCATAATCCCTTTCCACAAACAGCAGACGGTGGACGGAGGGATGGAGGCAACCAACCCTGCATTGCGGATGGTCAACCAGAATCTACTAGCCAACGCGCCTTGCTCAGTCGGTATTCTCGTCGACAGAGGTCTCGCAGGCTCGACAAGATTGGCAGGAAACCAAATGGTTCATCATGTTGTGGTTCTGTTTTTCGGTGGAGCAGATGATAGAGAAGCTCTAGCTTATGCGTGGCGAATGTCTGAGCATCCGGGGACGAGGCTTACGGCGGTGAGATTTCTTCCAGGGGACGATGAGTATGATTCTGTAATGGCGCCCAGCGGTGGCCCCAACATGCTCACTGTTGTGACGGATAGTGAGAGAGAGCGGCAGATGGATGAAGAATACATTCATGAATTTAGAATGAGAACTTCCAACGATGAATCCATTGTGTACACCGAAAAGACTGTGAACCATGGGGAAGATACAGTAGCAGCCATAAGGTCACTAGACAATGTGCATGATCTTTTCATCGTAGGGAGGGGACAAGGAATCTCCCCGCTAACGGCTGGCCTCACCGACTGGAGCGAGTGTCCTGAACTTGGCGCGATCGGGGATTTTCTAGCCTCAGCGGACTTTGCAGTAGCTGTATCAGTGCTGGTTGTGCAGCAATATGTGCAAGGCGAGGGCCTTGGTGCACTGGATAGCCCTGGACAAC
The DNA here is from genome assembly GCA_963678935.1 of Umbilicus rupestris. Taxonomy (NCBI): domain Eukaryota; kingdom Viridiplantae; phylum Streptophyta; class Magnoliopsida; order Saxifragales; family Crassulaceae; genus Umbilicus; species Umbilicus rupestris. The sequence goes on along the minus strand of OY787613.1, from coordinate 3,344,220 downwards.
TGGATGATCACTTCGGCAGTGAACATCAGGTAAACAGACTGCAGGGTCATGGCTCGATGGCTATCAGTCCTTAACAGCCCTGCTTGTAGAAGCTGCATTTTCATCATATACATACACATACAAATCTCCACTAGCTACCATCTTCCTTTTGGCACCCACCCTCTGGATTTTCTCATACAAACTCCCCCAGTTGAAATCTCTTCTGATACCAAAATTTATGCCAAAACTGAAAAAATGCACATAACAATTTTACATGCCAAACTCAAACCACGACACCTCTCCAGTTCCAAAGGAGAATTCATTTGGTAGATGAATTTAGAATTTTTTTTTACTATTTGCCCCTCTTTACACGGTTGTTTTCCGATCTATCTTTCTTTTAAAATTAGTTTCCGATTTACCTTTTTTTAAACAAGGCGTCGTTCAAAAAAGCATTTTTACAACAAGATGTTGTTCTTAATAGTGCTTTGTGCCATCATGACGCTGATGTGTCAAGTTGCTGACATTTAGTAAATAACTTAACAAGGTGTTGTTACGAACAACGTCTTGCCTTTAAGCTAAGCGAACAAAAAATCAACATGAGAGACAAAGCGTTGTTTATAATTGTCAGTTTTCTAAAAGATAAAGTGTTGTTCATCATAGCACCATGTCTTAAGTTTCTGACTTGATATCAGCAATTTTCCTCGTCAGCGTCTTGGTTGCACAAAACACTGTTACAGACCGCACCTTGTTGGAAAATCGCTTTTTCAAACATCGCTTTGTTTAAAAAAGGGTAAATCGGAAACTAACTTCAACAAAAAAAAGAAGATTGGAAAACACATTTGCAGAGAGGGACAAATAGTAAAACATTTCATGAATTTATGAGTTAAGAATGGGAAAGAGTGATGTACTACCGCTTCTTCTTCCTTTTTAAAATGTTTATATTTGTCTTCTTCATATTTCCTTGATATTTCATAACTTCTGGAAGACAAAAAATACATTTAGAGAGGTGATTGCGTGAGAGTTAAAGATGAAGCTATGCCTTTATTCTTTCATTTGCATTAATGAGAAAGGAAAATTTCCGAGAGGGCAATTATATACAAGTGTTGGATCGAAGTTATTGTTCCTTCAAAGGGATAGATCCCTGAAGGATTACAAATAACGGAAGTGAAAGATAGTAGGAAAGTAAGCACCGGACACAAATTAGTTATAATGGAAATTCAAGTCTAAAAATAGACTTTGAGAAAAATCACTACCTTCTAGTTTTCACTAAAAAGATTTAGGAACTTGTTTATCTCTTTATTTATGGATATACTTACATAGTACAATGGATGAGTGCCTTGTAGTTAGTCTCAACAATCTGCCCCTTCTTTCCCTTGTTACTCTGCTCAACCCAACCCTCGAGGTAGACTCCTTCCTGCGTTGTGAACCCACACCTAACGACTTTCCCGACACTCTATGTTGAACTCCTCAACCTCGCAGATGCACCTCTTTTCGCTGGCTGCCGGCTTGTCGCTTGCACATGTAGTGAGCTTTATTCGTTTTGATCTCCTTGTATTTCTTTCTTTCCAGCACATCTTTTGTCGGCTCATTTATTTATGCTTGGGGATCCAACACACATATTTCCTTATCTGCACGATCTTAATGATTCGAATTCTTGTTATGGAAGTCACAAGATCCGGTTTAGAAGATTGCCCCATATCAAGTTTCCAAACTAGATATTCATTATCCCATAATAATGGATATCCCATATTTACTAAATATATTTTAGATAATGCATCTAAAATATATATAGTAATATTACCAAATATTCTATAATCCAATCTTCTGGATCTGAATTAGATTGCTTGATGGATATCCCATATCTGTTATGCTCCCGCGCAGGGATCAATCCCCTGGAGTATAAGCAATTTCTGTATTTTTTTGCACACTCATTTACGAAGTCAATTTAGTGTTTGTCAATCTTCAAAACAAGAGGAACCCAAGAAGAACATATTTTAATTCATTATGAGTACTAGTCTAGAATTTGGGTGCAAAGTTAGGACTTTAGATTTTGGAGTTCAAAATCCGATCTTTGGATGTTCGTCCATTAAACTTCAATAGCATATATGTCATGACCGGTGGTTGATTTTGGGTGGTTCTTGATACTAAAGTCTTTTGCTAAATATGATCTTTAAGGTTGTTACGGATATGTCATCTGTGACAAAGCGAAAGAAACCAAGCGGAATAAGATGCTACAGCATCCTATGGTATCAGGAGATGGTAATTGCAAATGAAGACTAACAAAAAAAAGAGTCAGAAGAAGTTACAGCATCCTGTGATGATTGAAGCTGGTACATATGATCAGAAGGGATCGAGACAAGAACCAAAAGAGGCTATAGCATCCCCTGAAGTTTCAAGGCTAAAGCATCAAGAGAGTATCTTTGTAGCCGTTTAATCTGGAGGAGCTCGGAGGATGTCCGCGTAATTGCTGCCGACGTAGCAATGGTCAGAGCAGAGTCCCTATTGATCAGATATCTTCGGCAAGTGGCTCGGATTAAGGCAAACAAGATTTGTTTCTAAATTCCGATTTAGGAAATATAATCTCAACAAACCTCCGGAAATCCAGGGGAGGATCGGATGGTGGCATTATCTTTTGGAACTGACGTTTCCAAATTGTTGAGGTGCTGAAGCTACATATGCAGGCAGAGACCGAAGCAACATTGTCGATCGAACAAAATCAAGTACACACACACAGAGCAGAGATCTGAGTCCGCAGAAGCAGAGAGTGCTAGAGCGTTAATTGTGTTAGAGCTGAGGAGTGATCAGAACTGGAAAAGTCTGATCCTATCTTGATCTCAGGAAATCAATTGGAGCAGAGGCTCGTTGATAGATTAAGCAATCGTGTGAAAGACAGTGGCAGAGTGCAGCTTGCACAGACTGTCTGATCGTGCTCTTGGATAGTGACAGAAGGTCATTGATCGAGGGAGAGCAGCGCAGAGTGCCCGACTGAATCAGCAGAAGGTTGATAGAAGAGTCGTCGACAGGAGTATCAACAACTTAGCGGAAGAAGTTATTGCAGTAACATCTGGGTACACTTTATAATAGGATAGGCTGAGAGTTGTAGAACTGCTAATTGTCTATTACGAGAGGTAGTTTACCTTGTGTAGCTAATCTGTGCTGACAGATTGAGTGGAGATTTCGACTAGGTTAGTAGTAGTGGTTAAACTAGCGGTTGCTGAGTTATGAAATCCATTGTACTCTAATTGAGATAGTGAAATCTTGAGGACCGAGAACTGTCCTCCCTAGACGTAGATTGCTGCCAAACTGGGTGAACAAATCTGGTTGTGTTTTCAGATTTGGCCAAAGAGTCAGCAATTTAGCGGAAGAAGTTGCTGAAACACCTGCGGTTTCTCGTCACCAGCAACACAGTGCTATTTTCAAAGGTGATATAAAACTCAGGACCTGGTTATCAATGATTTGTGAGAAAAATGAATTCATTTTATTTATCGAACTGAAAACCTAAAATATCATATTTGACTTTTGGACAAAAAAATTTAGTCCCGGCGAATAATGTTTTTATGATGCTGAATGTTCAAGTATGATTTAAAAACTATTTGTTGGTGATTTTTAACTTGATTGCATCTTGCTTGAATTTTAAAAGCATTTATTTTATGTGCATTCGAGGTAAGTAACATAGACCCGTTTTGCTTAGTTTTCAAATTTATTTTGTAAAACTATTTGGCATGCCTGTTATCCTTAGAAGCTTATTTTCTTAAACAAACTCTGACTATGAGTATAATTCAAAGTAAAATTATTCAGACTCGATAAGTAAAACTTCTCGTATCTTGTCATCTGTAGACTCATCATGTGTCGTCTAATCTTACTGCTCATGTTTCATTTACCTTTCTTATTGCACTCTGAAGGCTCACAATTCGATTATGATTCCTATTACCAACCATAGGGTAAAATATGAAAATCCTGTTGCCTAACCATAAGGCGAAATATGGTGCTCATATTGCTTAACCATAGGATAAAATCTTGTATTCATGTTGCCTAGTCATAGGGCGCATACGATGATAGTGTCCCGAGTCCCAGACATGCATAATTAGATTATGTACTCGCTCTCCATATTTTAAGTCTTGAAAATATCTCTTGTTATGTTTCTCGTGGTAGAAGTTTCGAAACTATTACCTTACCTCGCTCGTCCCACGTGAAACAGATTTTGTAAAAAACTCATCTCGCTAATTTCTCGACTTAAAAGATTTAAAAAGTATTATTGCCTCGACGTTACTTCCATTCAATTACTTTGCTTTCTGAAAATATATGTGACACTCATAATTCAGGTAGTTGGGTGTATGTTACTTAGATGAGTCTTGGACTCATGTTTTCCCTCTTGACAGTTTTCAAGATGCTAAGGAATGATAAATTTTTGGGAATCGGTTAAGAGATGTGGTAGGATGAATACATTTTATGGACTCGAGTATTTGTAAATTATCATCTGAATTTGGAATATTGTATTGCATTTGATATTCAAGGTTACTTTTACAAAGAAAGTTAATTTGCATGTTATGAATATTAATATTTTAAATTATTCGCAAGCATGCTTGAGGATTCATATATTTCGTTGGTGTTTTTGGGGACATGCGACAAATTGACACGGTTTTGACAATTTAAGGTTTTGGGGTGTTACACTTGCTACACGGAGACCACTTATCACTTGCTCAACCCAAACAATAACTTAGAAAAACAAAAGAAACAATCGCAATTTATCTATTACAAACCATGAAACAAGGTACAACGATTTTGGCACACTATAGCCAAATTCACAAAAGATCTAGACTTGGACCAAACACACTTCTACGTATCACCATTCCCTTATGGGCATACTAGTTTCAGCAAAACTCAGGCTTACCAACAAGGACTTTTGGCCATTGGTATATTGTTATGTTTATGTCTTTCATCCATTGTGTTTGTAAATTTCCGAGTTGTCCATTGCTAACATTTTAACTTTCATAATCCAAATAATATCATTTGCAATCTTCTCTATACTTATCTGAAAATCTTCTTGTTTATACAAGTTAGTTTTCTTTGAATGAGACTATTTTTAAACTATTTCAAAAATGACACCTTTTCAAGAACCAATTGATAGTATCGGTGGTCTACAAGACATCACCGATAGTACTTTACCAATGGTTTTTGAACAAAAACCTATACATAAATTATTTGGCATTCAGATGGTATCAGTAGTTTCTAGTACAAATTGCTGATGTTGTCAGCATTTCTAGTACAAACCGCAAATAACATCTGTCGTGTCTTAAATTGTTTAAATACAAAAGTATTGGGTGTGCATTAATATCAAAACATCGATATTATCGGCCGTTTTGTGTGAAGTTCATTTTATTGTAAATCCATAGTATAAAAATTGGACATTGCGTAGCATTGAGGAAGGTTTTGAGATGAAAACATCGAGTCTTGACATAATTAGAGACAAGTTGTGAATGACGAATGATTAAAATTAAGCGAAAAATAGAGCTTGTCAACTTCAATTTAAAAAGGTTACAAAATGTTCATATGAAAAGGTGAGCATGAACTTATATATGTTAGGGTAAAATGGTTGATTGTCCTCTCGATCGGTTGCTCTTTCTGTACTAGGAGGCTTCTTCTAGTTCACGAACAATCTAATTTTGCTGTTAAGCGTTGTCTATTGCACACTAAGAGGCAATGGCACTTGTTCTTTAGTCGCATGTGTCCACATTAGTGTAAAAAATCATTGGATCGTTAGCTAGCGTTCCCTCTTGAGTAACTCAGTTTTGAATTACTTGAGAGGTATTGCAGTAAGGTTCAAGTTGAGTTACCAGAGGTAATGCAGTGGGTAACTCAATAATAGCAGCGGAAATTAAGAATAATAAAAATAATAAGAATACTCACTATTTATAGTGGAAACCTCAATACTAAACAAACAATGAGTAAAACCACTACCTTCCAGTCTTTGCTGGAAGGATTTGTGAAAGATGGGTCGTTACTTTATTCAGATCTCTTGTCAAGTACAAAATGAACCACTTACCGCCTCCAACGCTTATGTTGTTCTTTTGTCTCTCCTTGACTCAATCTGGCTCTCGGACAATCCTTCTATCACTTTTGAACTCTACTGTTCAAAACCTTTCGAGGTCACGCCCTTCTCTTCCAAGTTCACACACAATTCGCCTACACCTCGATTGCCCTTCCGCAACCTTAGGCTCGGTTGCTTAAAAGAGCTTCGCGTAATCCCTCGAATATCTTGGATTGATGCACTTGATTTGGACGCCAGTATTCGGGTTGCCAAATCAGCCTCAATCCAAATCTCAATCAGATATTCCTTAATTAAATAAAAAAATCAAACTAGATTTGCTTTCTTTATTTAAAAAAGAGATAATCTAAGAGATCTAATATACATCCCATAATATATATTAGATGTATTCGAATATCCCTGAAGGATATCCGAATATATGCTCGATTCTTTCCCGATTCGTGTCTCGCCTTGTTTTCAGGGTCATGTTATCTTTGTCGCACCATGTCCTTTTCTGAGTTCCCTCTTGCCTTCCCCTAGGCGAAACTCAGTCGCCCACTCAGTGTTTTCTCCTGCACACTTATTAATCATTGTTAGGTGAGTGTTTGTCATTATCAAAACACAAGGGTAACAATATTCCCCCTTTTTGATGATGACAAACACTCCTTCGATAAGGGCAGAAAATCGCAAGTACTGACAGCAAATATTAGATATCCGAATTCCCTATCATGTGAGTCAGTTAAGTTATACTCAAGCTAAACAGTTCACAGAGTCCCCCCTAAGGTGATCTGACAGATAGACTGTATGTGGTGATTTCTTTCCCTGGTAAGACAGTTACACAGTTCACCCTAGATACACAGCAGAATAGAAGTTAAGTAATGACTTCCCCCTCAAGTTATGCAGCCCCTTATCGCTCTTCCCCCTTTTGGCATCATCGAAAAGAAAATCGTTAGTAACAAGTTAAGGATCACATCAATTTAGAAACCCTGTTTATCAATCATAACCGGATGCCATACAAAGTGGCACCAACCGCAAGATAGGAGACATAATTAACAACTAACATAGATAAAAGTCAGCGCCTGATAAGGAACAAAAAAAAAAGCAAGGAACGGATATAATGAGGCAGGGAAGCAAGGAGGGGATGAACCATGAGAACATGAACCGATCACTGGACCTCACAGATAGTTTCTTGCAGTTGGGCGAGCAGCCTCTCAAAGTGACCATTCCCGACATTGGGATCAATTAACTCCTCCATCATAATCACCCACTTTTATCAAGGAGGTATGTAAACTCTCCATCCTTTGACTACCCTCATAATAGGGCTGACATCTCCCTGCGGGACATCTAAACGAACAGCACTCTCCATTCCCCCACCGGGAACACTACCTTGACAGCTTTGACTTTTGGAGCCTCTTTTGCTCAACCGACCCCATAGGTGAACGTATGACATGATTTATTACAGTTCTCATACGTGAACTCTTTCCATGAACGGATCTCCTCATCCATGGTGTGAGTACATGACATATGGTGCATCATGACTGGAAAGATTGATATGCACCCTCTTTAGTATGTACATTGCTTTGCTGTCAAATTTTTCTTTCTTAACTTCCTTTGTTTTCCCTTCGATTGTTTCTGCATGAAAACTCCCGCTCGAAACTCTGTTCAGCCCAGGTACTCGGTTCGAGTCATATGGTTCAATCAAGAAGGGTATGATGCGATTGAGTTACCCAAGTGGTACAAGAGAGGTACCATACAAACAAGAAATATTAAATGAGAAAGAATATATGTACCTCAAGATTGATCACCCCAGTTTGTAATATGACAATGGGCTCATAGGGGCGTCAAATCCTGAGCAGCTAAGGGTGGCTTTGAGATCTTCCATGGCTTGTATAGAGGGAGCAATTTTCTGGAAGACTCAATAGGTCTAGAAAGAGGCTCATCATGTCTTCTTGAATCAAGGTTAGAGAAAATTATGATACCTATATGCTTAGGATGCTACAATGCAACAGCTACCCAGAAGTGTTAAATAAAACAACATTTCATAATTGAATGCATTCTAAACTGGGTACTTACATATGCTCTTCATAGCCAATCATTGAAGGAGTATGACAGGGAACACACATATCAATCAAGGGAAATCATACCTAGTACCAAGCGTTGTTTTTCGAAGGGTTCCCTATGTAGTGCCTTTGTGAATACATCAACCACCTGATCGCCAGTAGGGCAGTAGTCCATTTTGATCAACCCTATCTCAACACAGTCACGTAAAAGTGATAACGAATTTCAATATGCTTACTTTGCGAGAATTGAACAAGGTCCTTAGAGATGCTAATGGCGCTAGTGTTATCACATAAAATAACAGAATGATCAATTTTAACACCAACGCCACTTAGCTGTTGCATTAACCATAAGAGTTGAGCACAACATGCAGCACTAGCGATGTATTCCTCCTCTATATACCCTATGAGACTCAGGTCACCTCCTCGAGGGTACCACAGACACAGATTGTCTTCCCTGACGCGTGTCTCCCTTGGGTGACTCTGAAACTTTCTGGTGCAACTCGTCTTGCATGGCAACCACCCAGTCGGGGTTCTTTAGTGCTTCCTTCACGATTTTAGGCTCTGCAAGAGACACAAAAGCAGCACATTTACTTATTAGTGAAACATCGGAAAGAGTATTGTGTACCCGCTCATGTGAAGAGTAGCATTCATAGTCTGATAGTTGAGTGGGTTGATGAACAAGTTTTCCACTTCTGGTGACCCTTTGTTCTAGGCTTGAAGATTATTGGGTTGTCTCTGCTCGTCTTTCCTCGTAAAGGAGGTCAGGTTGTTCCCCCTCGGATTGTGCATCTCCAGCCTCTTCTTCCTAGGGAGTGAGGTCGGCGGCTTCCTCCGCAGGGTTGACTTTGGGTGCTTCCTCGTGTGTTCCTTCGGGAGTGCAGTCAGTGATCGTTTCTCCAAGTGAGTTGAAGTTTGTCTTCCTCTAGAAGGAATTCTGTACTCGTTTTCTTTATAAGATCACCTCCTCTACTTTGAAAATTTACGGGGCCACAGAGATCCATATGGATCTTCTAGAGAGGGGCAGCTGTGCTCACTGTCTGCCTAGATTTGAAGGATACTCTTGTTTGCTTTCCTCTAACGCATGCATCGCGGACTCCGTCTATGTTGCACCCCACTTTGGTTTTACTCTTTGGGGTATTTCGTGGTTTCCCCATCTCTGATTTTAAGTGATGTCGAGGTTGAGTATAATTATGCTGGGTTCCCTGTGAGGGAACACTTTTTGAGTATAATTATGTTGGATTTCGTTGGAGCACCTGTACTATAAGTTTGTTGAACCTTCTTCTTAGCCTCCTTCCACTTGGAACACTCTCTCTTATAATGTCCCTCCATTCCACAGTGCCAACACACACGATGACACTTCAGACCTACATACCTGCTCATACCTGCTGGTATTGACTTGTGAATCTTTCGGGCCATCATATCAACTTTGGGAGGGTCTTGATTCATGCTCTGTACATCCCATAATATATATTAGATGTATTCGAATATCCCTGAAGGATATCCGAATATATGCTGGATTCTTTCCCGATTCGTGTCTCGCCTTGTTTTCAGGGTCATGCTGTCTTTGCCGCACCATGTCCCTTCCTGAGTGCCCTCTTACCTTCCCCTAGGCAGAACTCAGTCGCCCACTCAGTGTTTTCTTCTGCACACTTATTGATCACTGTTAGCTGAGTGTTTGTCATTATCAAAACACAAGGGTTCAATAAAAATATATGAATAAAAATGCAAAATAAAAAAAATAATCTTCCAGGTAGTAAAAAAGGCCATATTAATGTCATATCAATGTTGATAATAAGTAAAAAAAAAATTAAGTTTACAAAAAGAGGTTTATGAATAAAATAACAAATTCGAAATAGTAGCATTCTTGAAATATAACTTTAAAAACATGACATTGTCAAAAAAATAATTCCAATTTTTCTCCATTAGTGCACGTGGCTCTTCGTATCTCGAGCTTTTTCTCAAGTGATTTTAGTTTGTTAAGGGCAACAAAAAAGAGTACATTGGTAACAATAGCAGATAATGTTACATATTACTAACTAAAAAATGAGGGAAACAACAAATATATCCTTCAGTTTTTAAGGGTGGGTGAATACTTTATTTAAAATTATATATTTGTAATGAGGCATAGAAATCATTTATTCCCTATTGTTGATGATGTTCCAAAAACCACTCATTCATACAACCCCACAATTACAAGTTTTGCGTTTTTAAAAATCTGACAAATAATAATAAATAAATAAGCGCTCCAGAAATTTTGTAGCCGTTAGAAGGAGAGAGAAAGTGCACTTCATTTCAAATCTATTTTCAAAACTCAAAACCCTCTCTCTCTCTCTCATCCTTCTACAGATCTCTATATCTCTCCACAGATCTCCCTGGCCGTCGGCATCTTCTTCTTTCTTCCGATCTTCCTATATCGAGGACCATACAGGGCCGCATGGACGGTGGTACGTTCTTTCTCCTCTCCCTTGGATTCTGTCTTTTTAATTATGTATGGGTAATGTGCTGGATTGATATGGAATCAATTTCTTGTAGATCGAACCCTAGAAACTGACTCCGATCACTGCACTCCGGATGCGATGGAACTGGAAGGAAATCCATATGTGGTTTGTGAAATAGGTTTGTACTTTTGTTTTTCCCTTGTAATTTGACGAATGCTAGACCCGAGCCTGACTGGATTTATGTCTTTTCTTTACTTATTTTGTTGAATTTTGAAATGGAATTTTATATCTCGGCTTCATTGATCTATATTTTGGTGGATATGTTGAGTTGCTTTTATTGAAGTTTGCCCTTCCAGTGCAGATTCCGGGAATTGAATCCTTATGTTGGCTGTTTATGGATTATATAGTTAGGGCAGTAAAATTCTAGCTGTGAGAAGCATGTTGAGTTCTTTGTTAGGCTTATCGCGAGTTAAGGAAGGAGAAGACTAGAACCTGACCAGAGATGGTTCCTATCTGAAGGATTCTTTGCCCAACTGTGCTGAATATAACATTCCTTGTCAAGAAAGTGTTATATGTTGGGCTAATCAGTTTCTCTGTCTATATTCTGTAACATGGTAATTGAAAATTAGGATGGAGTGCAAATTCTAGGGTAGAGACGTCCAGAACAGTGCATTGGAGTAGTATTAGATTAGAAATTTTAGCTTCATTTGATTTCATGGTCTTTTATTGCTCGGGTGAAGGAATATCAGCATTCCTTTGATATGTCAACTATAGAGTACTATCAGCGTCTTTCATACACTGTTTCATGTGCGTTTGAAGTATTTGTGAGTATGTTAATGGTGTTAACTCATCGCCCAGGAAATGGTGAAGAAAACACTGATTTGGAGAAGAAGACTATACATCATGGTTCAGATGCCTACCAAGGATGTCCAAACAATAAAAAACAAAATGATACTGTTTGTCAAAAGATCTTGGATCTGAGCTCAATCGTGGAGGTGTGTTAAGGAATCAACTGGCAATCTCTAATTGATCAAATTTCTTAGAATTACAAACTTTGGTAAATTTTGAAATGTCATAGATCTGCTGTCTTATACTCAGGTTTTGAAAAAGGAACACTCCACGTTAGCTAGTGAAATGAAAAACTTGACTACAGAGCTTCTTACTGATCCTGAAGTTTATAATAATCTTCAGCGTTTTGGTAAGTTCTCAATAATAGCTATACCAGCAATGCTTCTTGTTTTTGTTATTAAGTTCTTTTATAATATTGCTCGTAGGTATTGACTATGAACAAACCAAAAAAAAGTGCATGCTCTTGGAGAATAAATATATACAAGAGTCAAAAGAGAGGAAGCGGCTTTACAATGAAGTGATTGAGCTGAAAGGAAATATTAGAGTTTTCTGCAGATGTAGGCCTCTACACCCTTCTGAAGTAGACAACGGATCCACTTCTGTTATCGAGTATGACTCATGCCTTGAGAATGAGCTCCACATCATCTGTTCAGATGCATCTAAAAAACAATTCAAGTTTGACCATGTTTTCAAGTCTGAGGATAACCAAGGTGAGCGTCAGATATGGGATTGTTCTAGCTCCTGTTTTTGCTGGACATAAATCTATAGTTATCCGAAACTTACTGCTAATTATTTGCTATGCAGAGGCTGTGTTCTGTCAAACATCCCCTGTTATCACTTCAGTGATGGACGGATATAATGTTTGTATTTTTGCTTATGGACAAACTGGAACTGGAAAAACTTTTACGATGGAAGGAACATCTGAAAATAGGGGAGTGAACTACAGAACTTTGGAAGAGCTGTTCCGTTTGTCCAATGAGAGGCGTGGTATTATGACATATGAGTTATATGTCAGCATGTTGGAGGTGTACAATGAAAAAATAAGAGACCTCTTGGTTGAAAATTCAACTGAACCCACAAAGAAGTAAGTCATAATTAAATAAATGTCATTTAGGATTGTTTGCGTCTCTCATTGTCTTCCGCCACTTTTTAAGATGAACTACACCAAATTACCTCTGATGCGACAGAAATAAAAGCGTAGCATAAGTTCCATGTGTCGCATGTTACGTATGCGACAACTTCAAACTGTGTCGCATCAGAGAGGTATTTTGGCGTAGTGATGGTGCACTTACCTAAATTTGCTTTGCTTTCTAAACTTGTATATATTTTTTCTTTAAAAAGTTTCAGCACTGGGATTTATAGTACTTGAATCATGCAGAAGATACTTTAGTCATGGTGATTCTTTTTGTTTTGATTATGTCGGATGTTGCTTATCGTTAAACTGTTTTTCTCTCCCATGATTGATGAAGGTTGGAGATAAAGCAAACGCCTGAGGGAACTCAAGATATTCCAGGCTTAATAGAAGCTCGTGTTTATAGTACAGATGAAGTCTGGGATCTTCTCATGACTGGAAGTCGAGCCAGATCTGTTGGATCAACTAATGCTAATGAGCTCAGCAGTCGCTCTCACTGGTAATTCTGTCTATTTTCATTTGTTTTCCATGATGCAAAATCTGTGAGATACATATTGTGTAACTATTCTGGGTATTTTCTCTAAATTTTATATGTAGCTTGTTGAGAGTGACTGTCAAGGGGGAAATTTTAGCAAATGGACAGCGGACAAAGAGCAATCTTTGGCTCGTAGACTTGGCTGGAAGTGAGCGGGTGGGAAAAATTGAAGTTGAAGGTGAAAGGCTGAAGGAGTCCCAGTTTATCAACAAGTCTTTATCTGCGTTAGGTGATGTCATTTCTGCTCTTGCATCAAAATCGCCCCATGTTCCCTACAGGTATAACATTTTCTCTACATATTATATTCATTTTTTTCTTCTAAATTAAGTCTGCTCTAATGATCCATTCTTGCTTATCAGGAATTCCAAGCTGACCCATCTGCTGCAGAGCTCATTAGGTAAGGCACAGACAACATTTTTTTCATTCATGAGTTCTACTTTCCCCCAACTAGACTCGCTAAGTTACCTTCTACTATGGCACCATCTTGGATGTGTTTGAAAAGCATATATTTTTTGTTAATCCGATTCGTGATACTGCTCTGTAAATGACTACAAACAATTTCAACTGCAGGAGGAGACTGTAAAACTTTGATGTTTGTTCAAGTCAGCCCTACTGCTACAGACTTGGGAGAGACCTTATGCTCCCTAAATTTTGCGAGCCGTGTACGAGGAATCGAGGCTGGTCATGCTCGAAAACAAGCTGATACAAATGAGCTTTTCAAGTATAAGCAACTGGTATGATAAAAGTAAAGAAAAAACTCAACCGATAATCTGGCTTCAAGTTACAAAGTCTATTAATTGGTTTGTTTGGCTGTTTATTTAGGCCGAAAAGCAAAAACATGATGAAAAAGAATTAAAGAAGTTGCAAGATAGTGTTCAATCATTGCAGTTAAGACTCGGTGCCCGAGAACATATTTGTCGAGGTTTTCAGGACAAGGTATCATAACCTGTATAATTTTATGCCTTTTATGTATTTTTATATGTAAATATCGTATTCCACATACACGGTGGGGTGGATATTCATCAAATGCATATTATTTTGTATGAACAGGTAAGAGAATTGGAGAGTCAATTATCAGAGGAAAGAAAAATAAGACTGAAGCAAGAAACTAAAGCAGCCTCAGCAGCTCCATCCTCAGCTGCCTCATTCTGGAAACAAGCTCAGCCGGAGGCCACAGAGAAGAAACCACCTTTAGCTCCTTCAAAAATGAGGATGCCACTCAGAAAGGTTTCGAATTTCATGCCCCCACCTGCTCCTCTTCCACCGTACAGAAACAACTCTAGGCTTTCTGCGGTTCCTTCTCATAGCAATGGAAAAGAAAATATGCACAAAACGGCAACTGCCACGAAAAACCTAATGCAACCTAGAAGAAGGGTTTCCATTGCAGTGAGGCCTCCTCCTCTAGCAACCCAGCCACATGTTTTAAAACCTAAGAGGCGAGTGTCCATTGCAACTTTCCAGCCGGAACAATCAAGGTCCTACATGACGACTCCTATGCACTCTTCTAACTCACAGATGAGAAATTTTGGTGGTACGAGGCAATCGTTAATAATAGATCCAAGGAAAGCTCGCTACTCGAAGCTTTTTTGCCCACTTGCAGAAATGAGGACTCCAGCTTTATTGAAGAGCAGCAGTAAATTCATGGGAAGTCCTCCCACAGAGGCTGGTTCGTGGAAGCCCAAGCATCCAACTATAGTTGCATTGCAGAAAAAGAGCCTGGTGTGGAGTCCACTAAAGCTGAGGGGCATGAAGAATTTCAGAAAAGCCTCCATGCTACCAGTTAGATCAACGGCAAATGACATGCAATGACCATACTCTTTTATATATCACAATGTAGCTTACCGCTTCTTGCTTGCTACATGAATTGTTTCTACCAGAATACATTCTTTCAGTCCACACAACTTCTCCACAATGATCACCCTGCAGAGATGGAGTTAAGATTTGAAAGGAAACAATCATATCCTCTAATGCGCAGCCAAATAGCGGATTATGATGTAAACTCGTTTGTATTATATATTTATAATACCACATAGTTTTCATAATTTGAAATTCTTCTTAGAATAAAATGACATCATTTTGATATTGATGTATTTGGTTTAGCTGCACCGAATTAGTTTAAGCATTTTTTACTAAAACCTTTAATTATGAGCATACAAGTTGAGGCAACGCTTCAACGGCTACACATGAGATTTGAACTTAAGATGTCTGAAGCCAATCACTAGAAGTTGCTACTATGAAGACTCAAAGCTAGAGCAACGTAGCCGATCAACA
The DNA here is from genome assembly GCA_963678935.1 of Umbilicus rupestris. Classification (NCBI taxonomy): domain Eukaryota; kingdom Viridiplantae; phylum Streptophyta; class Magnoliopsida; order Saxifragales; family Crassulaceae; genus Umbilicus; species Umbilicus rupestris. The sequence continues at coordinate 3,328,931 of OY787613.1, read as the reverse complement.
CAGAGCAGCACGGAGAGCGTCCGAATGGTTGCTGCCTGTGTTGCAACAAATTAGGGACTACAACAATAAAAAGCTGAGGAGGTGTAACTTGGGACGATCCTAGCCATCCATTGAGGAGGCGTAAGTTTATAAATAGGGGAGGAGTCATTTTCTCCAAACCACCTTAAAAATAAAAAATCATTCTCCCAAACTCTCTTGCTCTCAAGCTCTCTAGCTTTCAAGTCTCTTGTTGCCTTAACACATCAAGCGACTTTTGGGGAAGGCTTTCTTAGCTGGTCGAGTAAAAGTTCTAGCTAAGCGCCGCACGACTTAGTGGATAAAATCTAAGTTCGTGACAAGTTGTATCCGAGCCAGGTTCAACATTTTCATGGCTTCCGACACGGAAACTCGAGGGAGGGCTACCGAGAAGGATTCCAAGAAGACGAAACCACCAAGGGATCATTCCGTCTCTGCGAACGAGAAGCGGTTTGCAAAGTTGGAGCTTGGCATTGGGGAAGTGTCGGATCGCATTGGGATATGCGACGACCACGTCGAGACATTGAAAGACAAGGCAGGAGTTCTTCAAAGTCAAGTAGTGTCCTTGGAGGAGGACCTACAAGCCAAGTTATTCCAACATATCAACAACGTCCTCGAAGCATGGAGGGGTGAGAAGGAGGAGTACCAGGGAAGGGTGGATGTCTTAGTAACTCAAGTCCAGAAGTTGCAGTCTTCCTTGGAGAAGACCAACCTGGAAATAGTGAAGCTGCGGAGAGTCGGGAGAAGTGGTTCCTTTTTACACGGAATGTTCCAAGGTGTTCAAGACGTGACAAAACCCAAGGAATTCAAGGGATCACGCAATGCGGAGAAAATTGACAACTTTCTTTGGCACATGGAGCGCTACGTTGACTCTACTTAGTCGATCTTGCAGCAACGTGGTGGCTTAGAAAGTATCATGAGATGTAGAAGGGACTTCACACGATAAACAATTGGGAGGCGCTCGTCGCGGAATTCAAGAAGCAATCTACCCCGTGAACGCTAACCATGAAGCTCACAAGTGACTAAAGGAGTCGAGCATGGGTCATCACTCCAAAAATATGTGATCGATTTTGCGGCCCTCATGCTCCAACTCCCCGACGTGAATGAAGCAGAGTTGTTCTTCAACTTCATAGATGGATTGAAACCATGGGCAAGGATGGAGTTGGAGAGGAGGGATGAGAGAGACACAACAACGGCAATGACCATTGCGGATACCGTCACGGAGTACTCAAGGGGAGAGACATCTTCAAAGCTAAGAAGGAGAACTCCATCAAAGGTGGTGGAGCGCATGAGCCAAACGGTGAGAAGCCGAAGTTCGGAGGTGGCAAACCAGCCCAGAAAGGAGCGTTCCAAGGTAAGAAATTTGAAAGGAAGCTGCGGAACGATTGTTTCTTATGTGAAGGGCCACACTGAGCAAAGGAATGTCCGAAAAGGAATGCTCTTAACGCTCTACTAGAGGACAAAGAGGAGGATGCGACGATGGGATGCATCAAACTTCTCGGAGAGTTGAAGGCTAGGGGATCGGACACTTATGTATGTGATGAGAAAGTTTGAGGGAAGGCTTTGCCCATCATGGTGGACATAGGCGCAACTCACAACTTCATCCAACCTAGCGAAGCGAGGAGATTGGGTCTAAAGACGACGAAGAGCAAAGGTTGGTTGAAGACAGTAAACACCAAGGCAAAACCCTTAGACGAGGTAGCCAAAGGCGTGGATGTACTACTCGGAGAGTGGCAAGGTAATGTCAACTTCTCGATCGCTCCTATGGATGATTTTATGTGTGTCTTAGGGATGGAGTTCTTGCGCCTATTCGATGTGCTAGCTTGGCCGAAGAAGAACACCATGCTAATCATCGAGGGAGGTCCGCACATGGTGTCTACGATAACTAAGGCAAACTTAGACTCCATGTTTCTCTCGGTGATGCAAGTCGAGCATGGTCTTAAGGAGGGGCAACAGACGTGGCTAGCATCCATCAACGTTGACAAAGAGCCCCACCAAGAGGTAGAGGTGATACCATTGGGGATCGAGAAAGGAAGAGTTAAACGATGTTATGTCATCCGAGTTACCAAAAAGGCTACCACCAAGGAGGGAAGTGGACCACCCATCGAGTTGGAGTCGGGGGCTCAACCACCAGCGAAGGCGCCCTACCGAATGTCTCCGTCGGAGTTAGAAGAGATGTGGAGACAACTTTAGAAGTTGTTGGATGCGGGATACATCCAACCCTCGAAAGCCCCATACGGCGCATCGGTGTTGTTTCAAAAGAAGTATGACGAGTCATTGCGACTTTGCATCGACTAATGAAGGAAAGAAGGGAAGATGTTGGTGGAGATGGCCAAAGAAGGGAAGATAAAGAGCTTTTGGAGAGAGGATGGCCTACTTTATACAAAGGGTCGGAGGATCTACGTGCCGAATTGTGAAGGACTTAGGCGAAACATCATTCGGGAGTGCCACGACACAAAGTGGGCAGGCCATCCAGGTCAAAGAAGGATGAGAGCTTTGATCGAAGCGCAATACTATTGGCCAAACGAGACGAGGTCGAGCTATACGTGAAGAATTACCTTGTGTGCCAGCACCTAGGGGCCTCTTGGAGCCACTACCAATACCCAGTCGACCTAGGGAGAGTGTTATAGGTCTAGTTAGTTCCTTTCCCGATGGACAATCTGTTGATGATGTAGCATGTTGTGTTCATAGCCTCTGCCAAAAAACATAAAGGGATTTTCTTGGCATGTATCATGACTCTGGCCATCTCCTGTATGGTTCTGTTTTTGCATTCCACTATGCGATTCTACTATGGAGTGAAGGGAGATGAGTACTGATGGGTGATACCTCTTTCTCAGCAGACTTTTCCATAGCCTCATTCTCGAATTTCCTCCCATGGTCACTTCTTATGGAGGCCACTCTTAGACCCCTTTCTTGTTCCAATCGATTAACTAGGTTGATTACAATCTTTACTGCTTTTGATTTCTCTCTTAGGAAGTCAATCCAGGAATACCGAGTGAAGTTATCGACACATACGAACGCATACCTTTTTCTTCCACAGCTTTCCACTTGCATAGGGCCCATTAGATCCATCTGCAGTAGTTGGAGAGGTCTTGTGGTGCCAATCTCTGAAACTTTTGGATGAGAAACCCTTCTCTGCTTGCCGATTTGACATTCCCCACAAATCGAGTTTGCCTCTCCTCTCCAACCGGGAATTCCTCGGATTAGTTTATCTGCAGTAGGCTTTCTTAGTGTTCTCAAGTTCAGGTGTCCCATTCGTTTGTGCCATAAGTTTATCTCCTCGGATTTTGACATTAAATAGGTTGATACAGAGGTTGCTGCAGCATCCTCTAGCATATAGCAATTGTTGACAGACCTCATTCCTTTCATCAAGCACTTTCCCCCTACATCAAACACTTGGCATAATTTCTCAGAAACTTTACAGAGTGTGTACCTTTGCATAACTGACTTATGTTGATTGCTTTGAATCCATCCACGAGCATCACATTTTTTAGTTTGGGCAACCCGAGTACGTCTAATGTCTCTTTCCCAAGAACTCTCCCTTTCAGCCTGATAGAGCCTATTTATACACATTATTTAGATCCTAACCCTATGCTTGTTTGCATTATTTTGTGTACAAGATTACTGGTTTCCAGTGTTTTTGTATTTCAGGGCGAAACGAGGGCCTAAGTCGGATACGCGCTAACAGGCAGCGTTTAGGACGCGCATCACACAGCCTGCGGAGCTAGCGGCGCAAACAGAGAAGTTGGCAGAGTCGACAACGGTGCGCTTACCGATTGCGCTAACCAAGATGCCGTGCGCCATGCGCAGATAGTGGTGTTTCCAAATCCTGACACGACCAGATTTGGAAGTTGCCAAGGATGAGCCTCTTGAGCAGTATATAAAGAGAAGAAGGCTAGGGTTTGAAAGAGACAATTGAGAGCATCCATCATCATCACAGCACACAAGAGAGCAGCGAAGCAGAAAAACACACGAGCTTAATGAGAGGACCTGCGCTAGCCGACTGCGCCAGCCGAGACCCTGCAACCTGCACGCACCTGCTAGTTGCTGTTTCTTTGATACTTTAGATATTATTTACTGTTTCTATGATGTTTACTACTAGCATGTCTAGCTAAACGCTTAGTATCGGTTGGGCATGAATCTATGAGTATTTCCTTTGAGACTTGCGCTTAATGCATAGCTTGTTTGCTTATATTAATTATGCGCACATTGTTGGCAGCTAGTTGCATGAGTAGGGGAAGCCTTGAACCGCAATCTTACTCTTGTTGCTTGTTGTTATATGTTAAACTAGTTGAATAGCCTGACGGTGCCGACTAGGAGTAACGCGCTAGGATAATCAGTTGCTATTGTGACAGGATTCGCAGCTGCTTAGACTAGTCTTAAGAATTAATAGCTCATGAACTTTGATCGGAACATGCGCACATGTTAGGAAGCCTTGATCGGACACTAACATTAGCAAACCAAACTGTAGACATTTAGAGTCGATGATAAGGAATACAATCATAGAGGATTGTCTTCGCCGATACTTCTCATAGTCATAGTACTTAATCTCTACTGCCTGCGCACGTCTAGTGCAATTCCTGCATTTTACTACTGTTTACTCACGCATTGCGCAACCTCAATCACTCACACCCCCAGTTTTCGTAAGTGCAAGTTACTAGTTAAAGCTAATCTACTACCTCCCTGTGGATTCGACCCCGACTTAACCGCTGTAGTAAGTGGAAGAGGAAGGAATTAATTTGACGCGCACAACGACGCGTGCATCACAGCCCGTTTTCAAATGTTACATTCTGTTCTCTGCAAGGCTGAATGTTTGTCATGAAGGATCTTTCTCCAGTCATGTGTCCCGAACATCCACTGTCAAAATAATAGCTCCTTTCCTTGAACTCCTTCGATGAGCTGTAAGATATGAAGGCATATTGTCTTCTATATCGCTGGTGGTTGTTCTGTGATGGTTTTTGTAATCTCCAGTAGTTGTTCAAAATGGGACAAACTCGTTGGATGTGACCAGGTTGATTCAGAAATAACATATGCGCTTATTTTGTGAAAATTGACCTCGGAGCGGAAGAGTTTGATGTACCATCTTCTAGTTCTTTCTTTTGGTCTTTTTCTTCCCACCCTGGTTTCTCTTTCTCTTCAGAACTTCACAATCATGGACTTCTGGTATCTCTGCTCTGACAAACTTTGTCACTCCAATGCCTCTTCTCCTGTTTACCAGAGGCCAGAATTATTATTTCCAGGTCTTTGATGAAGTAGGACATCTTCTAGATTATTTGTTCCGTTATTGACCATTCTGACTGTTTTTCTAAACAAACTCACTTCGTTCATAATCTCAGCGTGTTGTCTCTCTCGTTGTTCAATCTGTTCTGTCATGGATGAGATGATATTCAAAAGTTTTGATATTTTTGCAATCAGCCCCTTGTTCATTTCTGCTACTTCCATACACTTCTCAACCATCCGCGTGTAGTCACTGGAAAAGGATTCTTCAGTAATTTCTTCTTAATCACTGCTGTCATAATCACTGTCTTGACTTCCCTTTTCGGATAGTAGTGATATACTCGAGCTTTGTCTTCTCATCCTATCGCCCATGATAGATGGCAATGCCTTCCTGGACCTCACTCAGTGTGTCGAGTATTGAAATTGGCATTGCGTTACTGTTGACGAGATACCTCATGTTGCTACAGCAACTTCTTCCGTTAAGCTACTGATGCTTTGGTTCGACCAAAACCTGAAGAACACAAATAGATTTTTTTTCACCCAGTTCGGCAACAACCTACGTCTGGGGAGGACTACTATCGGTCCTCAAGATTTCACTATCTCAGTTAGAGTACAATGGTTTCCAACAACTTAGCCACCGCTAGTTTCACCACTACTCCTAACCTAGTCGAAATCTCCGCTCAATCTGTCAACACATACTAGCCTTCATTATCAATACACTCCAGTAATTGATAGCTAACGACCTGATCACACAGACTCAGGCTATCCTATTACAATGTGTTACAGAGGATGCTGCAGCAACTTTTTCCATCAAGTTGTTGACGCTTGTGTTGACAACTTCTCTAAGCACTCCCTGCTAAGTAGTCGGACACTCTGCGTTGCTCCCCCTCGATCAATAACCTACCGTCACTATCCATGAGCACGCTCAAACAGTCTGCGCAAGCCGCACTCCGCAACGCTCTTTCACACGATCGCATGATCTATCAATGAGCCTCTACTCCAGTTGACTTCCTGAGATCTAGATAGGATCAGACTACTCCAGTCCTGATCACTCTTCAGCTCTCACATAATCAACGCTCCAGCACTCTCTACTTCCACGGACTATGATCTCTGCTCAATGCGTGTGTGTTTTTTTTCGATATTTGATCTGCTCTTCGATAATCTTGTTGCTTCGGTATCTGCTTGCATATGTAACAATCGCACCTCAGCAACTTTAGTCCCAAGCGATAATGCTACCTTCCGAATTCCCTCTGGATCCCTGGCAGTATGTTGAGATTCGAATCCTCTCCTGGATTCTTGAAAAAGATGCTGTGATTTTGTTTCCTAAAATAGAATTAGAAACAAATCTAGCTTTCCTGCATCCGAGCCTCTTGCTGAAGAACTCTGATCAACTAGAACTCTGCTCTGACCGTTTCTACACTGATAGTAATCGCTTGGACATCCTCCGAGCTTCTCCAGATTGATCGGCTACAAAGATACTCTCTTGATGCGTTAGCCTTGAATCGTCAGGGGATGCTATAGCCTCTTCTGGTTCTTGTCTTGATCCCTTCTGATCACATGCACCAGCTTCAATCGTCATAAGATGTTATAGCTTCTTCTTGGCTCTTTTGTTTTGTCAGTCTTCATTTGCATGTACCAGCTCTTGGTACCACAGGATGTTGTAGCCTCTTCTTTCGCTTTTTCACATATGTCATATCCGTAACAAGATGATTAGCAACTCATGTTTTCTGTCCAACAGTGAACCAAATAACATTAAAGAGGCATTGAGAGATGAGTTCTGGATAGCTGCAATGCAAGAAGAACTCGGTGAGTTTGACCAAACGATGTTTGGAACTTGGTGACTCGACCAGTAGGAGTGAACATCATTGAAATGAAGTGGATATACAAAAACAAATCTGATGAGAAAGGAAACATCATAAGAAACAAGGCTATACACATATCGAAGGAGTTGACTTTGATGAAACCTTTGCCTTAGTAGCTCGGCTGGAAGCAATCAGATTACTCCTAGTACTTGCCTATCATCTGAAGTTTAAGTTGTTTCAAGTGGACGTCAAGAGCGTCTTCCTGAATGGTATTCTGCCCGAGGAAGTGTATGTGGCCCAGCCTAAGGGATTTGAAGACCCCCATTATCTCAATCATGTATACAAACTGAAAAAGGCCCTCTATGGGTTAAAGTAAGCACCCAGAGCCTGGTATGAGAGGCTGACCTTCTTTCTGACAAAACATAGCTATGATCCAGGAGCTGCGGTTGGTGAAGAACAAGGTCATATGTGGATGACATTGTCTTTGGTTATAGTTCCAAGCAGATGGTGAAGCAGTTTGTTGCTCATATGCAAAAGGAGTTCCAAATGAGCATGGTCGGAGAGTTATCATATTTTCTTGGGTTACAAGTCTCACAAAAAGAGGATGGCATCTTCATCTTCCAAAGCAAATATGGTGAAAATGTTTGACATTGACAAAGTAAGCCACAAATGAACACTTGCAGCTACCTATACAAAAGCGGTTAAAGATGAAGCAGGAGTTGCGGTTGATCAAACTTTGTACAAAGCATGATTGGGAGTCTGTTGTATCTTACTGCCAGCCGACCAGACATATCCTACGTTGTAGAAGTATGTGCAAGATACCAGCATTGCCTAAAGGAAAGTCATCTCCAACTTATGAAGAGAGTCATCAGATATATTGGAGGTACAATGAATTATGGTCTATGGTACACCAAGGACACTAGTGCAGATCTCGTGGGATATTGCGATGCGTACTGGGCAGGATGTAAAGAAAACAGGAAGAGCACGTTAGGAGGCTGCTTCTTCCTCGGCAACAACTTGGTTTTTTGGTTCAGAAAGAAACAAAACAACATATCTCTATCCACTGCTGAAGCGGAGTACATAGCAGCTGGAAGCTGCTGTGCTCAGTTGTTATGGATGAAGTTTGAAATCAGCTTGAAAAGGAGTCTTTTAAGAACACTCCATGATGCTCAGAAAGTTTGAAATCGGCTTCACCTGGTTTGAGTTTTGACTCTTCTTTTGGAGTTTTTGATGATAGTGGAAGATCCACAAGGTTTGTGAAAATCATTCTTGGTATACGAAGGGTGGCTCCAGAGTGTTGTATCCTAGGAAGCGGTTGACTAAAAAAATTCGGCACTGAAGGAAGGCCAATCACGCTTCAAAAAAATCATCGAACGAGCCTCAAATTTGAGTCACATCTTGAGATCTCACTACCATTTTCATCAAAGCTTTCCAGCAGATTCTACGCGCCTAAAATTAATGATATTTCTCTAGTTGCTAATATAGGATGAGCTGACCGAATCACCTAGTAAAGCTTTCAATGTATTGTTATTGTCCATAGGACGAAAAAGTTTGACCCGATTTGAACTTAAATCTAATCCAACAACCCAATTAACAAGTGAAATGGGGACGTCTTTATTCCAATTCCAAAGACTAGCGAACTAAATAGCAAGGTAAAATAAGTGTGGTTTTCCAAGTAACGGACTACCATTAATCTTGTTCACACCATTTGGCGATGAGTTAAAATTTATAATTCAAATAAATTCAATTCAGTTCAATTCAACTCTGAAACAAATTTATTACAATTTTATAAATAAAAAACGACCAAAACAAATTTATGCGATTTGGATGGTGGAACTACTAGTCTATTCTCGTGCATTCGGACCGGCTGCTGTAAAAGGCCATTGCGGATGGAATATAACTAAATCGAAAAATGTATTGGAAAAGATGAATGAGTTAGATTTTAGAGATGATGACTATGTGGAGTGTTGAGAAGCATCTTGGTTACTTCGTCTGCAAAATAGGAATGGAATCATCTCGCATGGATTTACAAGAATTAAATCTCCTAAACAAGAAAAGTAAAATACTTTTCCACAATTCGGCCGATGCACCACGACTCTCATTTCGTCATAACCTTTTCCGTGAAAAATTATCTTGGACTCTCATTAATTATTTTGCTTTTGGATATTAAAAATGTAACGTCCCAAATCATGTGTGTCTTGTTCAATATCAATCGTAAATTCTGTTTGTGCAAGTATGCATACTAAATATTACATCACCGACATATCATAGTCTTTTGTGATGGATTCTAGGGTGTGGTGACGAGAGACATCATGAATGATAGGTTATGCTTATAATGATTTAGATTCATCTTTGAGTTGTACTGTTAGAGATGATCTCAGAATCGATCCACCATAATAATCTTACTAAGATTGCCGAAAGAAAGAGAGAATCATGTAATTTGTCATGCTTGATCCTAATGCCTAGTCTAGATGATTACAGAAGAAACTTTTGGTTAAACCATTTTAAGAAAATTCCTTTCTTTTTTTGTCATCAAAACTTGTGAAAACAAGCTAGCTAGATGATTGTACGTCTTTATCAATGTTTATGGTAATCTGACTTTCTTGTTAATTATAAATTCACATACGAAATCAATTTTACTTGCCTTGACTACTCATACAAAAACCTAAATTACAAACACGCACCTCAAAATTGAAAACAAAAGAAGGACCATCTCATATTTGCTAAAATCCAAATGTATGTTTCCCATCACACGTTTCAATATTAAATTCACACTCACTCCATTCTATTGAATTGAACTAAATGATTTAACTTAATTTAAATTGAAGATCTTAATTTAAATACTTAACTGTAATAAATAATTTTTAAAATCCAACATTAACTTAAATGAAGCCGAATTAAACTAAATTGAATTGAATCGCTCAAAATTTAAGTTCAAGAACAAACCATAATTTCTGACATCTACTCTAATTTGAGTCGTTAATATTGGTTTTGAATACTAAAAAATGGCATATGTTCCTATTTTCTTCATACTTAAAAAGCTAAAAAAAAAATGATTGTAATTGGAAAGAAAAAAATTATAGCTAATTAATGAGTTGCTCAAATACAGGTTATGTTAGGTGGATATAAGAGTGAGTTACCATAAATGCAATAAATAAAGGGTATATTGAGTATTATTTATGCTTGTTAATTCTATCAAATCATGTATACATACCTACTCAATTATGAGTTCAATGTGAGGAGTAACAATTCTAATAAAGGTTTCGTATTTATAAAGTATTTATAAATAAATATAAATATATATAAATACATGTAAGTAAATATAAGTACATATAATTATTCATCATTTCTTTGAGCACCGCTACCACCACTATTCATCATTTCTTTCATCCACACACCATCACGACACTACCACCCCAACCATAACATTACTGCACCATCACCACCACAACAACCATAACACCACAACAACACCACCACCATCATAATACCACTACATAATAAAAAATAATAATTGATGTATATATAAGTAAATATAAGTAAAGTAATAAATATCTACAAAATATAAACACAAAAAACACGTTCTAGTTATCCCTAGCCAGCGAAACAAACAAACAAGCACATTTTTATCATAAATCAAATCAAAAAAACGCCATCTATGAATGAAGGGCAATAGATAAATGTCACTTGAAAGAAATCTCACATTTTCAAATTAAATTATAAATACTAATAAATAATAGTCACACTTCCATTTCATTTTAATTCAAGTGCATGATGAATATTTTGAGTTGGGTTTCAACAGATATAAAATAACTTTACCAAATTAATCTAACTGATCTATTTTTTTTAAAAAAAATTTATTTATTTTTCCTATTCTACCCCTAAACCTTCGCCACAGCCACAGTCCCTGCTCTTATCCTATCAAAAATCGAACCATAATCGCTAAGAAATTTGACGTTCTTTTTGACACTAGATCTTTTAAATGATTTAAACTAAGCATCCACCAGAACCAATCAAATTTCAATCGGGTCATCTAATTTGGATAGTTTTATATTTTAATTAAATATTTAGTTGGAAATAAAGTGATAATGGTCATATTATTATTATATGTTAAGGACAGACAGGAAGTGACAGATACATTTACATTAAAATCAAAAGAAATAAATAAAAAAGGAAGAAGTGAGCTGAGGAGAGAGAAGGTTCTTGGTTAGTTTCAGCAGCATCTTTCCGTAGATAATCTTCAACTCACCATCACCGTCACCTGGTCACCCTCACCATGGACGATGCGCTTCTTCATCTTCATCTTCATCTTCATCTCCATCTCCACTCTGCTATAAATAAACACATCCACTTCTACTTACACAGCACCGACAGCACTACCCTAGCCCTTCAAATTCAAATCTCTCCTTCACTCATTTTTGCCAATGGCGCTAGTCGAAGACTACTCTAAGTCCAGCGACAGAGACAACCGCGCCAACCCTTCCCAGCACAAGCTCAAGGTCAGAGGACTTGTTAAGTTGACCAAAAAGAAGCTTCTCGACGGTGACAGCTTGATCGCCTCCGCTAGGGATTGGCTCGACGAGCTTCTCGGAAACAAGGTCACCCTTCAACTCATCAGCGCTACTCATTACCGCCAGGATCTCAGTACGTTTCCGCTATCATCCTAATTATTCAATTTCTGTCATCTTTTTAATATGCCGTAGATTGTGTGCCACTGCAATCACACTGTTACTAATCCAATCTATATAATGATGTCCAAGGGTAATGATGTGACTGGAATTTATTACTTGGGACATGTGGTCGCTCTTCTGTCAGGCAGCGTCATGGCATTGATGATATAATAGCCATTTGTGTTGCTTAACACTTTGTGTTCTAGTTGCAGAAGAAGATTAGGTGAACCTTAAGAGCATTTCTCGCTCTGATTAGAATTTTTCTGAAAAATGCCACACTTCTCAAGTTTATTTGAATTTGCCACTTTTTGCACAAAATGCTTTTAGCGAAGGTGGTTTGTGCAAAAAGTGGCAAATCGCAAATAAATGTGAGAAGGGTATCATATTCAAACTTAAGTTTAACTGATGGCATTGTTAAAAAAAAATCCTCTAATTAACCGTATAATTTTTGGATCAAATAGAAAGAAATAGAGCTTGTGTGTGTATCTCCCCTTCTGCTGGCGGATTTTGAAAAGCCAGACTTGATTCACTCAAGTCCCAAGCAGTCACATTCTCAACCATCAGACAAATTAGCATGTTCTTTGTGTTAAAATGATCTTGTTTTCTAATATTTATTTGTAATCCACCTATCAAGTGGGAATTCTTTAATATGGATCTGACCTGGGATCATACGTCAATGTGTGAATCCCTCTTTGTTAATCAATTGTACTGAAATCACCATTTTTATGTCTCCCGTCTTTCTTTATCATTAATTCTTTTCTTTTATATCAAACACATAGTTACAAAATGTTAGGTTGAATATATTAAAAAAAAAAGAAAGACCAACTGAAGTGTTAGAGCTAGTAATTGTTTAACATTGTCCACACTACAATCGGCAGTAAAAACAAGAGCTGACAGTTAGATCTAAAAAGTATATACACAACTGCAGATTTCGTATGATCATATGGAAGATTTGACAGACTAATCTATCTTGTACTTTTCATTTTTACTTGTAATGTAAATATGTAATGTTCAGCTTGTATTCATCATGCTTTTGAAAATATTTTTTTTCCTTTTTAAAACTGCTTTCTTGTCGGAGTTCATTAATAAGAAAAAAGATTTTGAAGCTTTGAAACTTTTGATTGTGTTTTTGATTGCAGTGCGGTACATGGTCAGCTGGTGTTGGTTACCTTTTATGCCAGAGATGCTTTTATATTGACAATTTACCCAAAAAATCCGACAGATTTTGCATCAGAGTCCTTAAAATATGAGGAAAGATTCAAAATCGGCATCAATTTGGATTTTGACTAGTGTCATATAGATGAATGGTGTCCGATACTGCATACACTGTTGTTGTTTTAGCGTGAAAAATAATTGAATTTGTCTTACAGAGACTGGATTTAGTGCAATAATTGGGAAGCCAGCCAATCTGAAGAAATGGCTTACAACATTTAATCCCTTGACAGCTGATGAAGTGGCATTTAAAGTCACTTTTTGTTGGAGTGAGGAAGAAGGAGTCCCCGGAGCATTCGTAATCAGAAACAACCATCATAATGAGTTTTACCTAAAATCTCTGACTCTTGATGATGTTCCTGACCATGGTCGAATTCATTTTACATGCAACTCTTGGATTTACCCTGTCAAGAAATACGAGCATGACAGAATTTTCTTTTCCAATCAGGTAGGAGAATGAACCAAGAGACGGGAATTTTCATCTTATACTTTTTTACTTATTGCATGCAAGAGTAACAAAATGACTGAGGAACTCTCTTTCACATGACTCTTGTTTTTCAGACATATCTTCCGAGTGAAACACCTATTGCATTAAAAAAGTACAGAGAACTAGAACTGAAGAATCTAAGAGGCAATGGAGTAGGGGAGCTGCATGAATGGGATCGTATTTATGACTATGCACTCTACAATGACTTGGGTAATCCAGATAAAGGTTCCAAGTATGAGCGACCTACTCTTGGAGGTTCATTAGAGTACCCATATCCAAGAAGGGGAAGGACCAGCCGAACACCATCTAAAACTGGTAAAAGCAAGTTTGAAATGAATTTTTAATAGTCTTTATGAGTCTGGAATTGTGATTCAAATATCAAAGCATTTATATGTTGTGTATCGTCTTTCGTAGATCCTACATGTGAAAACAGGATTCACATACTAAAAAGCATAGAAGTTTACGTTCCAAGAGATGAAAGATTTAGTCACTTGAAGCTGTCAGATGTTGTGGCATATGGATTGAAAGCATTAGGTCCTTTTATTTTGGCCGAGGCTGAAGACATAAAAGATGGTGTGCTTAATGAGTTTAACACATTGGAAGACACATTAGCCATTTATGAAGGAGGTATCAAGTTACCAGGCGGCCATCTTCTCAACCAAGTTAGAAAATCATTGCCATGTCAAACACTTAGAGAACTTCTACGAAATGATGGGGAACTTTTTATGAAGTTTCCCATGCCTCATGTGATTGCAGGTACATACTGAACAAATACGCTACAACATACTGTTATTAGAAGGAAACTGTCTGATGATTTTATTAAACTGGATCAGAGGATAAGTCTGCATGGAGGTCTGATGAGGAATTCGCAAGAGAAATGATAGCTGGCATGAACCCTGTCTCAATTTGCCGACTTCGGGTATAGTGCTTTGAATTCACTTTCTGTAGCTCACATTTTAATACCGCATCAATATTGTTGGAAAGTTATTCCAGTAATTGTGTATCTCCAGGAAATTCCTCGCAAAAGCAAGTTAGATCCTCAAATTTATGGAGACAACACCAGTAAAATTACTAAGGAAGTACTAGAAAAGGCATGTGGAGGGTTAAATGTCGACGAGGTACTCCAATATCTTACTATGCGAAGCTGATAATTTGATGGACCCAAGAATAGTTTAGCTTACATGTGCGTTTAGCTGATGCTCAACCTAGAAATCAAATCACTAACACTTGCAGGATCCCTTTGTTTTAGGCAATTGAAAGCAACAAGCTGTATATTTTAGACCATCATGACAGCCTGATGCCGTTTATCAGTAGAATCAACGAAACTTCAACAAAGGGATATGCTACAAGAACAGTTCTTTGGAAAGATGGTGGAATTTTGAAGCCTTTGGCAATCGAGCTTAGCATACCAAATCCCAAGGGAGGTAAACTTGGTGCTATTAGTGAGGTCCACACTCCTGCAGAAGAAGGAACGGTTAAAGACTCAATTTGGCAGTTGGCAAAAGCTTACGTTGCTGTAAATGACGCGGGCATTCATCAACTCTGCAGCCACTGGTTAGAATACTGACAAATTAAAGCAGAAATATCTTAATTATCGAAACTCTTACCGGTCTGTTTTTTTTTTTTTTTTTTTTTGTCCAAAGGTTGAACACTCACTGTGTCCTGGAGCCTTTCATAATTGCAACAAACAGGCAGCTGAGTGTGCTTCACCCAATTTACAAGCTTTTGCGCCCACACTTTCGCGATACAATGTACATAAATGCTCTGGGTCGTCAGATCCTTGTCAGTGCCGGTGGTGCCCTTGAACACACTGTTTTCCCAGGAAAGTATTCCATGGAAATAACATCAAATGTGTACAAGGATTGGGTGTTCACTGATCAGGCCCTTCCAGCCGATCTGCTTAAGAGGTATACGACCACCCCATAGATCATGCCAGGTCTTCGTGAACAAAATAATGACTTTTCTAGTGTTCATAGAAAGGAGATCCACTGACAGGGTGAGGAATGGCTTTCAAGCCAGTTCTTACAACACTTGGTTAAGGTTACCTGCTTCAGCGGATTCTAACCGACCAAATAACGGCTTCTCTAATTTGTAGCTTTATGATCTTCCACCATGCTTTATCCAAGTATTTGGGTAATCTAAAAGCTTTAACTTACAGAAAAAAAGAAAATCATTGTTTGTTTTTTGTTACAGAGGGATGGCAGTTGAAGACTCGAGCTCGCCCCATGGTCTGCGCCTACTAGTGGAGGACTACCCTTATGCTGTTGATGGACTTGCAATCTGGTCTGCTATAGAAACATGGGTTCATGACTACTGCTCAGTTTATTACAAGGATGATGAAATGGTCGGAACGGATTCTGAACTTCAATCTTGGTGGAAGGAAGTGCGGTGTACAGGGCATGGCGACAAAAAAGATGAACCCTGGTGGCCTAAAATGCAATGCCTGGCAGAGTTAATACAGTCTTGCACAATAATTATATGGACTGCCTCTGCTCTGCATGCTGCTATTAATTTTTCACAGTATCCCTATGGGGGATATCTTCCTAATCGTCCATCCTTGAGCCGTCGGTTGATCCCTAAACAAGGAACTGATGAGTACAAAGAGCTTGAGAGTAACCCGGAGACATTTTTCCTGAGAACTATAACATCTCAGTTTCAGACTCTTCTTGGCATATCTCTGATTGAACTTCTATCTAGACATGCATCAGACGAGGTCTTCCTTGGACAGCGTGAGCAGGGGTGGACTGAAGACAAAGAAACGCTGGAGGCCTTGGACAGATTCAAAGAGAAGTTAGTGGGCATTGAGAAAGAAATAATTCAACAGAATGGTGATGAGAAGTGGAGGAACAGAACAGGGCCAGTCAAGATGCCTTATACAGTTCTCATTCCTAGTAGCGAGGTTGGACTCACTTTCAGGGGGATACCCAACAGTGTTTCAATGTAAGGAACCGCAGAATAACACGCTCTTTGTTCTTTCTGGCCTCTGTAATCTGAATGCTGAGTTGAGGAAGCAAGTGAAACTCATCACTTGCTGTTACGAATCTCACAATATCTACATAATAAAAAATTCAAAGAGAAACAAAATATTTTTGATGTGTTTATCACTGGACGCGGATTACAAGAATGAATTCTTATCGAACATTTCTTTAACACAAATTCTAAAAAGTATTATCATGGACCAAGTTCCTGAAGCTCCGACCAAGCAGCACAACTCAGAGAGCGTGGAGCCGCCCCGGATTATGGTAACCTATAGTGCAAGTTCCTGAAAATGAAACACACACCAATGTTTTATAATTTTTTAGTTTATACCGAGAGACGATTCTGATGTTTAGAAGGCTAAACCGAAGACGGAATGCAGAATAACCAAGAAGGACTGATCAACGGAAATCAATGAGGATAAGAGTGAAGAGTATGCCTGCTCTTAATCTTTAAATTGGCTTGTGCACAAGGTAGTATTCCAGGCTTTGCGAGCGGATAGCATAGGTAGGTGGAGAATGACGCCGACTATGACGTCATCAGATATGAAAATTAATATTTTGGCCGGTTAATGTTCTAAAAATCTTTGCTGATATTTAGATTTTCATCAAAAATATTTCAAACAATTCCAAAAATCGGAGGATAAAATCCTACTCACACTGGCAAGCCTGCATGTTATGTAAGGGAAGCCCCTGCAACTGTTGAAATGATCCAAAGAACGAGAACGCATGTCTCATACGGAGAGAGAGTTGATGGTGTAGTGAGCTACCGCGGAGCAAAACGACAAATTCTACCTTATTTCCTTTTCTGTGATGGTTCAGTCACAATGATGTCTAGTTAAACTCTTATTTTGATTTAATACATGTTTTAAGACTTTAAGTTTAATGCATTTTTCATTTTCTTCTACTAGTTCTCTATGTTTATTGAATTACTAGATTGAGTGTTTATCGTGAGTGAGATTTTTTCTATATGATTTTTTTCTATTGTTAACACTTGTTGGATGTTTTGTCATATGACAACTAAGTCAAGTATCATTTTTGGAAAAATTTTTTAAAATGCCCTACACCCAAATCTCAATATTTCAAATGCCCCATTTTTCAAAAGAGTTTCTCAAATGCCCTAGTTCTTATTGATTCCGGGCTTTGGAAGCCCGGATTTAATGAAAATCGGACAATCCGGTTTCGCAAAAACCGGAACCGTCCAAAAAACTATGAATCCGGTTCTTGGAAACCCGGATTCGTACAATACCAAACGGTTCGAACGGAAATCGTTACATTATCCTACGTGTCGGTCCAGTCAGCGGGCGAGTCAGCATTTTCAATATATCCGGCTTTTTGAAAACCGAATTTCAGGATAAATCCGGTTCTACCAAAACCGGATTCATCCATGCATCTGAGCACGACACGGAAACAGCAATGAATCCGGTTTATGTAAAACCGGATTCATCCATGCACCTGAGTCCGACACAAATGAATTATTTCTGAATCTTGACAAGACCCGATTCGGTGCGAACTGTTCAGAAACAGCAATGAATCCGGTTTATGTAAAACCGGATTCATCCATGCATCTGAGTCCGGCACAAATGAATTATTTCTGAATCTTGACAAGACCCGATTCGGTGCAAACTGTTCAGAAACAGCAATGAATCCGGTTTATGTAAAACCGGATTCTGTTGATTTGTATTGAGTCCGGCTTTTCTTAAACCGGATTGTTATGAGTATAAATTCAGCACCCCGTCTTCCTCATTTCGACATCCATCCCCTTTACCCCTTTACCCCGTCTTCCTCATTTCGGCATCCATCCCCTTTCCTCACATATAATCTCTCTTTGCAAGCGAAGAATTCAGCATTAAGGTTTGGTTTTATTCATGCAATTTTATTTGTAATAATTTAATTTGATTGATACAAGTGTAAAAAGAAATTTTGCATCATTTGTTGTGTATCTTATATAAACAGGAATGGAAAATATTGATACAGACCCGATGGTTATGTCGACACTAGATACCCTTGATATGCCAGTGATGGATGAGTACAGTCGGGATGAGATGGAACATCTCGAAGAACTTGAGAACGAGGGTGTATTGCAGCATTCAGTGCGTGAACCTGAAAATACGTGGGATATTCCTGCATTTAGTGATATTGAAGCATGGGATGCTAATGAACCAGCTGATGAGTTTCTTGGCAGGAACTTCGCTCAGTTTGGTTCTATTGGCATTGGATCCATTTTTGGCGGGAAAGCAGATGCAATATATGCGGTGCAAAAGTATTCACTGTTGCATCGTGTCGAGTATCACACTAAGGAGTCAGACACACGGATTTTGGTTCTCCATTGTCGTCAAGGGGAGGACTCATGCCCTTGGCGTATACGAATTATCAAGAAGAAGAATGCATCATACTGGGAGGTGAGAAAATACAGAGGCGATCATACATGCAACAACGATTTCATAGCTAAAGAAAATGTACATTTAACGAGACATTTTATTGCAATGGACATTGGGGACATAATAAGCGAGAGATTAAGATTTTCCCCGTCGGAAATACGAGCGAGGATTTTCAAGGATTATGGTTATGAAATTCGTTACCTAAAGGCGTGGCAGGCGAAGCAGCAAGCGTTGATTAACGTATTTGGAGATTGGGACGATTCTTTTGAAAAATTACCTAGGCTTATGCAGGCATTGGAGGAGTCCAACCCTGGCACAGTTATTAGATGGGATCGCACAAGAGTTGAAGACAACATGTGCATGGTAATTAATCGTGTATTTTGGTCATTTGCACCGTGTATTCAAGCATTTCGGCACTGTCGTCCCGTTTTGTCCATCGATGGTACACATCTTTATGGGAAGTATGATGGGAAGTTACTTGTCGCCGTTGCACTCGACGCTAACAACCATTTACTTCCTATTGCATTTGCTCTGGTTGAAAGCGAGAACATCTCAAGCTGGAGTTGGTTTATGCGATGCATCCGTGAGGGTGTCACTGATCGGGATGAGCTATGCATAATCTCAGATAGGCATAATGGTATTATTCGTGCAATGCAGGAGCCGGATTGGCAAGAACCCCGTGCCTACCACCGTGTGTGTATCCGACATCTTCAGAGCAACTTTAATGTGAAGGTAAAAAATCGTAGTCTGAAAAACAAGATGGGTCACATAGCGCATCAAAGACAGTGTCATAAATTTGAACGAGAATTTAAGGAGTTGATTCACCTCCTACGCGAAAGCCCAACGGTGGTGGATTGGTTGCAAGGAATGCCATGGGATAAGTGGACCATGTCATATGATGAGGGAGGAAGGAGATGGGGATCGATGACTACAAATGCCAGTGAGTGTTTTAATAACGTCCTAAAGGGGGGTAGAGACTTACCTATATGTGCTCTTGTACAATTTACCTTCCTGCAGTGCAACACTTACTTTTGCAAAAGACGTGATATGTTTGTCAACAGTGCTTCCCCGTTCCCACCGAAAATCGACCTCCGGCTTCGGGAGCTTAGAGAGAGGGCTGAATATCACAGAGTCCAGGTGTTTGACCCAGCAAAAGGACTTTACCAAGTGCGCACTGTTCGAAAACACAGGATTCATGCCGTTGATCTTGAAGACGGGACATGTACGTGCGGCAAATGGACTATTTTCCACTATCCTTGCAGTCACGTTCTGGCTGTCTGCAAAAGCGAAGGTATGCAGTACATGCAATTTGTGGATCATCACTACACATTAGATGCATATCACGCGACGTGGTCATATACCTTTAATGTCATCCCGGATGAATCACGTTGGAGCGCTTACCAAGGCCTGCCACATTTACCCAACCCCTGCTTCAGGCGATCGAAAGTGGGAAGGCTTCCATCCAGGCGCCGACACAATGAGATGGACATGGGAGAATCCAGCAGCCAGGGACAACCACGTGTGAGGCATTGTCGATTGTGCGGTGGTACCGGACATAATAGGAGGGGTTGTCCTAATCGACCATCTAATTAAACCTACTATGGGTTAGACGAATAATGTTTTGTTTTACATGCGAATAATGTTTAATGGTTTCAACAAGATGTAATCCACTAAAAGCATGTGCCTGTCATCATTTAAATGCACCGAATGAAAAACGTTGTGTAGGCCTTTTCTCCCGACCTGATTTCCTTTGCTTCGGTTGTGATGGTCCAGCCTCATTCGGGGCTTGATATACTTGTGATTGCATGTTACTCACACCAGTGTATGTCTGGGACTCGATATTCTCATCATCGTCCGTATCTTCCTCATTGTGATCTGCAATGTAATTGTATTACAAATAAGCAATGTAGTATGGACATGCACAAAAATATGAATATATACGAATATAGTATTACCGATGTCAAAACTGACAAGTGCAGGATCTATCCCCACAGCATCCAGCTCACCCAGCCTTGCCAATTCTTCAACAGCAGCATGGAAAATACGGTGGGAGCCCTCCCGCGTCGCAGGGTTCTCGATGGTGAAAAACATCTCTGCGGCTTCACGAGCATTATATACGAGAGTTCTTACCTACATCAACCACGTACTATTATTGTGCCATGTGTTATAAAACAAAATTTTATATTTTAATTTACTCACCACACTTTGCAACCCAGGTGCAGTGGGCCGATAAGTCTGTGCCTGTTCGAACGGAGGCTGCACAAATCTACGTGTTGTGGTGCGGTACCAATGGCGGTACTCCGGTGTCGGATAGGCAGCCTCTGCATCCACTTGAACTTCCACCCGTCGCCCTGCCCGCCCTCTCCACATATCAATATACTCTCGGAGTTCTACTGACCAGTCCACTCGCTTCTTCCTCTGAAGTCCGTGCTTGGGATCTGATGATGCGCGTGGTGCAGAGGGAATGCTCTGAGGAAGACCAAATTGCCGAAGGCATCGCGATGGAAGATACCACTCTATAATGTTGAAGGATATAAGTGGCACCTCAGCTAACCATGTCATCTGTCCAGCCACACATAATGGGCTCAGAAGATGGAATTCTTCTGGATCGTACGGCACCCATACGAAATCATAATCACCCATTCGATCAAGCTGATCTCGGTAGAACATTAGCGATCCGTGTGGTGTTTCTGTATAAGATTTTGGCCCGTACCATTTCCTGCGACACGGGAATAATTCATTAGCAAACAAATTAGCAATATATAAATTATTCATAGTCAATATAGGAACAACTTACGTGTATGACCATCCCCCCCTCATGAGAGGCTCATCCCCTGCTTCGGCTGGCTGCTGTATCGCGGCAAAACCTAGTGGTCGTCCGATCGTCATATGTTCCCAACTCCAAAGCTGCAGAAGAATGATACACCCACCCATTTGCTTATGCCCCTCCCGCGCCGCATTACACATCTGCCGGTACAAGTAGGCAAGCACAGCACTCCCCCAAGAATACGAACTAACCACATCCAAGTTCGCCAGGAGTGGTAGGTAGTGGAGCGGTACCCTGTCTCCGCACAAATCTGGCATCAAAGACGACCCTAGCATGCACAGGATGTATGCCCTAGCATAACGCTGTAGAACTACATCCGTAGCGTCGTCCGGTATAACTCTCATATTATTTAGAAACCACCTGCGGCGAGCTAAAGTAGGGGACCGAGGACAGTCTGGATATGCCCCGAGCAGCTGTATGCACACCGCTTCCCAATCATGGTCCTCCTTACCCGTAACGGCTTCTCCCTCTATCGGCAAGCCGGTAAGTAGACCAATGTCCTGAAGGGTGATTGTGCACTCTCCCGTCTTCAGGTGGAACGTATGCGTCTCTGGCCTCCACCTTTCCACCAATGCCGTAAGTAATGCCCAGTCAGCTTCCACATTTTGCACCTGCGTCCAAGTGTAAAAACCGGCTCTAACTATGTACGGCACAATCCTGGGATCCATATCCCACATCCTACGATGAACCATCTTTATAGTTTTCCCAGTCTGCAAGACAAAGTTAAATTTCATATAAGTTAAGATATTCTAGGTTCAAAATGATATATACGGATAGAGTAATGATCATCTAACCGGATCTGCCCACACTTCTTCCGTACGATGTGTATGCTGTTGAGTCAAGATAGACCGGTTAATCGGTCCAGGCGTCACAATGTCATCCAAGTCCATCTGTATCATTAAATAAGTTATTCACGACCATACACATATAATATGTCATAACTTTGCTCTATATTCTATCGCAATTCTATCCTACCAAAATTAAAAATAATTTATATTATAACATAATATATTCCAGCTAAAAATAATACATATTTTCAGTCACTATATTGAAGCACCATTCAATATTAATTCCGTACACGAGATAACATTTTTCCTAAATCATACCCTACACCCTATATCAATTAAGCTCACCATATAATCAACATAACCATTTCAAACAAATTAAGTTCCAATACTCAACAACAATCCAAAAAATTACAAAATACAACAAATCACAACGCATCATATCACATAACAAATGCAATTTGAAGCACTATAAATTTAACAACATAATAACAACAATTTATTCAAACACTATAAATTTAAACACGCAACACATTCAATCCATAACCAAATATCAAAATACACAATTCGAATATGCAATCCAAAACCAATAAATCATACAACAAATGAAAATAAATTTACAACCCAAAATAACATATCACTCGTCATAACATATCACCCAAATTCCAATTCGTAAATTCAAACACCTAATCCTAAACCCTAAATCACACAACAAACGAATTCCACACTAATTCAAAAACAACTAAATCAAAAACACCAACATAAAACCCTAAAATCGGATTCCCAATTCGTAAATTCAAAAACCTAATCCTAAACCCTAAATCACACAATAAACGAATTCCACACTAATTCAAAAACAACTAAATCAACACCAACATAAAACCCTAAAATCGGATTCCCAATTCTTAAATTCTAAAAACGGATCCCTAACCCCCAAATCCAACTTATACAACAACATAAAACCCTAAATCGAATATCACCTCGAATTCTCCGTCAATTCTTCCTCCCATGGCGACCAAGGCGGCGTGGAGCGTCTCCTGTGTGCGGCGGCGGCGGCAGAGGTGAGGGACGGAGCAAAATCGGGCGAGAAGAGAGAAGGGTAGGGCTGGCGGATATATTCCGCACGAGTCCGGGTTATCAAAGACCGGATTCACTAAGAAATCCGGTTTTCCAAAACCCGGATAGCTTTAAATTGCTGACTCCGCGCTGACTGGACCGACACGTAGGATAATGTAACGATTTCCGTTCGAACCGTTTGGTATTGTACGAATCCGGGTTTCCAAGAACCGGATTCATAGTTTTTTGGACGGTTCCGGTTGTTGCGAAACCGGATTGTCCGATTTTCATTAAATCCGGGCTTCCAAAGCCCGGAATCAATAAGAACTAGGGCATTTGAGAAACTCTTTTGAAAAATGGGGCATTTGAAATATTGAGATTTGGGTGTAGGGCATTTTAAAAATTTTTTCTCATTTTTGTTGGAACATGTATGCCTAGAAGAACTAGAATATATTCCCTTTTTAGGATATGTTCATCAATATATTATATTTTCATGAGTTTTTTTTTATAAGATTTAGGATATATGATATTTAGTGCATGTGACAAGCACCAGTCACAAGTGATTGTTTTCAATCGATCTTTCTCATTAATTAGAAAATTCTCTTCTTGTTTGCTTGTGTTATTTACAACATTTTACTCATAAATCTCGTTTCTTCACTAACATTGCGAATAACCTCCCTAAAATCAGTTCCTCGTAGATTTGACCATACTAAGCACTGTATCATATTGTATGACATCCTTGAGAGTGTCAAATTGAGGGACAGTGAGTTTATTAAGATTACATCTTGATGAGTTTGCTTATTTTCATCCTCGTATCTATTTAAGTCTTGATTCATTTTTAAGAAAACATCCAAATTTTCCTGAAGACTGAGTGATGAATCAATTTTAAAAGTGAATAACTTTCACAACAAAGAAATTTGGTAAGGATTTAGTTAGAAATATAGACTCTAATGCATCCCAAAATTTCTACCTTGCAACATCATCAGAGAGCCTTATCATCATCTTTGAATGTGCTTCTTCTGCATGTCTTTCTTGGCTTCAGCTGTTATATCAGTAGGACACTCTTCTGTGACAGCTTTGTAGTACTTTTCCTTATTCAAGACAACCTTCATCTTGACTTTCCACATAGAGAAATAAAAGGAGCCAACAAATGGCTTAATCCTCACAACACCAACCACAAAGATTTTCTTTTACAAACAGTAACAAAGTAAATTGTTAGTGGTCTCATGGAGACATGGTAACTAGATGCTTTATATGCCCAAAGTAATAGGTTCTTTGATCACTAAAGGCATGATAAAAACAACAGCAACCTAAACTAAGTCAAAATCAGTTCTGAATTCAATCCAAGAAAGTCAGTAGATCAAACAACATGCTCTAATACCAATTTGTAAATCAAAAACTTGATTATTAACTTTTCTACTTCTACGGAGCTTAAATCTAAGTTTCAAGTTAATGGTATATAGTTCAATTAGTAGTAAAGCATAGCAACTGACCCGATATTCAAAACTAAAGAACACAAAAAATTGTTCACGAAGTTTGGACAAGCCCTACTCTGCAAGAATTGAAACAACATACAACTTCTAGTTCAAGGTGAAATTTGCACTACGTTACTGTCGACGACAACCCACGGTTTGCTTCAGTAACTTCTTCCGCTAAGTTGCTGACACTTTACTTCTGCCAAATCTGTAGAACACAAACAAGTTTGGCAACAGCCTACGTCTGAGAAGGACGACTCTCGGTCCTCAAGACTTCACTATCTCAATTAGAGTACACCACTACTTCTAACCTCGTCCAAATCTCTGCTCAATCTGTCATCACAGATTAGCTGCACATGGTAAACTACTTTCAACAGATAGCTAGTAGTTCTACCTATCCTATTACAAAGTATACCCAGGTTATGCTGCAGCAACTTCTTCCGCCGAGTTGCTGTCGCTTCAGTCGACGACTTCTCCAAGCACTCCCTGCTGAGTAGTCGGACGCTCTGCGCTGCTCCTCCTCAAACATTGACCTCCAGCCACTATCAAGGAGCACGCTGGGACAGTCCGCGCAAGCTGCAGTCCGCGGCTATCAACAGTTTGGCCTGTCGACGAGCATCAGGTCCGGTCGACTTCCTCGAATCAAATATAGTAATCAGACTACTCCAGTTCAGATTACTCCTCTGCTCAGAACACAACTCTCGCTCCAGCACTTTCCGCAAACTCTGATCTCTACTCAGTGTGTGGTGTTTTTTGATTTGTTCTCTTCATATCTCTCTCGGTTGCCTCGGTCACTGCCTGCTCATATAGGTTTTGCACCACACCAACTTCTTCCAGCAGATAATCCTACCTTCCAAATTCTCCCCTGAATTTCTGGAAGGTTGTTGAGATTCGGTTTCCTAAATAGGAATTTAGAAACTTTATCTTAATCCCTTTCATCCGCGCCACTGCTAAAGATTCTCTGACCATCTAGGCCGTCCACTACCTGTTGCCATGACGGCAACAATCTCCTGGACCTCCTCTGAGCACCTTCAGATTGATTTGCTATAAAGCTCATCTCTTTATCTTTAGCCTTGAATCTTCAGGTGAAGCTATAGCCTCTTCTGGTCCTTGTCTTGATCCTTTTTGATCATTTGTACCAGCTGCAAGCGTCACAAGTTGTTATAGCTTCTTCTGCCTCTTCTTATTTGTCAGTCTTCTTTTGTAAGTACTAGCTCCTGGTACCAGAGTTTGCTGTAGCCTTTTCTTCTACTCTGGAGCTTCCCTTTATCACAGATGTCATATACGTAATAATCTTCCCCTTGGCATTTGTTGACAAAACTAAAACTCTAAGATTGACAAAACCTGTCAACTGTACAGAATAATGTTAATGTTAATACCTGCTTGATAGCAGATTCTTTTTTTTTCTTCTCCCCCTTTTTGTCACAAATGACAAGAGAGTCCAGAAGATGTTTCAGCAACTTACTCAGACAACATACATAGACCCAGTGCAGATATCAGATTCTCGAATCTAACCCCATCTAGTGGTTTTGTAAATAAATATGCCAGCTGCTTCTCTGTAGCAATATGTTTTGAGCACAATCACTTCTTTTTCAACCAAGTCTCTGATGAAGTGATGTCTGATGTCGATGTGCTTGGTTCTAGAGTGTTGTACTGAATTCTTGGATATGCTAATGGCACTCATATTATCACAGTAGAGGGTCATAGTATTTTGCTACACGCTGTACTCACTCATCTTCTGCTTCATCCATAGCATCTGAGCACAGCTGCTATGTATTCTGCTTCAACAGTAGAAAGAGATATGTTATTCTGTTTCTTGTTGAACCAAGAAACCAAGTTGTTTCCCAAGAAGAAACACCCTCCAGAGGTACTTTTCCTGTCTTCTACACAGCCTGCCCAGTCAGCATCACAATACCCAACCAATTCAACACTAGTGTCTCTGGTGTACCATAATCCATACCATACCCTGTCGTGCCTTCAACATACCTGATGATCCTCATGACCAGCAGGAGATGGCTTCCTTTTGGAGATGCTTGGTATCTTGCACATACTCCCACTGCATAGGATATGTCAGGTCTGCTGGCAATTAAATAGAGAAGACTCCCAATCACGCTTCTGTAGAGAGTTTGATCAACTACAACTCTTGTTTCATCTTTGATTGCCATTGAAATTCGCAGCGCCTCTGATAAACAGATTTGTGAACAAGCAGTTGCTACAGCATACTCTTGTTCACCAGGAAACTTTTTCAGCAAGAATGAACAAGGACAAATGTTTGTTCACCTAGTTCGGCCAATTGCCTACGTCTGGGGAGGACTATTCTCAGTCTTCAATCCACTAATCTCAAAGGTCTCCAAGTACACACGGTTATAACTCCACGCAACCTACTCTACTCAACCTTAAGTGGATCCACGAACACAATCAGAACAGGCTCTGACTTGTGTCTACAACCTCTACTGATATCTATCTAGAATAGCTATTGTCTCCTCGAAACTCAGCCTATTCTAAACAATACTCAGATTCTGCAGGGTTGCTATAGTATCTGCTGTAGCACACAACTGATGCAAAAATTGTGCGCGTCGCTCCGAAGCCTTCCGCTGAGCCGTTCAAACGATTCCACGAGCGCTGCACACTCTGGAATACTCCCCCTCACTTAGTGACCTCCTGCCACTACCGAGAGCTGGCCTTCTACCGATTGCCCGAGTCCCTCCACTCTACAATTCCTCCGCGGCCTTCCTTGATCAACCAACAAGCACCACTGCTCTGAATTGGCTTCCCGATCAAGCTTGGATCAGACTCCGCAAGTCCTGATCGCCCTCTGCTTCTGTCACCTCAGCTCTGCGCTCACGCTCTGCTCTCGGTGAAGATCAAAGATTTCCTCGCACACCAAAAATACTCTCTCTGAATTCTCTGTGTGTGTACTCGTTCATGCTCTCTCCTTTGATCAACTTCATTGCTCTGAAGGGTCTTCTTTATATAGGAGCATTCACTTCCATCATTATCAGGATTTAGCAATTTCCCTAGTAATATCAATATCTCCTAATTTTTAGGAGATTAGATTTTATTTGAGATTCAACTCTCCCACAATCAAATCTCCTTCTTTAGCTAGGAATCTCCACTGGAATATTCTCTGCAGCAACTTAGAAACTCCTCTGATGCTCTTAGAAGGACTGCCAAGCCCTCTTTCCAAAGACCCAGGCTGCTGCTGCTCGGACAGACGCTACAACTCTTCTGAACAAGCTCCTACTATAGCTTCCTCCGGCTATAGCTACTCCTTGTTCACTGATCTTGTTCACGAAAGCTGGACTCCTGCTATAGCAGCATCTTGTCACGTGTGCTGGTTTTGTCAAACACTGCCATACTGCATCATCAATCTCCCCCTTGGCATTTTGACAAAGCCCCTTGAAAATTTCAATGCAAATCTTCCGGTATCCCCCTACCCTTCTTCTCCCCCTTTTTGGAATAAGTGACAAGGGGGTGTTCCTGACTGCCTTAGGGAGGCAAGGGAGGCAAGACACAGAGCCCCAGAGAGGATCTCAGGTCTTCGAACCGGACTGCGTCCAGAGGTTTTGTGAAGATATCAACAAGCTGTTTATCCGACACAACGTGCTGAAGAGCAATGATTTTCTTTTCTACCAGATCGCGAATGAAGTGATGTCGAATATCAATGTGTTTGGTTCTGCTGTGCTGAACAGGGTTCTTGGAGATGCTGATAGCACTCATGTTGTCACAGTAGAGAATCATTTCGCCTTGATCGAGTCCATACTCACCCAGCATTTGCTTCATCCACATCATCTGTGCACAGCAGCTCCCAGCAGCTATGTACTCTGCCTCAGCTGCAGATAACGAGATGCTATTTTGTTTTCTACTAAACCAGAATATCAGGTTGTTTCCCAGGAAGAAGCAGCCTCCAGAAGTGCTCTTCCTATCCTCAGAGCATCCTGTCCAGTCCGCATCACTATATCCCACCAGGTTTGCATTCGTATCCTTAGTGTACCATAAACCATAGTGCATAGTACCTCCAACATATCGAATGATTCGCTTGACCAACTACAAGTGACTATCTTTGGGGCAGGCTTGAAATCTAGCACATACTTCTAATGCAAAGGAGATGTCAAGACGACTGGCCGTCAGGTACAGTAAGCTCCCAATCATACTTCTGTAGATAGTCTGACTCACTTCCATTCGAAGTTCATCTTTGATGGCTTTGACATGAGTGACAGCGGGTGTTCGCTTATGACTGGCGTTATCTAGCTGAAATTTCTATACAAGATTCTTGCTGCATTTGCTTTGTGCAATAAAGATCCCATCTTCTTTCTGGTTGATCTCCAGGCCAAGGAAATAAGATAGCTCTCCGACCATGCTCATTTTGAATTCCTTCTGCATGTGGTCCACAAACTGCTTCACCAGGTGGTGAGACTTCAATCCAAAGACAATGTCATCCACATATATCTGTGCAATGATCACATCTGACTTAATTCTTTTCACAAATAAGGTTTTGTCAGCTCCCCCTCTTTTGTAACCATGGTTTTCGAAAAAAACTGTCAGCCGCTCGTACCAAGCTCGAGGAGCTTGTTTAAGCCCATACAGAGCTTTCTTCAGTTTGTACACATGCTCCGGGTGATGAGGATCTTCAAATCCCTTTGGCTGGGCAACATACACTTCTTCAGAGAGATCTCCGTTCAGAAAAGCACTTTTGATCCATTTGATATAGTTTAAATCCTAGGAAACAAGAAATAGCTAGGAGCAGTCTGATGGCCTCCGGTCGAGCCATGTGTTCCTGCAAGGCATGTGTTCCTGCAAGGTCAGGTGGGAATCGCATAGACTGATAAATATTGAATTTGATTACTTTCCCATCTACCTCCATAGAAAGATCACCCGTATGTGTATCAATCTTTGTTCGTGCAGTCACCATAAAGGGTCTCCCTAGTAAGACTTGAGAGACATCTACCTCACCTTCCATCTTCATCACATAGAAATCTGCAAGGAATACAAGTTTGCCTACATGCACTAACACATCGACTACTATACCTTCAGGCTTGGTACATGATCTGTCAGCCAACTGAATAATCAAGTCAGTGTGTCTAAGAGGGCCAATTTGCAACACTTGATACAATGAATAAGGCAAAACATTGATAGAAGCACCCAAATCTAGCATGCAATTATCCACCCGAACCTTATTGATAATACAAGATATTGTAAAGGTACCTGGGTCTTTGCACTTTTGTGCAACCTTGCCTTGAAGAATGGCTGAGATGTTTGGCTTGAAGCTCACTTGCTCTGGTCTGATTCCTCCTCTACGAGTGGTGCACAAATCTTTTAGGAACTTTGCATACTTTAGAATTTGCTTGATTGCGTCGAGGAGGGGGATCGTGATCTCCACCTTACTGAAAAGCTCTAGAAGCTCTTGGAAATCTGCATGGGAAATGGAAGTGGAGCGTTAGTTTGACGAAATTCAGAATTTGAGGCAGGGGATTACCGCGCCGGATGAAGACATTATTGGCGCGCCAGATGAAGACATTAAGGGTTCGCGCGCCTTACTAATGTTCTCTTGGGGCGCTGCACACTCTGTTTCGGTTTCTTGTCTCGCCTCTTCTGCAATTTTCTTGCCACTTCTCAAGGTAATCGCATTGACATTTCCTCTTGGGTTGGGTATTGTTTGTGAGGGAAGCTTTCCCTTGTCCTTGTCATTCTTCAATTCAGACACGGTAGCCGCCAATTGGGACATTTGCTTCGTCAACTCGGCTAGGGTGCTGTCGATCTTGCTTGATTATTTTGCATAGTCATCGCCATCTCCTTTATGACTTCTTCTACTGATTTCCCTTGATTTGCATTGCTCAGGCCAGCTTGGCTGTAGTTGCGCCTTTGTTGTTGCTCAAAAGAATTGCCATTTCCACTTCCATTGTATCTCTCTTGTTGGTGAAATGGTGGGCGGTAGGCTTGTCCTTGTCCTTGTCCTTGGTTCTGATTCTGATTTTGTCCTTGATTGAATCCTCCTTCATTTCTCTAACTGAAACCGTTGGCTGCTAGTCCAAATTGCCTTGGTGCTTGCCTATTATTGAATTGCTGGAATCCTCCCATAGCATTGACATCGGCTGCCTCTTCGTCATGTAAGCTAGGACATTCATCTGTTTTTGTGGCTCGCAGCCCCACAAAGTCCACAAGCTTTAACTTCACTGACTTGCCAACCATTAGCTTCTGCACCATCTGCTAAGCTCCTTAATTTTAGTGGTCATGTGATTTGCATTGGAATCCACTTGAAAGACATTCCTTGCTCTTCCGGTATCATCTCTCCTACTGGAATCATATCTGAATCTGGCATTCTCAGTGTTTTCATTGATCAATTCTCGCACCTCAGCAGGTGTCAAGTTCAAAACTGTTCCTCCAGCTGCCGCATCCATTCAACTATATGTTCCACAAGCATCTCCTCTCTCATATTCATTGACTCACTTGGGCCTTGTTTAATGTCGGACAGTTCCCTCCTTACTTGGGCAGCCTTGGCAGGGG